>OW964836.1:3600000-4200000 GCA_943142095.1 Ophonus ardosiacus | reverse complement strand
ATATAATATAAACAAATAATATATTTAATTTATTTATATTATGGGGTAAACATTGAAAGTATTCATAATTTCATGACAAAAAAGTCTCCGTACGATAACCAAAACATTTAAATAATAAACCATTTATTTATGTTTCATATAGAAATACTTATAATATTTGGAGGGTTTTCCTTTGGTTCTTCCACCAGTAACTAAGCGATGAGTCATTGAATCTACCAAATTTTTGGTCACCGATGGCATTATATTCAGCCATTTTACTTGTAATTAATTTGAAATTCTTTTTTGTTTTATATTCGTATTTATTTTAAGAATTTTCCGCACTTTCTCAATCTGGTTAAAGTCCGGAAACTGTGAGGGATGATTAAGCATATTTTTAATATTATACAGTACGCGTTCTTTTATAGACGCGAATTATTTGTCGAATTTTTCTGATGCATGAAATTAAAATTGTCTGTTAAGGCCCTATTTTTCGGCACTTTGTTTTAAATGGGGTCATACAAAAAAAAATATATTAATTTTTTTTACATAATTAAAAAAATACATAATTTTATACATATATACATGAAAAATATGTAATATTCTTATACTTTTCATTCATGATTTTCTTTCTAAACATTTTGAGTCTTATTTTGTGACGTCATGGGTTTGTACACACATACAATGATAGTCACGCACACATGTACTCGTGCACGTACTGTACATGAATGTCAGCGCAGCGCAGAGATGTCACATTTTTCGAACATAACCAACATTTTCAAAGTAAATATATTTGCAACAAGTTGTTTTTGTTTAAATGTAAGTAAAAATAACGAAATGTTCTAATAAATACAAATTATGTGTGATTTAGATATTACCATGGTTGTATAATATTGTTCTGTGCCGTCTTGCGAGAACATCTCGTTGAGAAGCAAAAATAAAGTTTTTGTTCGTATTCCTAAACCTCGAGATTAATTTCGATAATTAAATTATTCAATATACAATAAAAACAAAAGCACCAGTACAAAATAACTTGCTCTCACGTTTAATTTCAAGTCAAATAACATAATCGTCAAACATTGTTCCATTTTTATTCGATAGGAGGGACTACGGTCTCGGTCGCAAACCCATGACGTCATTTGAAATTTAATATAAACTTTAAAAAATTATTTCTGTAAAACTAATAACTTATGACATAAAATATATATTTCTGTAAGTGGTTTTAAGTATACTTTAAAAAAAAAAAAAAATTGGAAAATGTGGTATGACCCCATTTGCTTTTAAAATATCGAAGTAACCTTTGCTATCTATTGTTGCAAAATGACTAATTTTTTCTTAAAACTTTTGTTAAATACGTTATTTTAAAATTTTGGCTTACCTTATCGCCAAAAACGATGCCACCCAAAACTCTCCGATTTATTTCGCCATTTTCTCCTACAATTTGATCACCAAAGGCTTCTACAACCAAATTATAGCATGGTTTTCCGGGTTTGTAAGCTTCATGAGCAATTTTATCACAATCTAGAACCACAGCGCCCAAATCTTGCAATAGTTTTGCTACAGAACTTTTTCCACTGCCAATACCACCAGTTAAGCCAATAATATACGGAAATTTTTTCGGTAGCACTTTAGGCTTTTGAAGAAGAGTTCCTAAGAGACGTATTCTTTCATTACTGGAGCTAATTTTAGCTTCTTCGTTTTCTTCTAGAAATGGAGAGTCTACAAGGTCGATGCAATGAATTTCTAAAGGATTTAAACCCTTTTGTTTACGGATTTCGTTGACTTTTTCGCCGCCTCGCAAAGTTTCGGCGCTAACAATGATTAAGTTCATTGTTGGATCGCTTTGAGTGGGCCCAAATGGATCTTGAATAGGTACTACATTATATTCTAACTCTGGACATAAATCGGTGGTTAAATTTAATACGTTTTGAATACGGGTTTCAGTTGGCATAATTAATTCCCATAACAGTTTAGCTAAAAAAAAACAGCCATTATGATTTTATTGTAATGTTAAGAGCATTGCCGGTCGCTCAGAGAAATCAGTTTTGTAGCTAGTATGACACTAGTGCAGACAAACTTCTTACGTTCCCCCACTACTTTTAAAATTGCTAAGTTTATTTCTCTCTATCTGCTTTTATATATGTTTGTCCTTGTTTAAAGCATAAGGGGAAAACTCAGCCCGTGTTGTGAAACAAATTGTTGGAGTGAGAGAGATGTGTGTAGTAGAGGGGGAACATATTCTCCTAACACTTTCTCCTCCATAGTCTATCGTTCCGATTTCTGAAATAAGCGGCAAAAAGGGGTTTAGTAGAAATCAAATCACAGCTAAACTAAAAGAGATAATTTAGATTTTTCTTCACAGACTTACTACTAAAGGTGGGCGCTATGGGGGTGACCCAAACATTTTTTGTATAAAGTACAGTTATCGTGTTAAAAATAAATTTTAAAATATCCATTTTTATGATGTTTTTCGAACTAAATTTAAATGCAATAAAAATTAATAATTATGCAAAATAATTGGTCAGCCCCATGCATTGATCTATCTACTATACAATGGTATCAAGTTTGAAGTTATAACTTAATATTTACGAGTGTAGTTTGATTTCTACTAAAGTGCTGTTTAGCGTAGCACCGGCAATCGCCTTAAAAGTATGTTGTATATGATAGAAATAAAATATTAAAATCGCTATAGCTCTGAAAATATGCATTTCCGGATATATATTTATATGAACTTTTTTTTTATTGTTTTGAGATGTATTATCCACCCTGAAATCCGTGACAACTATTTTTTCAACATCCAGTATATGTGTACATGATGTAGCCAGCACATGATTTCGCGCCAATTCCATGTTTAAAATAGCAATGAGCTTTAAATAAAGTATCACTTCCGGTTGATTGAAATATGTTAAAAGCTTCAAGTAAAATACCACTTCTGGTTTATAATATACATATAGTCAAAATCTAATATTGTTCAGAGCTTTAAGTAACATACCACTTCCGGGTTCGATCCCGACAGACGCCAAATATTTCCAATTTTAAATAGCAAAAAAGTGACCCCTGTGGTGCACTCTCCACACCAGCTATGAGTGCCCGTGAGGTGACGCCTGGTAAGCGCCCACACGGTAAAATATATCGTCTTCATTACCGATGTCTACATGTGTTGTAGATACTGGCACACCCAGAAACGGGTAATATGCCGTGATGATATATTTTTTTATTTATTTTATTGTACCACTTCCGGTTTAGCAAAAATCTAATCTGTCGTTCTCATTAATAAAAAATTCAAATACTACAATTTAACAGCCCGATTCTCAAAAAAGTTTAAGCTAATCCTCATTTTGGATTAGTGAATTCTATTCTATTCCGGTATTAAAATTTAATCTTCAAAATATTATAAAAAAAGGTAGATACTAGGAATAGATTACACTATATTTTAAAATATAAACTATCAAAATTAGAGTAGAATTCGCTAATCCAAAAATGAAGATTAGCTGAAACTTTTTCGAGCTGTAAAAGTTTTGGATTATATTTTAATATAGTTTCTCATTAAAAACTATACAGTACCACTTCCGCTTGTCCCAGTGGCGTAGCCAAGGCGGGTGTTTTCGGGTTTAAACCCTCCCCATTGGTAATATTAATACATATTTTAATAAATAAATTATCTATTTCATAAAAACGTATAAGTCTGACGCAAAATTGTAATTAACGAAAATAGAGTACCTATAATATGTGTGAGTAGTATTTACTTCTACACAACGAACTCTCTCCCCAACATATATTCAATATCCACCCCCATTTGAAAATCCTGGCTACGCCACTGGCTTGTCCAATTTTACCAAAAATCTAATCAACTCTTTATAAGAATGCAGAAAAGCTTAAATACGGAAAATCGTCACGCATACATACAGACAGACATCATTGTAAATAGTAAAAATGTGTTGTGGGGCTTTAAATTCGTGCTTTTTCACTAAAAACACACTATCGAATTTTTGGACCGAAAACATTACCTCCCTTAACTATGTATGTATGTTGGAGAAACGTAAAAATAGCTGTTTATAACGCGCCCGCGTTAGGGTTTTTTATAATTTTGCACAAATCCACGCCTTCATTCAGTAATCACTCCTTTCCCAAAATGTGACTTCCAGACCCCATAACTTACATTTAATCATATTATCATCAGTTACACCAATCGTAACTTTCTTTTCGGCACTCAAAATCGCCTCACTCAGTAATATTTTATGCCCTGTGTGAATCCTATCAAAAGTACCGCCCAAAACAACATGATTACAAACTTTCCGATTATTGCTAGGCAAGGGCATCTCTCCTACATCAGAATTCTGCTCTTCCACGTCCCATACCCAAAAATTATAATCATTTATTTTATTTGTAACACAATTATCAATAAATGAATCAATTTCTTGTCGGGCATATGTAGTATCAAAGATCACTGTTTCAATCGTTTGAGAAGTGTTGATAGTCTTTATACAAGTTTTGAGGTTAGAAAGTAGGACTCTTATATCGAGGTTTGCACATATTACAGCAGCCTGAAATAATTTTTTATTAAAGGAAAATCATTTTTAGTGAATGTACTTACGTCGGCATAAATTCCGCGAATAACATTGCTGTATTTTGTTGGACTGGTATATGTTTCTGGTTTGTACCGATTTAAAAGTCCATTTCCACTTGTAAGATGTATGTACAAAGTATTTTGTACTTGTTTGTGAACTGTAGGTAATATTTTACGTAGATTTACTGGATTTGTTAATATTAATAGCCCGGTTTTTACAAGCATTGTAGATTTTTTAAGTTACTTAAAAAATGAGGTTATCTGAACATTACAAACAATATTTTTCATAAATTCACTAAACTATTTGCATAATTACAGACATAATACAGTACTCAATTATATAATTTATGTAGTTTTATCTATTGTATGAAAAATGATACGTTATCTGCCAAAATCCAGACATACAAAGGTCAACAAAATGTACACTATTATTAAAAGTTTTATTAAGATCAATAATAAAAGTTTACAATATTAAATAACAATAATTATTTCCATAATAATACTACATTTGCGTCTCTTTCTAACTGGTCTTCAATCTGTAAAGAATTGATTCCAGTCGCACAACAAATTTCATCTAAACACCAAACACCCGAAAATGATTTTTGCAGTTCTTGATGTGATTGATTTTCCTCGAAAGTTTCGTTATCTCCCAAATAAATTGGAAACTAAAAATACGTTAAATTATTCCTAACAGTTTAGACATGTCAAAATTGTTTGTTGCATAGCTGCATTTGTTTTTTAAAGAAACCTATAGCTATCTTTCTCGCACCAGTTTCTGTAGTAAGCTGCGCGAGAAAGATACCAATAGTGTAACGTCATCTGTACCCCCGGAAATAAATTCAAATATCTCGCAAAGTTATTATTAAAAAATGTTTTTTTTTATCTTAATCGTTATTTATTGAGTAGTACTTTAAGGATAAAGTGTACATTTTATTATTTTTTATTATGGTTTATGGGCCTATTCTCAAACAGTTTATATTTGCATTAAACTTAATATTTTAAATACACTTGCAATTATAAAGTATGAGGATTTAGGTATACAATGTTGTATAAAAAACTTGCATCCGTGACGTCACATCAATTTTTTCAAACTTTAGGGGAGCATATTTCGCTTATTAATAAGAAATTTTTCACCGGATTTTCTCACTTATACTTTAGATGAAATTATAAAAAAAATAATAATAATGTTAACTGTTCAAATTTAACTTACTTTGTATACACGTCGAATAAGTCCCTCTAAAATACCAAATTGCACTAATTTTCTTTCATTTATGTGCAGATTATGAGGATTATATCTTATACATAAATCTTTTATTGTTGTACCGTAGGTCATGCTCGAATACATTCGAAAAATGTCTCTTAGAGTTGCAAGTTGTCGAGCTAAAACATATTTGTTATTTAATTTTGAAGCATTTTACAAAAAATAATGGCCGAAGTGAATACGAACCCCTCAAGAATTTTATTTTGTTGGTTATATATAGTTGCAAAATCATTAAAGTTACTAAATTCCAAAAATATTAGGGCGCAGAAAGCAATATTTATAGTGATTTTGACCTTTTTTTTTCACTAAAATGAATGTAACCATCAGAGTTTCGTCAAAATGAGTTTTGTACGTTAGGCTACCGTTATATTACGTATTTTGAAATTTGCAAGCAAAGCAGGCTGAGTCACCACAGGAATTTTCGATTTTTTTTTGTTTCTGAGCTACAGGCAAAAACTTGTTTTTCGCTCATTTCGAAAATATTTCATAACTTATTTATTATTGTAGTTAGAGAAAAATTGTGTTAACAAATTTTGTACCGTTTTTTAGGTAAAATAAGATGGTGTAATTAGATTTTTTGAAAACTTCATAATTCTCGAGATATAACACAAACTTATGATTAAAACTATTACAGTGTTTTCATTTGTTTCTTAATAATTTTCAATTTTTTCACCCCAAAAAATAAATAACTCGTCTTTTATTCATGTTTAAAACAAACGAATGTAGACTTGTTATATATCATTGAAAAGCTTATAAAATAAGCAAAAAGATGAGACTATTTTCAATATAGGTTGCCATTTAAAAAATCATAAGTTTGTGTTATATCTCGACAATGTTGTATAAAATACTTGAAAAAACTTATTTCAAATAGAAAATACAAAATACTAAATAAAAGTATTTCATATGTTTGGTAAAATACGATTATTTTTTTAGTATTTCAAATATACTAATATTTCAAATACTTTTACTTTTAAATATATACAAATAAATAAGATATATTACGGTATTGTAAAAATGCTTTTCGAATTCAACTTATTCGCGTATTTTTAATAATATTAAAAAGAAATTCCTACATTAACATGGGCATTTGTTTTTTAAGAAAAAAATTAGGGAATTATTCCGTTATACTACTAACAGACCACACATGACTGAGGGTTTCTATTTCAAATACATAAATCTATTTCAAATACTTGTGTATTTTAAATACAAAAATGTATTTCAAATAAAAAAAATGTATTTCATACAAATAATAGTATTTTAATGTATTAAAATATAAAATACTTGTGAAAAGTATTTTTATTTTGAAGTATTTTATAATTACTTAAAATAGTTAATCTAATTCAAATACTTATTTCAAACACTATACAACACTGTATCTCGAGAATTATGAAGGTTTCAAAAAATTTAATTACGCCATTTTATTTTACCTAAAGAACTGTACAAAATTTTTCTCTAACTATCATAATAAATAAGTTATGAGATATTTTCAAAATGAGCGAAAAACAAGTTTTTGCCTGTAGCTCAGAAACAAAAGAAGATCGAAAATTAGACACTCTGTACTTGCTTCAGCGCTCTAATTATTTGTTATATTTTAGCTAAAAAAAGATATTGTAACAAAAAAATTGTATTTTTTCAAGAGGGGTACGTATTCTATTCAGCCAAAATTATTATAATTTTACTTGATTTTGAAACATAGTCGATACATTTTCTTTGCAGACATTTATCGCTCGCTAATAATTTCAATTTTGGTGTTGCTGTATAAACGTTACAATACTGAAAAATCGGAATTAAGGCGACAACTCCATAATAAACTAAATTTTGAACGCAGGCTTTCACTAAATTATTTTCTACATCGGCTTCTGCTGCTATTTTAGCGACATGATTAAATCCATCAATATATGGAAACACCTGATGTGTTGTAAGATCCCATTGGTCGTCTATAAATTTATTATGATCTGGGAGAAATATCGGAACTTGATGGTCTAACACCGGTTGAGGATCTTGTATGACTTTAACAACTTTTAAATGGGTTGTTGTTGTTCCTTCAGTTAAAGTACAAGCCCCGTGATTATTTAAATCGTCCATTACTTGTCGTAAAATTTGTGATAGTTTTGTACGTTTTTCATCTTCGTTTGCGTTATTACAAGTATGTTGAGACAAAAAACTGTTTTCTAGTTCCATAGCCATCTATAAATCAATAATATTTAGTGGGTTCATCCGAACCCATTATTGGAAAACGGTCGTACCAAATAATCGGATAATTTTGTAACAACGGGTTCGTAATGAACTGTTCGAGCCCATGCGTCGCATACAAAACATACGTTAAAGTGAAATGCATTTCTTGGGTATTTTTTGTCTTCAATTCGAACTGGGAAGCCTAAAATTTTTGAGCCTAAAAGAGTACTAAACCAAAATTTGAGCCACTGTTCATGTACTAGCGTTTGAACTTACACTGTTAAAGTACTGCGCTGTAACTGTGCTTTTGGAATAATATATACACTAACTGTATCAAAAACATCTTTGGAAATGTAATTATCAGGAACCTACATTAATTATTTCATTAATAATTCGATAAATAATTAAAATAACCCCACCTGGCAAGTAATTTTCGGCCCGGCGACTGGATGAAATTCACATAAAAATATGCATCTTATGGGTCCTTCTTGACCGCATCCTTCAAAATGTTCATTAAAATAATTACTATTAGTTGTCATTATTAATATTTAAACATTAGGCATATGATTTTGACAGCGACAGCTGTAATTTTGACATTGACAGTTCGTAGTTCGGACATTTTCCTACAGGTGGAACATGGAACGACTAGAACAGTACTATATGGTATTCCTAGTATTAAATGCAGAGAATAGGGTATAGTTTTGAGCTCTCCGATTGGCTAAAATTAAAGCCAAGTTTATGCAATGTAATTTGAGATTAGTGTCAGTTTACATGATATGTGACATCTCATGTCATTTTTACCTCTCGCTAAGAGAGGTATTGGATTCATGCTAAAAATCACATATCCAGATTTTAGTGGATAAGCACGTTTTAAGATCCCTAGAATCCGATTATTTATTTATTTATTTATTTATTTATTGAAACTAAACAGGCACAAGGGCCTAATTACATAGTTTCATTAAAAACTAACTTATACACTAAATTAACTTACTCTAAAAAATACTTTCAAATACTTAACTAATGTAACTATATTATCTGTATATATATCTACATTATTGTTATTAATATTATTACAAATTAGCCAACATCTTATTAAAGGGGAATTTTTCCTAATTTCTAATTTATATCTTTTAATATAAAATATATCTTTTGGTTTCGAAAAAATATACATTGGAACATAAAAAGGTAATTTTGATAGTAAGTTAGGACACTGAATAATATTCTGAACTATTTTACAAATAAAAATATCTGAAATGTTTCGTCTGGTTTCTAATTTCAAGAAGTTAAAAATGCTTAGTAGTGTGGTATATGGCATGAAAGTTGGATATGTTCTAAATTTCTTAAAGTACAGATATCTTAAAAATTTCTTTTGAACTTTTTCAACTATTTCCTTGAGATATAGCTCATATATATTATAACATTTTTACTATGATGTCCGTGTGTGTGTATATGTGTGTGTGTGTGTGTGTGTGTGTGTGTGTGTGTGTGTGTGTGTGTGTGTGTGTGTGTTTGTGTGTATGGATGTTGGAACCACGGTTTCTCAAATACTATAAGACTTAAAAAATATTTAACTGCAGTTTCCTCAATCTGACATTTTTGGGAAGAGCTGATTAGATTTTGGTAACAATTGGACAACCGGAAGTAATAGTTTCTTTAAAAAATCTTCTAGATATTCTTTTTTTGAAAATTTTTGTTATTACTATTATTGAAGAACATAAAATTCTACATCTGATACACATAAAAATTTTATTATATCTTCTATAGATTTAGAGATAAAGGCACTGTAATCTATAGAATAATCTAATCGCAGACACTAAGGCACTAAGGAAACCAGTTGACAAATTCAAATGTTTATAACATAGTTTGTAAAAAATGATAGATGTCAGTGTCAAAAATCAACAGTTTTAGTGACATTCTGAAAGCTTTTTCTGGGAAAAACATTTAATCTTTCTTATTGTTTTATTAATTAAATAAATAAATAAATATATCATCACGGCATATTATCCATTTCTGGGTGTACCAGTATCTACAACACATGTAGACATCGGTAATGATGACGATATATTTTACCGTGTGGGCGCTTACCAGGCGTCACCTCACAGACACTCATAGCTGGCGTGGAGAGTGCACCACAGGGGTCACTTTTGTGCCATTTAAAATTGGAAATATTTGGCGTCTGTCGGGATCGAACCCGGTTCCCCCAGGTTCGCGACCAGACACTCAGGTACGCGGCCATAGGGTTTTATTAATTAAATATTTAAAATTATAGTGCCCGTATTCATAAACACTCATAAAAATTTTAAACGGTTCGTTATAATATTTATCCAATAAAAACAGTCGACATTGAAAGAAAAATCAAAATATTGTTTGTCAAGTTTAATTCTATTTGTCAAAAATTATAACGAGCCGTTTTGAAACTTTACGAGTGTTTATGAATATGGGCATAGGTAAAATACATATATCCATTAGAAGTACCGCCAATCTTGTTAATGAATTGGAAGAATCTCTGACATTTAGGAACTTCCTCATACAATGAAAAATAGATATAATTAGAATTGTATGTGTGCAGGAGACATGTTAAATACAATAAAAAACAATATTTGGGTAAAGTTCTGTATTTTTACTTCCTTGTACGAAGTAAAGGAAGTATTGTAATCGCGAAAAATTTCGGTTTCCAGATTTTAACGGAAATATCCATTTTGACCATCCCTGAATCCATTTTGACTAATTTCGTCGTGACGTCTGTACGTACGTATCTCGCATAACTGAAAAACGGGAAGCCGTAGAAAGTGAAAATTTTGTATTTAGGACTGTTATAACATCTAGTTGTGCACCTCCCTTTTTGGTCTTTACATAACTTTCGGAAGTGGTACTTTACTTGAAGCCTATAATAGATTTTAATGAAAAACTATATTAAAATATAATCCAAAAGTTTTCAAATTTGGTATATAAGACTTTCATATCAATCGGAATAACATAATATATTTTAGATAAAATGGTCTACTCGGAAGAGGTACTTTACTTGAAGCCTATAATAGATTTTAATGAGAAACTAAATTAAAATATAATCCAAAACTTTTCGAATTTGGTATACAATACTTTTATATCAATGGGAATAACATAATAGATTTTAGTTAAAATGGTCTACCCGTAAGTGGTACTTTACTTGAAGCCTATAATAGATTTTAAGGAAAAACTATATTAAAATATAAACCAAAACTTTTCAAATTTGGTATATAATACTTTTATATCAATGAGAATAACACAATAGATTTTGGTTAAAATAGTCTAACCGGAAGTGATACTTTACTTGAAGCTGTTATCAGTTTTTCTTGAAAAAAAGGTGTTATTTTAATTATAATAATAAATGCTTCAAATAAAAGTTTTAGTGAATTGAATTCTGCGTCGAAAACATTAAGTATGATTAAATTAGCTCTTTGTATAAGCGAGATATGTAAATTTCAAAATTATGTACTTTTTGGTTTCTGTAGTGTAACAGGTGTACAAGGAAGTCATGTGGTGTCCACATCAGATATTTTTGTTAGAAAACGACGATTCGATACTTATGGTAACGTAAAATGGAAATGGCGAGAGGTATTGTGCTGGCCACAACAGATTTTTAACAGTACAAAATTAGAATATATCAAATCATTGGTCTTATCAAATCATGCACCCAAATCAGCTGATTTCAAACACGTCAAGATCGCTCAAGTTACGTGTTTGCTTGCGCTATTTTTTAATTTCGGCTATTTGAAACTGGCGCTGATGTGAGCGCCACCGCCATCTACTGATTTTGTAAAGTGGAATAGCGTATAGATAAAAAATTTAGCTGTCGCTTGTCATCTTGTCATGCGATTCTGGTTTGGTTAGTCATATCAGATGACAGAAAAAATACGTAGAAAAGCCTTATTTTATTGGTTGTAAGTTATACAAACATCGTATGTAAGGTATAAAATAACAAACGACAATGGCAGATATAGCTCACTCTAAATTAAAGGTAAATTACGCAACAATTACACTTTGTTGGATACTATTGTTTATTATTTCAGCTCATTTTCTATGTGCACTTTGTCTTAATTGTCCTTTCGCAAATTTCCACTTGGGGCAGCTTGGCCTATATTTTCTATAATCTAATCTTTTGTTTCTGTTTACTATGGAGTCTATTTGATCAAAATGCGTCTGAACCAGTTCAACATGTAAGTTAAACATGATTTCTTATTGGATTTATTGATTCGTGGAAATTTCAGGCTATTTTAGTAAACGGAGCGTCGATTTTCTTTGACATATTAATGCTGGCATTAAAGTTTCCAAATGATGGACGTATGTAGTTTTAAATATGGTAATTTGCATAAATTATGATAATTTTTTATTTAATAGATGCGAGTGCGCGGTTTAGTGCTGCAATGGCTATATTTAATTTAATCGTGCGGCCTTTTTCAATTTTGCTTCTTCACAGAGTCTTACAAGAAAGAAATGGGAATTTAGGTAACTTTTTATAAATTTTCTGTGGAAATATCTTCTTATTTTGAAATGTAGGCCCGCTCGAAGGTGTCGGAAATATTTTTGCACCTCAACAAAGTAACTATCAAGATATTGATAAACACGAAAATGTTCCAACGACGTCGCAAATGGACCAAGATTTTTTTAGGCCTCCAGTGCAGCAGCTGTAACTTAATTTGTGATATATGTCTAGTTATCGTATATTGTAAGCCCATATATATAAATGTATGTTTATGTACTACTTATGTATTTTTTGTTGATTTTTTTAAAATAAATTATTAGCTTTTTACTGGGTGTAGAGAGATATGTTTAATAGTGCGTAAAGATAAACATAAGTCAAAGTTTCGTGATAATTTTTTATGGAAATTTGTTTTTATCTATGTTTAACATTGTTTTTTACACTTACGCGTAAAATATTTGAGGAATTGTTTGTTATTTTGCGCACTGTTGCCAGAAGTAGAATAACAGTGTTTTAACTATTAATCGTTCCCGGATTATTTTAAAACGCTCGAATATTCAAACCCAGAATCTTGCAATTCAAATATAACAGCATATAACTCACCCCGAGTTTTCCAAGAGCGACTTTTGTGCGTTAGGTGAGATTATTGTGTTTGGCGGAATACTAAATTTTAAAAGATATTGTTCTTTTAAGAGCCACAAATTTTAAAATATCACGAAATATCCATTAGATATTTTACAATTAAATAAATTTGTGTAATATTTTGAAAAAGTCACTTAATCTGAGACAAAACGTGACGTCAGAGTACAAACAGTTTAACAAACTGATTTTGTATTGGCTATGAATACAGCACGTATGTACTCCGACGTCACTGAGATAAAATCATATTTTTGTAATTTCCTGCTTCCCTCACTATTTTAGATAAAAAAGCTTAAAATTCTGTATCTGAATAAATAAGAAAAATTAAATTTGCGTACTCTGTAACGGCTGAAATTAGTTATGAAAATATTGAAACCCCAAAAATAGTGATAGCCATGAAATTGAAACAAAGTAACAAATGTTTAATCATTTATTTGTCAATTTAGATTCGTATATTTTATTAGGTATTATTTAGATAAACCGTTTAACATTTGTTATTTTTTTTGTTACATTTCATGGCTATCGCGATTTTGAGGTGATTTTCAAACCCAATTTCTGCCGTTACAAAGCAAGCAAAATTAATTTTTATACTAGCATTTTATAACAACTTTTTGATTGTCATTTTCGTTGTTAAATTAAATACTTTTATGCACTACAGCTTAAAAGTAACATTTTTAAGAACTAGTGCTTGAAAACGATAGTTTAATGCGTAGAAGTGACAGTTTAATGCCTAAAAAGTTACATTTAAGCACTAGTGCTTAAAAGTATTTCATTTAGCAACGAATAGATGAACCTGACGTCTGCCTACTTTTTAATTTTGAAAAATTCAAAATGTTGATGGTTAATAGTTGGAGAATAAATGGTTTTAAAACGCTATTATATTATTTTTTGTATGTAATATATTGCGAAATGAGTGTTTTAGGCACTTGATGTATTGTACCACTCGCGTACAAATTTCACGTCGCGTGCCTAAAACACTATCATTTTGAAACTTATTACATAAATAGCTATTTGTTTATTGATTCAGATACAGAATTTTAAGCTCTATAGCTTTTATTGGAACCTTTTTACCTAGAATAGATAGGGAAGCAGGAAATTACGTATATATGATTTTATATGTGAAATCTTGTGTTCGAGTCGCCACCCTGATTTTGTTTTTGAAAACTTGGATGTTGAAGCCCTTTATTTATAAAAATTTAGCGAAAAAAAATTGTGATTTGCACAGCCTACAACGTAAATATTATTCTATGTGAATATTTTTGGTAAATGAGATATTAGATCCTATTTTTTGTGCGTAAAAAGTGCGAACGCAACCGCTAAAGTAGTGGGGCATTCCGTGATCAGTTCGACTTGGTCTTGGTCATTTGGTAAAGAAATGACGTATCAAACGTCATTGCAATCTATTGTTATGTGGTGATGGTGTCTCATTGCGATCAGCTGTAATATTCCCATTACATTATTTGTTCTTATTGTAAGATCTAAGATTTCTATAAATACAAATGGCATTGATGTAAAAGTTTTAGCAAAAACTATCAAACATGGATGATTTCATTTTGCGTACACCACCTAACTTGTACAATTTAAGTATTACATCAATTATTAATCATTTAAAATGGTGTGATTACTTTAAAACAGAATTTAGAAGCCTGCCGGACAATGTTTTGTTCGATTTGTACTACAAGGTAAGCAAATATTTAGTGGTTAAGGTTGTCAACCTTTTCTACGAAATATACAATAATTAACATTTTTCCGCACATATTCCTCGTTTTTAAGACAAATACTGGTCGTTTCCTCTCGTAAAATGCATAATTTGTCTGTAGATGTTAGAAGACAAACACTACGATCTTCTAAACTTAGAACTGAGCGACCTAGACGTTTTCAGTCGAATAATAAAAGTTACAAAAAAGAGAGCCCAACTTCTACAGATATTCCAAGCTTTGGTCGACCATGGCTGCAGAATATCCCAAAATTTAGTCCAGGATTTCACGAATAAAAGCAAGCTAAAAGAATACAACAACATCATCGACGTCGGGCTTCGTTTAGGAGGATTTCTTAGTGAAATTGGGTGGTATAGTGATAGTGCAACAGTGCTAAAAATTGTGGAAGAATTGTGTTTAAAGTCTGAACAAAATCCGCATACTTGGAGGAAAATGTTGGATTGCCATCATAAGTAAGTTGAGTAAATATTCCAGTTTGAAAACAATACGTATTTGCATACCATACTTTGAACTTTTGTATTTTTATTTAAAACGTGATTCACAAAATATTTACAATAGATAAAACAATATCACAATGCGTAATTATACATTCATAAAATTTAAAATTCAAGTTCCAAAATGTGTCAAACCCAAATGGAAAAAAATCAAGTCAAATATTAATATTAAGCGGAATCATTGCCAACATATTTTTTGTTATTTATTTGGAACCACTTTAGGGGCGGCCCGTTCAAAATTTTACTTAACCCCTTTAAGATCCACTTAATATTTATATCAGGGCATCGAACACGAACCAAACCCAGAACCGAACCTCAAAAATATTTTTCAATTGAACCCGAGTCGAAACCGAACCGGATATTAAAATTCGGGTTCAGGGTTCGTCTCAGTTCGAAACTTATGCCGCAATTCTGACCAAATCTGTAAGTCTTACAGATCTGTAAATCTGTAAAAAACTGACAATAACGCATCTATTTTTGTTGATAAATATAAAGTTTTACATAAGAGTTGCAGCTTTCGTTGCGATTTTGTTCATTTTTTACAGATTTACAAATTTGTAAGACTTACAGATTTGTTCAGAATTGCGGCATTAATCGTAATATAGACTCTTGATTGTTGAAAATTGTTTTCATGTTCTTGTCGCTTTAAATTATAAATTCCGGCTTGCATTTTAAATTATTTCTATATAAAGATTGATATTCAAAAGACATTAATTCAATTAAACCCGGAACGAAACCGCAAATTTTATTAATGTTTGAACCAGAACCGCACCCGAACCCAGTATTTAGCGGGTTCGATGCCCTGATTTACATACCATTTCAATCTGTCGTAAATGCGTTCATGCTAGTTTTAAATTAATTGAGAAATAGCTGAAAGTATTTTAAATACTGTTCAGCTAGCTTAAATTTATTCAGAATTGTGTGAAAAGTTTTAAATTACTTTCAGCTGTCTAAAATTTATTCAAAACTATCTAAAACTATTTTAAATTGTTCTCAACTATGTCAAATATAATCATTGAATCTTGGCCCCACGTTGGGCGCCTATTACATTATTTTATTTTGTTTATTTGTGTATCTATAACTGCTGGAAATTATTTTCAATTCTTTTCAGTTCTGTAAAATTCATTCAGAATTGCGTGAAAGTTACTCCCAACTATCTAAAATTTATTCATAACTGTCTAAAACTATTTTAAATTGTTCTCAACTATGTTAAATACGAGTTTCAGCTATCGTTCTAGATAAAATGCAACTTGGTTGTCAATGTTAAATGAACTTATAAAATAAATAAATATATCATCACGGCATATTACCCATTACTGGGTGTGCAATTATCTACAACATATGTAGGCATCGGTAATGATGACGATATATTTTACCGTGTGGGCGTTTATCAGACGTCACCTCACGGGCACTCATAGCTGGTGTGGAGAGTGCACCCGGTTCTCGACCAGACACACAGGCACTTATAAGTAACTGATTTATAATAGTAATTAAGATACCAAGGGTTGTTATAAGGACAATAATGCCTGAGGTCAACAGTGTACTGTCGAGGGCCTCTGGCCCTAGGCCAGTACGTTGACCGAAGGCATTATTGTCGTTTAACACCCGTGGTGTCTTCAACGTTTTATGTCTTACTAGAAATTCTTAATAAACATTTTGTCTGACTAGAATTTGTCAAACAAAAATAATATATCACAAAATTTTAATACAACTTACAAAGTAGCCTGAGAATGCGGTATCTAGGTAATATTTTGTTTCTGTAAACAAAGCATTTTTTCAAACAAAAAATATATTTCTTGTGGTATTTTTCTGTCAATATGGACGAGCAATGTTATTGCTAAGAATAAGAAGTATGCTGGTTTGTATTTGTGATGAAACAAATATGATTATAACCGACTACAATTCACAATGCTTCTTAACCTTAACTGTACTTTATGTTAGTATCAGTATTATTAACCTCAGTTTGTTGTCAATATTACCATAGGAACTTAATACGCCCTAGGGCATTATTTACTCAATAACGGACCTAATGTTGAGGTTGTTATAAAACAATAACATACTAGTAAGACATAAATAAAGTAAGAAAGTAATAAGAGCAGTATCTTAACTCTGGGTGATTTTGAAAATGACAAGAATGAAATTTGTCGTCTTTTAATTACATACAGAAGTTTTGCTAATAATTAATTGATTTGCCAAAACTTTTGTAGACACCTGTTTTTTTTCTATTACAGGTAGCAAATTATTTTTTTTCACTACTAGCCTAGGAACCCACTATTATTTACCTTTATTTGACATGAGAAATTGTTTTTCACTACCGCTTGCTTGTAACCATGGTAACCTATGTCAATAGTAATTTATTATTAACCTTAGTCTATAATGCAAACTGTCACTTTTCAATCAAACTTAAGCCTCCAAATCCAAATATTATTTAACTCATTAAACTCAAGAAAGGCGTTAAGCATATAATTTAAATTTGCCACTATAATTTTAAATTGACCTACGCTGCCGCCTCGCCTGGCCACTGTGCTGTTTTTCTGAAAATGTGAAATATATGTAGATGTAGGATTGAACAAATCACTATTTTTTTGTATTTGTAGGTAAATACATTTCAATAGATTTATTTAAAAATAATAATAAACTAATAAGGCTGCTGACAGTAACAGCACAAAGTGTTTCTGTTAAATAATTAAATCAAATACAAATCCAGGCCCATAAGTGAGGTTATCAAACCAGCGAAATGAGCAAAACGTCAGATAAAACAAATGCAGTCTACTTTGTTTTTGTGAATATTAACAAATAAGTAACGTTATTATTCATGTCAAAATTATTATTATCAATAAAAAAAAATTCAAAGAGAATTTATTTGCTAGTAGTGAAAAAAATAGTATATAAACCACGGTTGAGAAGATCATTATTGACCAGGCGCCTTATATCCCTCGGGCTTCGCCCTCGGGTTACAATAGGCGCTGGGTCAATAATGATTATCTTCTCAACCTTGCCGTATAATATACTATTAATTTCTTCAGTTCGCGCAGTTTTTGTTCTGTTTCTTATCTAAACATCCATCACTTTTAAATTTGTAAATATTCTCAAAACTATAGAAGGATTTGGTCTAGGACGTTCAATAGATAAATTAGTAAATATATTACAAAAATTTCTAAAAATATAACCAGCATTATATCAATTAACTATTCGAATTTTTCTTCTCTAGTAAAAATCATTAAAGCGTGATGACAAGTTCATTTGACAATGACAACTTTGGAAACCTATGTTGCATTTTATCTGGAACGTTCAGTATCCATTTGACAGAATAGTAAATATTGCATCTCAGCTGAAACTCGCGGTATATCCATAACTACTCGGAAATTATTTTAAATATGTTTCAACTGTAAAATTTATTCAGAACTGCTGAAAGTCCCCCTAGATCCTAGATCACATAAATATTATGTTTTAGATTACTACATGTTCAAGCAATTTACTGTATGTTCACTGGAGCAACAAAAACATTTAACCTAGCAATTGAGACTATTGACCTATTAAAAAAAGCTAATGAACTGCCGAATTTAGCGGGAATTTATACAGAATTCTCTCTGCTATTCTTCATTCGTAGCGAATATGATAAAGCTTATAAATGGAGCATTGAAGCAATGAAACAACTTAACCCAAATCTGCCACCTAGGTAGGGGAAAATTGTTATTGTATTTTATATATTTTTTCTACTATCGACTATTTTGACTACAATAGCGCTGTTGCAAAGTTATTGGCCTTGTATGTAATAAAATATTATTCTTCAAATAGCCTCAAATTTGAAAATATTACGAACTGTCCTTTAGGTATTTAACAATTAATTATTGAAATTCGTGTTATACTTTGAACGAGTATAATAGCTTAACATGTGTATTTATATAAATTACTATGAAAAATATTGCATAAACTTTCATTTAAAATCCTTGTCTGTTTGAAATGAGTCTGAACTTAGGTTCGGAACCTGTGACGTCACTGCATGGCTAGTTTTAAAAATATATTTTAAAACGATTTTATACAACAAAATGTAACTCTGTCTGTCTGTTACGTTTTCACGCCTAAACCGCTGAACCAATTTTGATGAATTTTGGTATAGAGATAGATTGGACTTTGGAAAAGGACATAGGGTACTTTTTATCGCGAAAATAAAACTTAAAGGGGTGAAATAGGAATGAAAGTTTGTACCGCTCTATTAGTACAGTTGCACAAGTGAATAATGAATTGAACGTCCCTGACGCATGATGAGTAATTCTTTGGTTAATTGGACAATGAAATTTTTGTCATTGGCGTGTAGTGCAAGATAAAACTTTCGTGAAAATAATTGAATTATCAAAATTTAATAATCAAAATGAATCGAAACATAAGCAAGGTTCTACAATAAATATTTCAAGTACAGTAAAAAGGATTCTAGCTGAAAACAAAAAGAAATTTAAATAATCCAGAATCAAAATTAAATTCTCCGGGAAAGAACAAAATTGAAAATTTTGTTTTCCAGGTATTTATCATATTCTTTTTCACATCTATTACTTTTACAGTTTATTACAGTGTAGTTTTATTTGATTAGAACAAATAACCGTTCAAATACAAAAGATTAAATTTGAGTACAACAATGAAAAGTTTTACAGTTAATAACAATGTAGTTTTATTTGATTACACCAATTTTCACCTACAGTAGACTAAATCTGATTGCAATAATAAAAATAACTATCACACAAATTATTGTCATCATTGTTAACTATATTGATTATTGTAATAAAAAAAAAATTAATTGTGATTTTGATTTTTTCTTTATTTAATTGTTAATATTAAATCCATACTAATATAATAAATGCGAAAGTAACTCTGTCTGTCTGTATGTCTGTCTGTCTGTTACGTTTTCACGCCTGAACCGTTGAACCAATTTGGATGAATTTTGGTATAGAGATAGATTGGACCTAGGAGAAGGACATAGGCTAACTTTTGTCGCGAAAATAAAACTTGAAGGGGGTGAAATAGGGGACGAAAATTTGTATGGATAACCCATCATTTCTCAAGTTAGGGATATAAAAATTCTTATTTATGCTTTGATAAGAAATAAAGTGTTTTAACGTTTTTAAAAAATCATCCATCAAGGCGGTACGATAGGGGATGATTTCAATTATTTTTTTTATCTATAGTAAAGTTTTAACTGTTAGCAGATTTTCCATATTTGTCGGAGAGATAGCTTGCATCATATGTACATAAGTAGAAGTACCCGAGCTACACGTGTAGCTAATTGTTATTCTAGCTTTACCCGTGCGAAGCCGGGGCGGGTCAGCTAGTAAGAAATAATTTAATATACTGAACGATAAATTAGACTATCCTTTTTTGATTTAAACAGAAAAACGGTAGAATTATTTTTTTGCATCACCACGAGTTTTATAAAGTACATATAACAACTAAAACAGAAAAAATTATTGAGCAACTATTTAAAATTCATTAACATCTACCTGTAATTCTTATAAAGAATTTACGATGTCGATAGTAGAAAAAATAATATGTACAACGATAATTGAACAATAGTTAAATGTAAATATTTTTAGAATAATCTTAGACGTACTCCGTTTGGCGTCAAAAGCTTGCGTTATCAAAAGACAGTTCAAAAAAGCTGGTCTTTTAATTATGCAAGCAGTTTGTCTTGCAAACGAATTTTTTAAATCCGATAGTCAACCGTGTTACGCAGATACATTAATGGATTATGGATTTTATTTGTTAAACTTTGATTCTATTGGTCACAGCGTCCAAATATACAATGTAAGTCATGATGATGTTTTTTATAATATTTGAATGAGTTCTAAATGTTTTTATACTTTCAGGAAGCTTTAGAATACAGGAAAAGTATTTTTGGAGAGAATAATATACATACAGCTGTCGCGCATGAAGATTTAGCGTACGCTTTGTATGTTCACGAGTATAGTTCTGGAAATTTTACGAAAGCAAGGTAAAAACATAAATAATAGTAGTTTATATATGAAGGGAGTAAAGTTCGTCATTATTTGTCGAGAGAGAAGATTGAATCCTGAGGGCGTAGCCCGAGGGATGCAATCGCTTGACAATACAATATTTTATATACAAACGAAAAAGAAGAAGAATGAACCACATTTCTATAAACGAAGAAAAACAATTTATTTTAAATTTGATTTTACAAAAATCATTATAAATTTTTTCGAAAATAAATATAATTGAAAATATTCCTTCTCTGTCAATCAATATCAATTAACAATGGACTTGAATCACTTTATTTCCCTAGGGAGTACTTTATTTCCCTCGATAAATAATGAAGCACATTAAGGTATGATTTTGATAAGAATAAAGTTAACATTATTTACCGGTTGTATATAAATAATATTTTATTGTTATAAGGGTGATGCCTATAAAAATTAAACACGTAGTTAAATATAAACCGTTTTAACCTAATTTTTAAAGCTTTAAGCACAAGACCTCTGACCTCTCGCCAATTTCATATTAGGCTATATAAGTATTTACATATTTGACATTTCTGATACACACAAAAACACATATCTTCTTTATATATTTTTATATTTTTTAATTCATTCTATTCACTCTTATTCTTCTAATGTACGAGATTTTTCCAATTCATTGATGAGATTGGCGGTATTCATGCAGGGTGTATGTAATATATGTATCTATAATTATAAAATATTAAATGTACTTCCCAGAAAAAGTCTTCGATAATGTCTCTGGCTTTTTGACACTCGCATTTATCTGTCAATTACAAACATTTAAATTTTTCCACTTGTTTTCCATGGGCCGCAAGATTCATTTACAACTTATTATTTTATATATGTATACGTCTCTATCTTTAACTCCATAGAAGATATAATCAAAATTTTAAATGTATCAGATAGATATTTTTATATTCTTTAATATTAGTAATAACAGAAATTTTCAAAAAATAATATTTAGAAGATTTTTTTTAAAGAAACTATTACTTCCGGTTGTCCAATTGTTACCAAAATCTAATCAGTTCTTCCCAGGAATGTCAGATTGAGGAAACTGCAGTTAAATATTTTTTAAGTCTTATAGTATTTGAGAAACCGTGGCTCCAACATACACACACACACACACACACACACACATACACATATACGGACATCATCATAAAAATGTTTTAATCGGATTATAGGGACCTTAAAACGTGCTTATCCACTAAAATCTGGGTATGCGATTTTTAGCATGATTCCAATACCTCTTTGCGAGAGGCAAAAATGCAAGTCGAAATTTTGTCAGCAATATATTACAATTCGTTTGAGATTTCACGTCGGTGCAATATTGTCAATGGATGCATTGCACAAAGTGAGAGAGATAGCAAAAAATCAGATGTTTTCAATGCGCAGTTGTTTTTCTGCGCATAGAGATGATAAAATGAAATAGTTGTCCGTTTTAAATTCAAAAAGCTTGGTATGAAATCAGATTCCTTAAAATGTTTACAGCAGACAAATGCGAATTACTTTACTTCTGTATTAATTTTTAATGATATTAACAACTTTTTTCTCATTTCTGGGTTCTTCGGAAATCTATGATACGATAATAATTGGCATGACGCATTACAAGAAGCTACGGAACAATATTTTCGAAATAATTTGTGTTCCTTAACACATTTTACTTCTATTTGTTCCATATTTTTGAGATATTTTTTGTACTTAAAACATTTCAACAAAACTAAGCACATTCATTACATGACAGTTAATCCCTTGTTGCCAGTTGCGTTTATCATTAAATATTAATATTGTTTAAAACTTAATTTTGACACAAAATTCATTTTTCTTTATTGGATATATTATATTTAAATTCAAAATTGCAATAATTTATTTGTTTTGGCATTATTAGAATAATTTTTAATTAATACAATCTGATTTAATTATATATCTATTATGTGGCAACAGAGCATCATCTCTACAAAGCTTTACAAAAATATCGCTAGATGACAGACTTAATATGACGTCATAGGGTAATTACTGTGCACTGCATCCATTTAAACTATGTTTAGGCTGTGTCCTATGTCGCATTTTGGCATTTAGAAATTAGGATTTAGGTCTTGTTCACATAAATACAACTCCGAATGGCACTCTAGTGATATCCATTGGTTTGTTTGGCAACACTTTAGAACAACAAAAATGAATTGTACAATTAGATTCAATTTGATGCTTAAGATTAAATGTTAATATTATATTTCATAAAACAGAAGCTAAGAAGTTATTCTTTGACAGTAAATTTGACGTTTTGTACAAATTATAGCAACGAATATGATTTGTTTAATTAGTGCGCGTCAACTTCAAGGCGTAATGTGCTCCTACAAAACCCTAAAATCTAATTCCTAAAATCCAAATAATCAATAGATTTAGGGCGGCTATTGATCTTGAAAAATGTCAAGTAAAAATATTTTAGTTTGATTCTTTCTTGTGTATTTTTTAAAGATTGCACTCAGAACGAGCCATAACAATCCTGAACAATTTAGTTCCTACGTACCATCTTCTCTTGGCATCTGCTCAGAGAGTAAAAGCGTTAATTTTAGAAGAAATCGCCTTAGATTCTGCCACACATTTATCAGAACCAACTACACGTAAGTTTTCAGTGATTTATTCATGAAATACGTTTCAGAAAAGTGATTTTCAGAGCTTGAACTATTAAACGAATCTGAAAAACTGCACATGACTGCGTTGACCTTGGCGCATTCGGCTTTTGGCGAGAAGAATGTCCAAACGGCCAAACATTACGGAAATCTTGGAAGGTTATATCAAAGCATGAGAAAATACGAGGTAAAAAATAGTGTTTCTTTAAAGCAGCGGTTCTTGAACTGTGGATCGCGACTCGCTTTTTTTAGGTCGCAAAAACATTGAAATATTTGTATTTTGTATGTACAGGTGGAACAATTTAGAGTTCCTTATATGAAAAACTTTTTTATTATGTACGCAACAGAAAATTGATGTAGGTCTTTATGGGCCAACTTTTTGAGACGACTTTAATAGGTACTACAGAAATTTTCTATCGTCTTTTGTTTTTGAGCTACAGGGTAAAACTAGTTTATCGCTTATTTTGAAAATACCACATATCTCGCTTATTATGACAAATACAGAAAAAATGTTTAGATAATTTTTATACGGTTTTTTACGTAGAATAACGTGGTATAATTAGATTTTTCCAAAATTTAATAAGTCTCGAGATATAATACAAACATCATATTTTTTAAATGGGAACATAAGTTGAAAATAGTCTCATCTTTTTACTTATTTTATAAGCTTTTCAAACAAGTCTACATTCTTTTGTTTTAAACATGAATAAAACTTGAATTATTAATTTTTTGGAGAGAAAAAAATGAAATTTGTTTAGAAACAAATGAAAAAAATCAATTACAGATCATCATTTGTTTATTTTATTTATTTGGTATGGTAGAAATGAAATGGCAGAAGACTTACGTCATCAAAAAATATCCGTAAAGTAATGACGTCATATGCTACTAAGTTTACATAAGATACTAATTTATAAGGCGCGAGCAGTCATGTTACTTTGTTGGTCTCTCTTGACAAGTTTAGGTTAGTGTTCTGTGTTGACAAGCAGATATGGGGACTCGTGACAGAATGACAGCTAGTAATATAAATGACAAATGTCATCATTTTTCATTCCAAATTTCATGATATTTTCCAATTTCAGGTGGTTTATCTTCTTACTAATAATTCGAGTTTGCGCAGTTATACGATTTTGGTCAGCTGTTTTGTTAAAAATTAACCTTGTAATTTGGCGTCATTTTCTGTTATATATGTATATGATTGACGAATTTTCATCTGAAGAGTCGTATGAATCGTATCTGCTTGTCAAGATTTGCTTATTTGCTCCTCTCTAAAAATACATAGTTTAAACATTGATAACAAGAGAAATATTTGAAAAAAAATACCTTTTGAACGGCTTTCAACGGAATTAATGGCCCATAATTCCCATTCGAAATAGTTCATGACAAGGTTAGTTTCTGAAATTGCGTTTTTAAGCTTTATATGAATGTAAACTGACAACCAAGTGACAATAGTGACAGGATAGATATTCGATCGATATAAAATTTAATGTAAACATTGTCATGCCAACGTATCGGTTTAAAAATGAACTACAATTATTTCAAATAATTTCAAATTGCGTAAAAGAAAAAGAGATTAATTCAGAAATACTTGTAAATGTCATTAATATGTACGTTTCTTAATACTAGTATTTTTCTTTCTTCTGTATTTAAAAATAAATAATTTTTACAAGTTATATTTGATTTTATAAAGTTTTTTTCAGATCTATGACGTAGGTCTTCTGCCATTTCATTTTCACTATAGAACTATCCAACAGGCAGATGCCCATTAACTGAATAGGTAATACAATAAACAAAAAAATATTTACGAAATACAACAATAAAAGACAATGCGAAAATAAATATTTTGATTATATATCTATTAATTATATTCTAAAAATTCTTAAAATATTTTTTTTTCGAATTAGTTAATTTATTTTTTATCGACGTTGTAGTTGACTTTGACACGATTTCAAAAATGTGGAAAATATGCTCTCTAAATCTAAAGTATATAAATTAGGAAAATGAGTAAAAATAATGAATATAACATTAAAAATTAACAAATCATGATAATTGATTTTATCATTTGTTTCCTAATAATTTTTTTTTTCACCCCAAAACAATAAATATTTCAAGTTTTATTCATGTTTAAAACAAAAGAATGTAAACCTGTTATACATCGTTAAAAAGCTTATAAAATAAGTAAAAAGATGAGCCTATTTTCAACATATGTTCCCATTTAATAGATATTTACACACCAAGTAAGCTAAAGTAATGTTTATCCATGAGAGTGAGTTAATTTCTTCGAGTGAATAAACATTCTTAGCTCACGTGGTTTGTACAATATTTTATACAATTTTAACGAAATAATAATAAAAACCATTATAATATTTAATTTCGACAAAACAAAAAAAATAATCAGTTAGTAGGCTGTGCATGACAATCGTCGATGATAGATATCAAGTCATCTATTTAAAAAGCTTTATTGTCTGTCATTTGTGCCGTGAAAAATAATGAAAATGGCTGATAAATGTCTGATAAATACTATGGTAAGTATTAATTTCGTGCCTGATGTTATTTTAAATGCATTATTTGTTGCAGAGTGAATCAAAAAAAATGTGAGAGTGATTTAAAAAAAATTAATTCACTTGTGAAAAAAGTGTTACTTATAATTGTTGCTATAGAGTTAATAATGACAGTTTAAAACGTCAAAATTGAATAATAGTTATTTATGTATTAAGAGCGTAAGGAGGCTTTTATGGCCTGCGGCGAGATTTTGAGCCCGAGGCGTAAGCCGAGGGATAAAAACACGTCAAAGGCCATAAAAGCAAGTTACGCTCGTGGTACATACAAAACTTTATGCACGGACGAAAATTTTCAAATTATGAGCGTTAGAAAAATTGTATCGAAAAGAATTTGTCCTCGTACATCCAGTACCTAGTGTTGCTATGAAAGCGGAGAACAACAGTTTATTGTTTGTTTATTAGTTATGTCATTTGAGTTTTATTTTGTGTATCTCCGTGCTTTCCATATAAATATCACAAAATTAATTTTCATTTTTCATTAAAGAATATAAAAAAATCGATTTGTAATAAAAACTTTTCATGTTGCCTGTTTAAATTGTTTATATTGTAGGTTATAATTTGGTTTGACGTTTCATTATAGCCCGGCGGACTATAATGAGGCCCCCAGGCTATAATATGGTGTTTATGTCAAAGAAATACGTGTATAATTGTCAAATTATGATACGTCCGTGCATAAAAAATATTATGTTTGTATTATATCTCTAGAATTATTTAGTTTTGAAAAAATCTAATCATACCACGTTATTCTACGTAAAAAACAGTATAAAAATTATCTAAACATGTTTTCTGTATTTCTCATAATAAGCGAGATATGAGGTATTTTCAAAATAAGCAAAAAACAAGTTTTAACTTGTAGCTCAGAAACAAAAGACGATCGAATATTCAAGTGGTGCCTATTAAAGACATACCAATTTTTTGTAGTGTGCATAATAAGAAAATTTTTCATATAAGGAACTCGAATTTTTTCCACCTGTACATATAAGTTAAAATAACATATTTTTATTACATTTAAGTTAAATTATACATAAAATATATGATCTATAAGTGCGTATTTATCTCATAATTATTAAATTAATACAGGTTATGAATTGTAAATTTAAAAATTTTGAAATAATCGAAAAAAAGTTAAGAACCACTGCATTAACCTATCAAATATTTATTTAATATACTTTCCAAATATTTAAAATTTATTCAGAACTGTCCGAAACTGTTTTAAATTATTCCTAACTAAACTATTCTATTAGTTCAGTTAATGGACACTGGACTATAATATAAAACTTGCAAAATTATTTTTTTTATCACAAATAACATAAAACTATTTACAAACATTTTATGTAACACAAACATTATAGAATGCAATAAAATCCATTTTTAGGATGCAGAAAGAATGCACCTGCGTGCAATAGCCATTAAAGAAGAACTTCTCGGCCGTGAAGACTATGAAGTCGGTCTTTCCATCGGTCATTTAGCCTCTCTTTACAACTACCACATGAAGCAACATCGTAAAGCCGAAAAACTTTACTACCGTTCCATCGCCATCAGCTTAAAACTCTTCGGGAAAACATACTCCGGCTTAGAGTACGATTATAGAGGACTACTTCACGTTTACACCGAATTAAAAGACATGGATAGAATGCTAGAATACTATTACATCCTCAGTGATTGGAAAGAGTTAAGAGAAAAGCAAAATCATAAAGATATCAACCCGACAAATATTCTAGAAAGACCGAAATCTATAGCGGAGATTACGCAGAACTTTTTTGACATGATCTGAATTGCTCAAGTTGGTATTCACAGCTAGTCATTCAAGTGCTTAAAGCAAATGAAAGGATGAATCAGATTGGAGATAACGCTTGTTATGCTTTGTAGGATGGAAAATGAGTTTTGAAATGAGGTTCTCAAAAAATCGCTGGTCATTTAATTGAAATCGATTTGGAAATTATTTTCTAGAAACTGTAACATTTTTCAATAAAACCTGGTATTAAAATTCGGGTTCAGTTCCGGTTCAGGTTCATTTTCAGTTCGAAACGTAATCGTGATAAAGCCGATCTGCGTTGCTGCTTGTGTTGACTGTTCGTCAAATTGTGTTACATTATTAATTCAGAGACACATTTTAAATTATTTTTTTATATTGTTATTCAAAAAACATCAATAGGGTCCTCCACCGTAGTAACAAATTAGAACAAGGGTCAGTTATATTAAAACTAGACCTTAAAACTCTATATTAAGGACTATCAAAGTTTAAAAATAGTTATTAATTTCTAAAATAATCGAGTTTTTATTACCATTTCCTCATCTCTATATCTACGTCACACATTTATTCTATTCCAAATTCTTACTACTTTCAAACCATCTGCTATCGCCTTTTTGAAATACGGAATCCATTTGCAAGTATATAAATGCAGAAAATAACAACAATAAAACAACAGAAATAAACCAAATAATACTAGTTTAAATTTAAATTTATGATGCCAGATTACAAGCGTTGGTATGAAAGTAAAAGATATGTTGAATGAAATAGGCTAATCAAATCTTGGACTATAATGACGTGCGGGAGACCACGTGACTTTGACAAGTGCTTGTGGAGCCCAAACATGGTTGCCAAGAATACGGGTTGCGTACGTTGCCTGTTGCCAAATAAATTTGAGTGTAAAATTAATAAATAAAATTGTAAAGCTAGTTATTATTAATGAATATCATGTTGTTTTACTTTCTAACATATAAACTAATTTTTAAAATATACAAGACGTTCAACATTCATCTGGTGGTTTTCCTAAAATTTAGCGCGCCAAAAAATCTTTGTGTCATAGATGGCAGCACAAGTCGCATAATTTTTTAAAAAGTATTAAAAATAAGTTCATACGTTAGAAAGTAAAACAACATGATATTCATTAATAACAACTAGCTTTACAATTTTATTTATTAATTTTACACTCAAATTTATTTGGCAACACAGGCTAGGTACACAAGCCGTATTCCCCCACAAGCACTTGTCATAGTCACGTGGCCTCCCGCACCTCATATAATGTACGTAGTATTTTTGTAAATTATTACATTAAATTACTTCTTATCCACCCATATTTCCAATTATTGGCCACATTATTTTAACATACCGGGAGTTTATTTTATCAGTAAACATAGGGTATATCATTGCCATAGTTACGATATGAATGTTTGACAGCAATGTATTGAAGCGTTTATTTTATGAGTAAACATAGACGGTTAACATGGGAAGCTGTATTTCGTAAATACAAAGTGTCCGCCAAATAATCAAACCATGTTATTGAACATGATAATATTACATTACATTTTGTATATTATTTAATATGAACTGCTTTAATAATATTGCAGTAAATTATAGATATTGTCAGATAAATAATTGTTTCAATTTTTTATTATGCAATATGAGAAGTTTTACAAATGTTTCCGGTGGCGCAGTGGTTATAACAGTGGCGTTTGAAATTTTTGGTTGGGGTTCGATTCCCCGTTGGGGTAATTATTTTATTTTTTTTACGTAAAAATTGTTGAACTTTTAAAAATCAATTTCTATATTACAATCATTTAGAAATAATAATTACATTGTAATAAATAAAGAGAAAATAATTTATTACAATAATCAAAATATTGATACAATAACAATGCATTGTATTTTCTTTGGATATTAATAAAAATAACTGAAATATAATAAATTTGAGTACTTATTATGTTTTTACTGTATTTATCAAAAGAAAAGACAATGCATTGTTATTACATGAATGTTTTGATTATTGTAATCAATTATTGTCAACTATTTTCTCTTTATTTATTATAATGTTATTATTATTTTTAAATGACTGTAATACGAAATATAACAGAGATTTTAAAAAGTTCAACAATTTTTATGTAAAAAAAATAAAATATTTACCCCAACGGGGAATCGAACTCCAACCAAAAATTTTAGACGCCAATGTTATAACCACTGCGCCACCGGAGACATTTGTAATTTTTTTCATATTGCATAATAAAAAACTTCAACAATTATTTATTTGACAATTTTTACAATTTATTGCATTATTTGTAATAATAGTAAAGTAATTAATATTAAATAATGTACAAGATGTAATATACTATTATCATGTTCAATAGCATGGCTTGATTTATTGCAGACCTTTGTATTTACCAAAAAACTGCTTCCCATGTTAAACGCCTATGTTTACTCATAAAATAAACGCTTCAATACATTGCTGTCAAACATTCATACCGTAACTATGGCAATGATATACCCTATGTTTACTGATAAAATAAACTCCCGGTATTTATACATTTTGTAAGTGTTAAAAAAAATAAATTTCTGTGACTTCAATTATTAGCGAAATCCACTATTTGAGAACAAAATCATCTCTATATTTACGTCACAGAATATTAAAAAAATTATTACGGCTTAACGAATAACAATAAAGACTTTCTAAAATTACATATCACTTTCAGTTTAGATGAAGTTTTGTAAAAAAATATAGTGGAGGACCCTATTCAATTTTCATTAGGTCTAACCGAACCTGAACCCGGAACGAAACCACAAAATTTTAAGGTTGAATCTGAACCGCACAAGAACCCATGTCTCAAAAAACAGATTAACCCGAACCGGACCCAGTTTTTGGCGGGTTCGATGCACGGGAAAATTGTTCGACGTATCGATTTGAAATGTTGATTTTTGAAAACTACAATATTTTCTGACTAGTGTGATATATAATATAGTTAAAGCAACACGAGTAAAGCTGAGTTAATTGTAGTTCAAAATGAGATGGATGCTCGCCCTAATTTTAATTATATTTAGGGAAAATTCAAAATTTGAAACGTGCTTAATTTTTTAAGGTTGTATCTTTTTATTTAATTATTTACGAAAAAAGCAATAAATTATTATAATTTTTTTTATTAATACGAAAAACATTGCCTAAACTTTCATTTAAAATACTACTTAAAAAAAAATGAGAAACAGGCTCATTCTTGAATACCCATCTTTTTCTTACATTATCTTCTTTTAGTAAAAATATAGCAAAGAAACAAAATTAGAGCGCGGAAGCAAGTACTTATATATTTTTTTACAAAAAATGTCAGATTTTATCTATTTGAAAGACTGTACTTGTGAAAATTATGACTTGCAAATTTTCAAAAAATAAAAACGTAAAAAATGTAACTTTAATCTAACGCACAGAACTCAATGGCTGGTAGTGCGAGCTCGGTTTTAACTAAAACGCTGTTTTAAGAAATGTCAAATTCAAATTTCAATATTTAATTTCACCCTTATGTTTAAAGAACGATTTTTTTAAAAATATTTGAATACAAACTATGTTCTGCTTAAAAATCATATTGTGATAAATTTGATATTATTTATTTTTATTGTAAAATAATGAAATTTGACATTTTTTAAGACTTCTTCTTTTAGTTAAAACCGAGCTCGCAATAACAGCCAATTTGACGAAATTCTGATGGGTACATTAATTCTATAAGAATTTAACCCTACTTTGTTTTTTCTAGAAAAAATGTCAGAATCACTATAAATTTTGCTTTTCGCGTCCTAATTTTTGTGGATTTTTTTTTTAAATAGTTTTGCAACAATATACAGGATGTCTCAATAAGCTTGCTCACTATTGGTAACTTTTTTATTTGAAGAGATACGAGGATGGTTAAATTAGCAAAATTGTGCCATTTTATATTAGAAAATTGGCCATGTAGACAAAATAAAAATTGTGTCAGCGGTTCCCAAAATTTGGGACAGAATATATATTTTTTAAATGGAACTATATATTTTTTATTATCTTATTAGAAAGAGTATTTTTTTTCTCTTTCCAATAAGGTAATGTTGTTTATGTACAATTTTTTCAAATAAACGAGTTATTTACGTTTAAAGATAAAAATTATCTTTTATTAGTTTAGGTCAAGTAAACTATGGAAACAATTGTCTTTTATAAAATTATTATTTTATTAATTTATTTTACAGTAATAACAAAACAAAGAAAATATTCAAATTGAAAGCCATTATTTCTTTCGCACATTTAAACTCTTTTGGAAAGAGAGCCGACCGTTCTACGTAACTGGTGTCTAGATATAACTTTCCATATAGCAAGATCATTTCTAACTTTTCTTTACTTGTGAAGTTATTAAACATTATTAAACACAGAGAACTTTGCGGGAGATATTATTAAACGTCAAACAAACAAAGAATCAATTGTTTCCATGGCTTACTTGACTAAAAAACTAACAAAATAGTTTACAAAATTTAAATTTTTAACCGTAAATAACTCGTTTATTTGAAAAAATTGTACATAAACAACATTACCTTATTGGAAAGAGAAAAAAATACTCTTTCCAATAAGATAATAAAAAATATATGGTTCCATTTAAAAAATATATATATTGTCCCAAATTTTGAGAACCGCTGAAGCAAATTTTATTTTGTCTACATGATCAATTTTCTAATATAAAATGGCATAATTTTGCTCATTTAACCAACCTCGTATCTCTTCAAATAAAAAAGTTACCAATAGTGAGCAAGCTTATTGAGACAGCCTGTATAACCATCAAAATACAATTCTTAAGGGGTGGGTCTTCTATATTTTAGTCTTTTTTAATATAGATTACTTCAAACAATAATTAAAATTACAAAAATAAAGCTGAATAAGTTGCAATTTAAAATTGGATGGGTGATTTCAATTGTTTTTCTATTTATATCTTAAAGCGTTTTCAATTATATGGTTCAAATATTCAAATTTGGAATCTACACAATTTTTTTCGGTTTCCATTTTCAATAAGTAAAATATAAAACCTGCGCAAATAATGATAAATTTCTACATTTTTTTTTTCGACTAATTTAAAATATAGATTTGAATCTTTCAAAAAACTGAATATGTTATTGAAGTATTCCGCCATTTAATATTGGATTATATCGCCTTTATTAGTAATAACATCTTTAATTCTATTAGGAATTGTATCCCTAAGCCCTGCACATTCTTTTGTTACAGTATTGTCCCATATATCTTACAAAGTAGGTTTTATTAAACGAAGTTATTATTTATTGTCCCAAAAGTAGTTTCGGTAGAAGATAAATTTGGATTAGAAGATGACCCTTTAAATACCGGTCGAACTATTATCATCCGTCATTTGGCCCACAGTTTTTTTGTAAGTTTCAAATCTATATTTAAAGTAATCGAAAGAATTTTATAGAAATTTCTCGGTCAAATCATAATTTAGTGTCCGATTCCATTTAAATGATCAGCGTAATAAATAAGCATTTAATATCTTAAAGTGTTCATCGAGAACTTATTTTAAAATGCACTAAAATTTATTTTCTAGGGCAGGATAGGAGAAATGCATGCTTTAAAAAATAAAATAAATAAAATTTCTCTTCTCTTTTCCTGCCTTAATTATTTTAAAAGTATTTTTTTGAAGAATACTTGCATTTCAACCGTAAACTAATACTCTGTTACGATCTGATATTTAATTCTTCCTGTTTGCAAGTATTTTTCAACTTTACTTTTGATCTCTGACAAGACAAGACAAATTCATGGTACATAGTATTTACTTTCCCCATTTTAAGTTCTATTAATCATGTATGTAATGTATTTTATGAATTTTATTATTGTACATTTCCATTTTAGCATGTAAGTTATAATTTTGATATATATATTATGATTTTATCAAATAAAAAAGAGTTAGATATTGAATATGTACTAATATGTATAGATGAAATGTATATTGTACTCTGTAGTGATGTAATTATATAAAAATAAATGTAAACTTTATATACAACATTATTTTGTAAGGATATGGTAAGAAAACTGCCAAATTTCAAATAGGAGAAAATATTTCTCAACTGTCTAAAAGTTATAGGGCCGGTCTTATAAAGATATTTAATCTTCACTTAAAATTTACTTCCATTGTAAATTTAATGAAAAGAAAAAATGCTACGCGTTTTTGTTTATCAGCAATTATTTTAAATGTCATAAGAACAGAGAAACTGATTCGAATATGTTGATTTAATTAAATTTTCTTGACAATTCGATTTTAAGTGAAGTTTAAATACTTTATAAAACCGGCCAAATAGTCAGACAAATTAATTCTGTCGGCATATCGCTCACTGCTTGCATTATAACAATGGATGCCAATGGGCCATTATTGCGCCGCTTTATTGGAATGAAGCCATGCATTGCTTGATACTATTACCTGTTCTGAGTGCGCTGTATAGTAAAATAATCTTACTGTTCCTTTAACTGTCTAAAATTCGTTCAAAACTGTCTAAAACTATTTTTAATATTTAAATACTTTTCAACTGTCTTAAATTTATTTAGAAATATCTAAATATATATAAAATATTCTCAAATGCCTGAAATATATCCGGAACTGTCCGAAAGTATTTTAAATTGTTCCCAAACTATTTGAAACTTATTCAAAACTATCTGAAACAATTTTAAATATTTCTGAACTGTGTAAAATTCATTCAAAACTGCTTAAAAGTGTTTTAGATTATTCTTAACTGTCTAAAATTATTTTAAATACTTCTAAACTTTCTAAAATGTATTCAAAACTGCCTGAAACTGTTTTAAATTATTTTTAACTGCCCAAAGTTTATTCAAATCTGTCTGAAACTATTTTAAATACTTCTCAAAACTGTTCGAAATTTATTCAAAACTGTCTGAAACTCTTGTCTAAAATAAAATTGTCGAAAACTTATTCAGATCTGTGATCTGTTTGCAAATATTTTAAATACATTTCAAAACTGTTCGAAATTTATTTCAAACTGTCTGAAACTATTTTAAATACTTGTAACCTGTCTAAAATGTATTCAAAATTGCCTAAAAGTGTTTTAAATTATTTTTAACTAACCAAAATTTATTCAAATCTGTCTGAAACTATTTTAAATGCTTCTAAACTGTCTACAATTAATTTTAAATTATCTGAAAGTGTTTCAAATTATTCTTAACTGTCCAAAATTCATTCAAAACTTCATGAAAGTGATTTAAATCGTTCTCATCAGTCTTAAACTGCCTAGAACTGTTCCAAATAGTGCAACATCCAAATAATCTTTTTTTACGGATTGACATTAAAAGTTAGATTTTTTGACAGTCTAAGCGAATTCTACTCTTAATTTTTACAGTTTATATCTTAAAATATAGTTTGATCTATTCCTAGTATCTACGTTTTTGGATAATATTTTGAAGATTAAATTTTAAATACCGGAATATAATAGAATTCACTAATCCAAAAATGAGGATTAGCTTAAACTTTTTTTGAGAATCGAGCTGTAAATTAATATTCTAAAACCGGCAAAAAAAATGTGTTCAAGACAGCACTATACCTAGATTTACAATTCGACAGCATTCATTGCTTCTTTGTTATTTTATGCCTAGTTAAACAAATAACTATAATCTATTATTAGTTTTTAGTATAGTCAAAATATTTGAATATATGCGTCATTTTGATTGCAGAATATTAATCTAATAAGAATTCTTACAGGATGCAATCAGCTGATAATAGATATGCAATTAAATGCCTGATTTTGTACTACAAACTATTTTTTATGCATACTACTTCATTAAAATAATGCATGTGTATTATTTTAATAAAAAACGGATGTATTGCAATATTTTCAGGATGGATATAACGCACACAGCAATTAAAATCCATTCGTAAACACTTAAACACATGTTTGTCAAAAAGGTCACATGAGAGCATCATGAGTTCGCCATTAAAATGGTGAAAAACATTCAAAAATAACGTAAAATATTAATATTTCAAGTGATGTATTTGATAATTATGATTTGTAATATGTTTTTACTAAATCTATATTATATTTTAGTTAATATTTAATGTAATAAATGGATTTTGCGGATTACAAAGCTGTCAAAAGAATGATGTATATTTACGATATAAACTAACAACAAAATTATTGAAAAATGAATAATATTAATTCACTAAAATGTGGTATGCAGCTCTTATGCGCTTTTTACGTCGTAGAATAGTTCTAGGAATAATATTTACATTATCTTTAACCTATTGTATCATCAGTTTTATGAATGAGGTAAAATCCACCCCAAAAAGCAATACCCAGACTAATAATTTTTCTCTAGGACGATTTTGCTGATAACGATGTCGCTATACCCATAAAAAGAACTCAGCCGTTTATTTGGAGAACTCTACAAGAGCATAATTTCAGCAATGATTCTGATACTAGTTGTAGGAACTCTGTACAGGGGCAAGTTTTAATTGTTGATGATAGAGGGTTCGTTTGTTCAAGAACTGATGTTCTTTCTAATGGATGCTGCACTTCTGAGATGCCTTTAGTGCAGTATTCTTGCGAAAGTTGCAAAAATAATAATTGTTGTGCTGTTTATGAATATTGTGTGAGCTGTTGTTTACATCCAGATAAGGTTAGAATATTTGATATTTTATTGAAATAAACTTATTTAAATATATTTTTAATCAAAAATCATGAAAAAACTTTAAAATCGACTAGTGGGAACGGAAGAAATTAATGTTAAAAGGTTACCTTTAACAAAACAACATAATAAAAAAACCTGTAATAACTCATGTAAGATCAAAGATATGTTCTTGAAACATTTGAATTTAGGTTCAACACGTTTTTTGAGTAAAATAATATCAAAAAACTTTAAATTTGATTACTAAAAATTACAGAAAATCTTTCTTGAAACCTACCAGTTTGAAATAGTTATTTATACTACAAGAAAACTATAGTCAGAAAAAATGACTTTTGGGTCCAGCAATAAAACTATAAGTATCGTAATTATGACAAAACGGCGTATCGCTTACTGTTTGCTTTATAATATTGGATAAAACAGGTCATTATTTGCGCCGCTATTTTGGAATGAAGACATGTATCGCTTGGTACTCCTACCTGCTCTGAGTGTTTTATGTAGTAATCTTTCAATTCCTTTAACATAAATGCTATTTTTGTTTGAAATAATTTTTGGAACTACAGTTTTCATTTTTATAAGAAATTATTTCAAACAAATATAGCATTTATGTTAAAGGAACAGTAAAATATATTACTATTTTTTACTATACAGAGCATGTTTTCATTTCAACAGAGCTGCACAAATAATAGCCCGCTGGCATCCAATGCTATAATGCAGACAGTGAGCGATATGCTGCTTAGTCATAATTGCAATATTTATTTATTGCTGGACCCGCCAGTCATTTTTTTTGATTCAGAACTACTTCAAACTTTTTAAAATTATTCGTAACTGTCCAAAATTAATTCAAAACTGTTTGAAAATGTTTTAATTATTCTTAACTGTCCAAAATTTATTCAAGACTGTTTGAAACTATTTTAAATTTCTAAATACTTTTCAACAATCTAAAATTAATTTGAAACTACCTGAAAGTGTTTCAAATTATTCTTAGCTGTCCAAAATTTCTTCAAAACTCTCTGAAACTGTTTTAAATACTTCTCAACTGTGAAAAATTCGTTCAAAACTGTCTGAAACTATTTTTAATATTTAAATACTATTTAATAGTTTTAAATTTATTTAAAAATATCTAAATATATACAAAATTTTCTCAACTGCCTGAAATATATCCGTAACTGTTTGAAAGTATTTTAAATTGTTCCCAAACTATTTGAAATTTATTCAAAACTGTGTGAAACTATTTTAAATATTTCTGAACTGTCTAAAATTCATTCAAGAATTGCCTAAAAATATTTTTTGACGCAAATGTACAAATTTATATTCCTCACAATTTTTGATCAAAATACTATCAAAAAACTTTGTATTTGCCCGCTACAAATCACAAAAAAAATCATCCTGCACAAAAATATAATGCGCTTACACAAACTTAACTGACGGTTTAGGTTTACTTTTTTGCAGAAAGCAGTCTTGGAGAACATTTTAGGTAAAGCCACAAAGGAAAACAATGTTTTATTCGCATCAGTGTCAGATCATTTTGAACTCTGTCTGGCGAAATGTAGAACCAATTCTCAAAGCGTACAACATGAAAACTCTTACAGAGATCCAGAAGCAAAGCATTGCTTTGGAGAGAACGCCCCTGCAACAAAACCAGACTAGAATAAAGAATACAAGATTATATTTCATATTTCTATATTCTGTTGTTTAAATACAATGGCTGTAATATATAATTCTAACAATTTCTTAAATATAAAGCTGAATATATCTATTTTACATATTTTTTTAAATAATTCTATTCTAATATATTATTTATGTAAATTAAATGGGCTGCTGCCGTGTTGCCTTGGCAACGTGAGAACTGCTTTCTCATTGGCTGCTAAGCGTTTCTCGATTGTTTCAACAATGAAGTAGACAAATTTTCACGTATATTGTTGTGCTGCATCAATTAATAAGTTTTCTGTGATTAAAATGTTAGTATCATTAATAATTTATATATTAATCGATTAATTAATGTCTGGCGATCATTTTAATATAATTTTGTCTGGTTCTATTGTGTTTTTATAGAAATTATTATGAATTTCTTGTGTTAGTGTAGTGTATGATGTATATCTACGCATCCTGGCCGAAGTTAAATTTATTTGGTGAGTATGATTTTTGTTAATTTTTCGTAGTAAATCATTCAATTTAAATATAATTTGAGAAAGTTTAATAGATGTTGAAAAGTTTATTGTTTTATGTTTGTCTTTATTTACTGTTAGCGAATCGGGTTTAAATCTGTGCCACGTTTTTAAGTTTAGAAGATGTATTTAGTTTTAAGTTTTGGAAATAATTTAATCGTTTTTCTGGATTTTCTTTGAAAGGTATATAGTAAGTTATTTAAAATTAATTACTTGTTAATTTGCTTGCTAATTTGTCTATTTTAGAAATTCATGTATTTTTTAATTTAGGAAAAGTCGGTACATTTTGATATAACGCTGTTGATAATAGATTCAATACACAGTTAATAACAAATTATCTAATTTATAATTTATTTTATAATATTTAAATTTCCACAATATTCTATTTTCGTCTTGTATGCATGATCTATTTTATTGATTTTTCAATTTCAAATAGATTTTTAATTTAAATTTTTAAATGCAGCTGTCACCACATGCTTAATACTCCCACGCAATTCTTTACATTCTTTATAAATTCCAGTGCAGACGCCTTCTTTAAGGGGCACGATTTGAATATGCCCCCAAAAGCCTATATAGTTTATACATAACAAGAAATCTGTACCGACGGGTATGGAATCGCGAAATCCGAAAAATCAATAAAAATGGTCATGCGTAATAGATCAATAAAGTTCATCTGTTTGATAATGATCAATTGCGCATGCTCATAATTATTGATTTTTCGGATTTTGCGATTCCATACCCGTCGGTATAGATTTCTTGTTATGTATAAACTATACATGCTTTTGGGGGCATATTAAAATCGTGCCCCTTAAAGAAGGCGTCTGCACTGGAATTTATAAAGAATGTTTAGAATTGCGTGGGAGGATTAAGCATGTGGTGACAGCTGTATTCAAAAATTTAAATTAAAAATCCTTTTGAGATTGAAAAATCTTTTTTATAGATTTTGTGTGTATATATTAATAAAAATTACGGTTTTGTTCCGGGTTCAGATATTGGCTTCATGTTCGGTTCGACTTAATGGAAATTGAATTAATGTGTTTTGAATAATAATCTTCATATGGAAAAAAAATACAATTCGAGTCGGAATTTATAATGCAACGCAAGACAAAAATGTAATACAATATACACGATCAAAAATCCATTTGAGTTTGAAAAATCAATAAAAGCGATTATACACAAAACATCACAATTAAATTTGGGGGATATAAACATAGTTAAAGAGAAAGACTATAAAATATCCGAAAAAAATAAGCGGTGTTTGTCACGTCAAACAATCTGGCATATTATAAACTATACTATAATCACTTTTCAAGCAAAATTTAATCCGTTGATAACAATTTATATGCTGGTTTGTTAAATATCTATGTGTAGATTTAATGACAACTACAGAAACTGTAGTAAATTCAATAAACGAAGATTACACGTTTGAAAATCATCTGTTGATCACAAGCGGTCTTATAGTTCAAAAAATCTGCGAAAGAGGACAGAACCAGTACTGTTTCTTCATACGTTTCTTGCAGTTTTTAAAATTCACAAACTTCAGTAAAACAATAATTCTATTCTAGTACATTATTTAAATTAAATGGGCTGCCGCCGCGTTGCCTTGGCAACCTGAGAGCAGTCTTCTCATTGGCTGCTGAGCGCTTCTCGATTGTTTCAACAACGAAGTAGACAAATTTTCATGAATATTGTTGTGCTGCGTTAATTATTAAGTTTTCAGTGATTAAAATGTTAGTATCATTAATAATTTACATATCAATCGATTAATTATTGTCTGACGATCATTTTAATATAGTTTTGTCTGATTCTATTGTGTTTTTATATAAATAATTATAATTTTTTTGTGTTAGTGGCCGAAGATAAAAAATTGCTTCGGTGAGTTTTTTTTATTAATTTTTCGTAGTAAATCATACAATTTAGATAGAATTTTAGATAGTTTAATAGATGTTCATAAGTTTATTGTTTTGTTTGTCTTTATTGGCTGTTAGCGAATCGGGTTTAAATCTGTGCCACATTTTAGAGTTCAGAAGAAGATGCATTTTATTTTAAGTTTTGGAAATATTTTAATCGTTTTTTCTGGGTTTTCTTTGAAAGGTATGTAGTCAGTTATATAACAAACAGGTAGGTATTAATTACTTTTTGTTAATTTGTCTATTTTAAAATTTAATTACATTACATATTATCTAATGCCTAACGATTTCGTAGGTTAATTTCATCTGTTTCATTGATATAGTCATAGTTTATGGATGTGTGTGAGGTGTGCTCTTGTTCTGTGCCTTCGAAGATAACTTCTTGGTGCTTGCTGAGACGATTTTTGCACACCAATAGAACTAGCAGTATAACTAAAGGGTTTATTAATTATGGTAAGATTGTATTTTATTATTTTTACACTACATTTAGGCTATCAGTTATAGTATACATTATTACTATTACTATTAATAACTTAAATTTTCTTCTTGGAATAGAATTTGTCTTTATTTCACACAAGTATTTTCCATAAATCAGTTCAATAATTTAAAATAAACTGTTTGTATTGCAGAGAATCTTATAAACTACAAAACGAGCAGAACGGGCTGGAGATGAACCTGTGGAGATTCTAATAGTTCTTAGTTTCCTGGACAACATGGAGAGGATTTCCCTGGAGATATTACGCCCCGGCCATCCGTAAACATCGCCAGTGGATGTTTTTAACCCTTGCATCTTTAGCTGTAAGATTTATTTTATTAAATAAGTAAGCAAATCCTTTCTAAATATACCACATTTATTTCATTTCTGATGTAATATTTTTCATTATGATAAAAACATTCACAATACATGATATGTGCTTATATTTTATGCATTAATAGTACGTACATATTTGGCATTAAGGAATTAATTTTTTAATTTTAAATGGCACAAAAGTCACTCCTATAGTGTGATAACGCCTGGTAAACGCCCGCACGGTACAAATACTTCATCATCATTACCGAAATCTTTGTACAAGGCAGACTGGCACACCCAGTAATGGGACTGCATGAAACGTATGAAACAGTCTTTCGCACATTTTTTGCACTATAAAGACTCCTTGTGGGCAAAAGGTGATTTTCAAATGTGTAATCTTAGTTTATTAAATTTACTACAATTTCTGTAGTTCTCAGCAATTTTTAGAAGTTTGTTTAATTAATATTTTAAGTTACATTTTATCTATTTAGGTGTAAAATATTTGATAAACAAGCATATAAATTATAATATCTAAAAGATTGTTTAAATTACAAACACCGCTTATTTTTTCCATATTTTATTTATCTTAAACTACATTTAAATCCCCCAAATTAAATTGTAATCATTTGCCTATAATCGCTTTTATTGATTTTTTAATCTCAAACGGATTTTTAATTTAAATTTTTGAATGCAGTTGTCGCCACATGCCTAATACGCCCACGCAATTCCAAACATTCTTTATGACTTCCAGTGCAGACGCCTTCTTTAAGGGGCACGATTTTAATATGCCCCCAAAAGCCTATATAGTTTATACATAACAAGAAATCTGTACCGACGGGTATGGAATCGCAAAATCCGAAAAATCAATAATTACAAGCATGCGCAGTTAATCATTATCAAACAGCTGAACTTTATTGATCTACTACGCATGCTTTGATTTAAAGACATGCATATATATTACAAAACATACTTCGAGAAAAATTCATGTATTCTTTAATTTAGGAAAAGTCAGTACATTCTGATGATAGATTCAATAATACACATACAATAACAAATTATCTAATTTATGTTTTTTTTATAATATATTTTTTAAATTTCTACAATATTCTATTTATATCTTGAAGCCTTGAAGGCATAATCTTTTTTACTGATTTTTCAATTTCAAATAGATTTTTAATTTAAATTTTTGAATACAGCTGTCACCACATGCTTAATACTCCCACGCAATTCTAAACATTCTTTATAAAATCCAGTGCAGACGCCTTCTTTAAGGGGCACGATTTTAATGTGCCCCCAAAAGTCTATATAGTTTATACATAACAAGAAATCTGTACCGACGGGTATGGAATCGCGAAATCCGAAAAATCAATAAAAACGGTCATGCGTCTTTAAATCAAAGCATGCGTAGTAGATCAATAAAGTTCAGCTGTTTGATAATGATCAACTGCGCATGCTTGTAATTATTGATTTTTTAGGATTTTGCGATTCCATACCCGTCGGTACAGATTTTTTGTTATGTATAAACGATACAGGCTTTTGGGGGCATATTAAAATCGTGCCCCTTAAAGAAGGCGTCTGCACTGGAAGTTATAAAGAATGTTTAGAATTGCGTAGGCGTATTAGGCATGTGGTGACAACTACATTCAAAAATTTAAATTAAAAATCCATTTGAGATTAAAAAATCAATAAAAGCGATTATAGGCAAATGATTACAATTTAATTTGGGGGATTTAAATGTAGTTTAAGATAAAATATAGAAAAAATAAGCGGCGTTTGTAATTTAAACAATCTGGTAGATTATAAACTAAGTTATAATTGCTTTTCATGTAACATATAAACCGTTGATTATAATTTATATTCTGGTTTATCAAATATTTTGCACCTAAATAGATAAAATGTAACTTAAAGTATTAAGTAAACAAACTTCTAAAAATTGCTGAGAACTACAGAAATTGTAGTAAATTTAATAAACGAAGATTACACATTTAAAAATCACTTTTTACCCACAAGGAGTCTTTATAGTTCAAAAAATGTGCGAAAGACTGTTTGTTTCATACGTTTCATGCAGTTTAAAATTTTACAAAGTTCAGTAAAACAATTCTTATATACATTATTTAAATTTATTTATTTATATTTTATTTTTATTTATTTATTTTATGGGGTCCCGTGGCCGCGTACCTGAGTGTCTGGTCGCGAACCTGGGGGAACCGGGTTCGATCCCGACAGACGCCAAATATTTCCAATTTTAAATGGCACAAAAGTGACCCCTGTGGTGCACTCTCCACGGCAGCTATGAGTGCCCGTGAGGTGACGCCTGGTAAGCGCCCACACGGTAAAACATATCGTCATCATTACCGATGTCTACATGTGTTGTAGATACTGGCATACCCAGAAATGGGTAATATGCCGTGATGATATATTTATTTAAATTTAAACTAAATGGGCTCTTTTCAGACTTTTATTACTAAACATCCAATATTATCAAAAAAATATTAATTTAGAACGATGTCAAGAATTGATAGAAAAAGTACATTTTGATATAACGACATAAGACTCTGTTTATGATAGATTCAATAAATAATAACAAATTATCAATTTTACGCTTTATTTTATTTATTTCGTCAATGCGTTAATGAAGTAACAGATCAATAATAGATCGATAGATGACACTACTAATATCGTTCGTTGTCATTTCGTTGTGGATATAATTTTAAGGAGCAATGCGATAACAAATAGACCTTTCAAAGAACGATGCGATAATGAAACAACAGTTCAATAATTGATCAATAGATGCCACTACCAATATTGTTTCAAATTTAATCGAGGAGAAACAATCAAAAAAATCGATCGTGCGCAGTGAGTGAAACAATAGTAAAAATGGTAAACATTTTTGAAAACCAATTGAAAATTTTCAAAATCTTTAGCTTTGGCCATTTTAAAATATTAACAATGTGAAATGTAATTCATACAAAACAAGCACAATCATCAAAACGAATTTTTATATCATTACTTATTAATTAATTCGTATAATAATGCGCCCCTACTATTACATAAATTTACTTACTCATTTTGTTTGGTGCTAGAATAAAGACTTTTGTATGGTGTGCTGGTGTACTGTGACTTTTAGGACGACTTCCTGGTGCTTGGAAATATTTTTAGACACCTGCAGGACTTGGAGTCCATCTAGATATTTCACCCTATGTTTTGATAATATTTCACTACTTTTAAATTACTTTTCAACTTGTAGGACATAACATTTGTTGAATTTAATAAGCATTAAAAAATATTGATGTCTTCATAGATTATTGCTCATATTCTACTTTAAATGTACTATATCATAAATTTTCAGTACAAGCAGTTAATTAACAGAATTCAAAATTTTAAATAGTAATATGTTAATGTAACTTGATCCACGGATAACTTCTTTTAAACTTAGACCTTAACAGCAAAACTTCCTGGTGCTTGGAAAGACATCTGGACATATGGAGGACCTGGGAACGAACTTGGAGATATCATTTATTTATATTAAGTCCAAATATTATTACTTTTATTGTACTATATTTTGCTATACTTGAAAAATTCAAATTTTAATATACATAAACAATATTCGGTACAACAAACATTTTTTTATATTTAAAATAATTTGACGGTTATTTTATTAATTGTTGATTGTATTTTCTATTGTTGCAGATTTCTAAAACGAGATGTCCTGGAGTAGCTACAGGAGTAATGAATGGACATGATTCCTGAATTGAGTGTTGGAGTCCTGCCCAAGAATTCCTGCGTCGAGAGGAGAACTTCATTCCTTATATGTAAGTTTTTGCATCCTCCTACAAAACAACAATATATACAGACACAAATGAATAATAACTACGGTCGTACATATATATATACAGGGTGTAAATTTTAACACGGGTTATAGAGCTATAACATAGAAAATCAATTTTTTAGACGCCTAAAGTTTTTATATTAATTTATTGATAAAATAATTACTGCATATTATAAAGCAAAAAATTACGAATTTTATGATACCAAACACATTACATTTCTGTTTTATATAAAGCCAGAAATCAAATTTAAAAATTTGTAGAATTAAGAAAAAATATCATTAGCCGTGAAACTGACAGTAACAAAAAAAAAAACAATTGTTAACGCAAGACGCTCATTAATAAACTTTTTTTGCATATTATTTGTTAAATCATTATTTTCCTTTTATTAAGAAGAAAACATGGATAATTTGTATAAAAAATATTAAATGGTTTTAATTGTTCCCTTGTAGTTTGCAGTTTTTCTCGTTTCTTATAACTTATTACTTATTACATGTAGATCATCTTTAATTTGTAAATACCTATGACAATAAATAATAAATAAATAAATATCCTAGGCTTTTCTTTATTTTGTGTTATTTTGTATTTGTTCATAAATTAATAACTGCCCCCTATCAAGTTAATAAAAAATGACAATGTTTTGTTACTGTCAGTTTCACGGCTAATGATATTTTTTTTAATTCTACAAATTTTTAAATTTATTTTCTGGCTTTATGTAAAACAGAAATGTAATGTGTTTGGTATTATAAAATTCGTAATTTTTTTCTTTATAATATGCAGTAACTATTTTATCAATAAATTAATATAAAAACTTTAGGCGTCTAAAAAACTGATTTTCTATGTTATAGCCCTATGACCCGTTTTAAAATTTACATCCTGTATATACATATTCATAATCATCATTATTTGCATCATCGTCAACACGGCTTATTATTTTTTAAATTAAATAGTACATATATACATAAACCATTAAATAATAATTACGTTCAGTGTTCAGATATAACATAATATTAGAATTATTATTAATAAGGTATATCTTTATCATCATTATCATCAATACGGTTTATTATTATTACTCGTATTATTATTAAAATTAAATGAGGTATTATTTAATTCATAGGATTAAAAAACATAGGTATATATTTTCAATATTTATCTCATACACTTATAATATTGCATTTTTATCTTCATCATTCCAATACAAATATTTAAAACCAGTTTACGATAAATTTCATTTACAAATATAATTTTGTACTTAAATTCATTCATATTAAATACATATATAACACATTTATTTGGCAATAGTTGATTTACAATAAATGTATTTAATTTCAAATTTAAATATTGTTACAATTCACGCATAATCTGATCCAGCCATCCCAGACAAGCAGCCATGTACATGACTTACGTAGTAGTTGGCGTTGGCAAAATGGCGATTTGTTAGTTAGCGTTTATGTGCGTCGTGTTTGCTCTGTGTTAAGTAAAGTTTTTTGTGTGTTATATTTATTGTGAATGGTGTCAAATGACTTTGAAGCAGTAGAACTTAATGCCCAGCTGTTATTTTCCAAGGTAAATGATTCTATTTTACACTAAATGTATGATATTACGAAATCAGTTGTCATTGCATGTATTGAATTTATCGTGAACTAGTAGACAAAATTAACAATATCAAATCTAAAGGTTTAAATATATGTTTGCAAATGAAATCACACCAAAATCAGCCTAAATACTAAAGAAAATAATATTTGATTTATTTTTACAAATAGTAAATACATATATTTTTTCCAATCTAATAAATTATTCATGCAGTACGTTTGCATGTGTTTAGACATGCTTTTTTAAACTTGTTGGACAAAGTTTGAAATAAATACAGCAAAGTATCGTTTAAATAATATTATTTTACATTTTTGTCATAGATTTTGAAACATATTTAATCAAATTTTCACATATTTCATCACCTGATTGTTTTTTAAAAAAACGAGGACGTTAGATTGGCATATAATTAAGAAATTAATAATATAGTATTTTTATTATTAGTTTGATATAGTTTTGTTTAACAAAAGACTGTTTAAATATTTTATTGCGAATGATGATGAAGAATATCAATATTAGCCTTATTTATTTCAAATGTGTCTGTACATTTGTTAGACATATTATGTAGGTATATTATTTGGCCATGAAATTAAAATACAATATAAAAACCAATCGTTTTAAACAATATATTATGTCTTATCTATCTTTTTGTGCTATGAAACTAGAAAGTACGTACTATGTACGTAGTTACCTTAGACATTATGTAGGTACATTTTCATATGTAGTTCTACTACATTTTTAGAACATATCAGTCACAAACAGATAATTATAATGGCTGAAGTTACATATCTGATTTTGGCATGTAACCACAGATATGTAGCAAAATATGTGTAAGAAGCATATGCTCGAATTTCGAAATATCCTGTACTTCTGTACAGTTGTTAAAATATTCCGTATAAGCATATAGAGTTCTTTAAAGTTCAACCAATAGGTTACGTTGGCAATCTATGAATACTGGCTACAGTATATTTATTGTAACGCTATAAGTTTACAGAATTTTCCACTGTAGTCACTAAAAATTATGATGTGGAAAAAGGCAGATTTTAAACAACGAATAGCTAAATAGACAGACAGTTTTTAACTTTCGAACTAAAAGACCCAATTATTATAAATTCATAAATTATATTTTACTTATATTTTTTCTCAATAGGTATATTACGTATTTTTTATTGTTCTATATTTGAATAATTATTTCACACCCACATCCTAGATCTTATCGTTTGAACTACTCGGTTGGCAAGGACCCAGTTAAATTTGTAGTGTTGGGGTTGAAACCACCCCCACGTTACATATGTGATGATGGTGATGGTGATGATGGTGATGCAACTTGCAAAATGGTGGAAATATATTTGTACTAAGAAATATGAACTAATAATAATAAATAGGGCACTAATAAAGATAAAATTATTTATTTGTTTATGTATAATAAGTCGGCAATATTATTATTTGTGTAACATGTGACGTCATATTAGAAATACATTAATCCAAATAAGCAGGTACATGTGACAAACAAAATGCATTTATTATAATGTATATTTTTTATTAAAAATGTTTACATAAATACGAGCATAAGTATATGATTTCAAAGGGGTATAAGTGCCATTTTAACGAGTTTTGCAGGAAACAATAATATTAATTTTTTTGAAACACATGCAAACCTATCACGACCCGTAGGCCGGTTCGATGTAAGATTCAAAATATTGTAGCTTTTTAATTATAATCGAGACTATAATAGAACTCTAAATGTAATTTATGTTTTAAAGTTATTCAACTATAAAAGAATTAGAATTGCAATTATTTGTGTGTAAAAGAAATGTTAAATTTGATATTTATGTAACAAAACGGAAATAGCGAGAGGTATTGTGCTGGCCGCAACAAATTTTTTTTACCTAGAAATGCTGACTAAATTATTAAGATTTTATCATAAATTATTATATCTAGAAAGACAAATAAAAATACTGTAGTAGATGAAACGTAAGTTGTAACAGACCTGTATAAACCAAGTACTATTTTTAGATTGTTACTTTTCTAACCCGTTGTTTGAAATTGAAATATATAGATCTACTTGTTTTAGCGTAGAAAATATATGTAATTAATATGTACAAAAATTACTACGCCAAGCAGCGAGATTTTTCACTATTTTCTAACATTTTTTAAATATGAAATATGTATATACTGTAATTAATTCAGAAATGAACACAAGATGATACTAGAAGTTTCGATTTTATTTTACATAGAAATTAATTATATTATTAATTCCAAATATTACGAATTGGGGACATTGGTTGTTTTTACATTAAACCACGTTAATTTTTGTTGTGATAATATTAATTTCTTTTCTTTTTAAAAATATGTATGTACATATATTTAAAATGATTAATTTTGTTCATTATTAATAACGTATTTTTCTTAGATGGCCAGCACAATACTTCTCGCCATTTCCATTTTGTTAAATAAATATCGAATTTAACATTTCATGTACACACAAATAATTCTAATTATATTTATTTTTTCATTCTATAAGGAATCTTGTCCTACTCTTCGAAAATGTTCAAGATGGTTCCAATTCATGAATAGGATTGGCGGTATTTCTTAAGGATATATGTACTATTACTATTAATATGCATATCTACCGACAATTTTAAATATTTAATTAATAATTCAATAAGAAATATTAAATATATTTCCCAGAAAAAGCTTTTAGTAATGTCAGTAAAACTGTTGATTTTTGACACTGACATTTATCTGTTTATGACAAACATTTGAATTTTACAACTGGTTTCCTTGGTCTAGTGTAGACTGTGCGATTTATTGCAACAGACTATTCTCTATATTATATTTTCTTTCTAAATCTTTAGAAGATATAATAATTTTTTTAAGTGTATTATATGGAGAATTTTATGTTCTTCAATATTTGTAATAACATAAATTTTCAAAAATTAATAATTAGAAGATTTTTTTTTAAGAAACTAGTACCTTCGGTTGTCCAATTGTTACCAAAATATTTTTAGCTATTCCTATTAATGTCAGATTGAGGAATACGTAATTAAACAGGTCTTAAGTATTATAGTTTTTCAGGAAACGTCCTTCCAACATCCAGACACACACACACCAATGTTTACATTCATACACACACACACACACACATACACACGCATGCACACATCATCATAAAAATGTTATAATCGGATTGTACGGATCTTAAAACGTGCTTATTCATTAAAATCTGGGTATGCGATTTTTAGCATGATTCCAATACCTCTCTTAGCGATAGGTAATATCTGGGGATTCTAAATTTTCATCCCGGAAGTCAATATTTTAATTAGTTTACAAGATATTCTTAGTCAAACATGATTTCATGTAGGCGATTTTCATAGAATATCCCTGTCTAATCTGTCTATATCTGCTGAAATATTAAAAGTTCATGAAAAAGTTAAATGTAAGAGTTGTCTATTGTTTTCTAGATTTTATTTTATTTAGAAAATTATATCACCCTTATTATCACCCCTTTATTATATTTTGTTAATAGTCCATAAACCTTGTCTACACATAAAAGTTATATAATATGTAGACATCAATTATAATTTATTTCTTCATTTTTTTATCATTAACTAGTGTTTTTTTTATTGTTACCTAATGTCTAACGGTTACATGGATTAATTATCACTTTAATTATTAAAGTGCTAGTGAATAGACGTGTGTGTGGTGTGCTCGTGTAGTGTGACTTCGAGGAGGACTTCCTAGTGCTTAAAGTGGACTTTTGGACACGTGCTGGACTTGGGGTTATATCTAGCTACATCATTTATTCACAGTAAGTTCAGGATTTATTATATTTGTATTAAATTGTAGTTATATTCATTATTAGGTATATCAGCCATTATTACTGATTTTTTTTTATTGAAAATAGTTGCATTAATTGAAAATATTTAGGTTAATGGGGTCTTCCACCATAAAAAAAATATTAGAATGTACACTTTGTACTTAAAGTATTACCTATTCGATAAATTACGATTAAAATAAAAAAAAAACATTTTTTAATAATTTCTTTAGGAGATATTTGATATTTGTTGTTAGTGTGACGTCACACTAATGCTATCTTTCTCTCGTAGCCTACTGTAGAGTTTGTGCGGAGCGAGAGAAAGAAGTATCGCTGTGACGTCATATTGGCTTTAAATATCAAATGTATTTAAACTGTAGACAGTTAAGAATTTTTAAAACTGAATTGTTTCAAAATTAAACGAACTTTCATTTAAAATAATAATAAAAAAAATAAAGTGGAGGACCCCATTGTATTATAGATATTATACCCCTCATGAAATTACAATTTTTTTGTTGCAATGTCTTTTTTTTAAATTAAATAATTTATTGTAAATGTTGTGGCGACTTTGACCAATATTTAATTTTGAAATAACTTCGTAACTAGTAGAAATTGAGCAAAATGTTTGATTATTTTTTTGTAGTATATTTACTGGCATTGACAAAATTTTGTTCGATCACTATTTTTGTCAGTTTTTCTTCGCTTCTAGTACAATATGACCTCTTTCCCTGAATCAGTGTGTTGATTATTTTTTTTACCTACATGATTTTTCATCGAAATGTTGTGTATATAATAATACAAAATTTCGATGAAAATCATGTAATTTCGAACGGCTGTAATTCGAGATCCGATGATGTAAAATCATGCGTGACATGAAATGAAAGAGAATTTCATGCTGAATTCAGACTTTCATCGGTCGTGCATGAAAATATGAGAAATGAACTAAACTATAAAATTCTCTTTCTTTTCATGTCAACCATGATTTTTTACTTCATCGGATCTCGAGTTACAACCGTTTGAAGTACTATATACCCTAAAAAAAATTAGCCTCTTTTTAACACATCGTAATAAAATTCTTGAAGGGTAGGTATTTTATACTTTAACCTTATTTTCTAGGTCCAGTAACATAAATTTACTAATTTCAAATAAATTTTCAATTGTTACAGAACTTGATAGCAGAGAGATGAGCTGTGGTTTTAAACGAGCTGTGAAAGGATATGAGAGATTTACAGATGGACATAAATGCTAATTTCCGTTTTAGAGTTGGTCACAAGGACATCCCAAAAGATGAGGAATACACCCCGGAATAGAATGCGCCATGTATCTTCTCCAAAACACCCCCTATATGTATTTGTAACCCCCAAGATATTTTATGTAAAATCTCTGTATATAAACTCGGCTTATTATTATTATTTTAAATTAAACAATACATATATACATAAACAAATAAATAATAATTAAGTACATATATAAAATAATATTAGAATTATTATTAAAAAGGTATATCTTCATCATCATCATCAATACGGTTTATTATTATTAGTCGTATTATTATTAAAATTAAATAAGGTATTATTTACTTCATACGATTAAAAACACAGGTCTATGTTTTAATATTTATCTCATTCATTTATGACATACATATTATTGCATTATTATTTGTATCATACGAATACATTATATTTAAAACTGGTTTACGATAAATTTCATTTACAAATATAATTTTGTATTTAAATTCATACATATTAAACACATTTACTTGCCAATAATTGATTTACAATAAATGTAGTCAATTTCAAATTTAAATATTGTTGCCATTCACGCATAATTTGATCCTACCAGTCACAGACAAGCAGTTGTGTACATGACTTTCGTAGTCACCGTTCGTAGTAGTTGGTAAAATGGCGATTTGTTAGTAAACGTTTATGTGCGTCGTGTTTGTTCTGTGCTAAGTAAAGTTTTTTGTGTGTTATATTTATTGTGAAGAGTGTCAAATGACTTTGAAGCAGTAGTATTTAATGCCCAGCTGTTATTTTCCAAGGTAAATGATTCTATTTTCCAGTAAATGTATGAAATTATGAAATCAGCTGCCGTTGCATGTGTTGAATTTATCGTAAACCAGTAGACAAAATTAACAATATCAAATCTATGCCCAGTTGCACCGATAACACTTAAGAATTTAAGTTTAGTTAAGCCTTAAGTTTAGTTTTATTTCGTTGCACCGTGCGCTAAACTCTGCATAGACATCTTAAGGCTTCCATAAATTTAAGCCTCCAAAATTGACGGTTTATCTTGCACTTAAATAAATAGTGAGGTTATATTGAATGGAAACGTTTTTAATTTCTATCAGAATCATTGAAGTTATTGATCTTATTGTCGATGATGACGATTTAGATGCATTGGATTTAATTTTATGCGGAATACCAAGGCAAATATACGACAGATCTGATCATTTTCATACTCTTTCTGATCATGCTTTTTTTCAACGGTTTCGATTAACCAAATATACAGTATTGCAATTACTGATTTTAATAGAATATAATATTGAATTTTATAACGACATGTAAGTATTGCATTAATTTTTCTTTCAATGTTTTACTTATTAATTTAATTAGTTGTCATTTCGTGTTCGCTCTTTTTTCGTCTGATACCATTTTTGCTAAAAACAAAGAATATATTTAATTACACTTCAATTTTAAAAACTATAATTCTATTTGAACCGAACTTACAAATATAACCTCCAAACTTTAACACAAACAAAATATCTGAAATTTATTTTTCTTGTACTAAAAGTACAATTTAAACAGCTTAAAAATATATAAACTCCACTTACTTAAGGCTATTAAAAAAAATATGTGTGCAACGGTAGATAAAAATTAAGTGATACTTAATGTAAGTTCAGTTTTATTAAGTTTAAATTTAAGAAACGTCGGTGCAACCGGGCTCTAAAGGTTTAAATGTATGTTTGCAAATGAAATCACATTAAAATCAACCTAAATACTAAAGAAAACAATATTTTATTTATTTTTACAAATAGTAAATCCATATATTTTTTTTTCAATCTAATAAATAATTAATGCGATACGTTTGCATGTGTTTAGACATGCTTTTCTAAACTTGTTGGACAAAATTTGAAATAAATACAGCAAAATATCATTTTCATTTGATTCAAAATTTATTTAAAATTATAAATAATATTATTTATCACAGATTTTGGAACGTATTTAACCAAATTTTCACATTTGGTAAAAGATAAAAGCAGACATTAAAACACAAATAGTTCTAATGATAATGATTACATTATGCCACCTGAATTTTTTTCTATTGCATTAGATTAACATATAAGTATGAAATTAGTAATAATATAATATTTTTAATATAGTTTTGTTAGTATCATTTTGTTTAACAAAATAGGTACTGTTTAATATTATATTGCGAATGAAGAAAAATATCAGTATTAGCGTTATTTATTTCAAATTCGTTTGTACATTTGTTACGACATAGGTGTGTTATTTGGCTTTGAAATTAAAATGCAATATAAACTAATCGATTTAAAAAAAATATGTCACATATCTTGTGCCAGAAAACCGGAAAGTAATGTACACTGTGTTAAAAAAAAGTGTAACAAACTATGAGGACATATAGTACTGACCAAAATGAGTAAAAAAAATCTGTTGTGGCCAGCACAAGACCTTCCGTCAATTTGATGTATTTTATACAAATCCCATACCAAAAGGACCTTGGAACAGTTTATATATAGTATCATGTAAAATCGAACACGAACACATGCTATTTTTTACAAATTCCATACCAAAAGTTCATTTGAAAAGGTTCTATAAATCCAATAAAATTATAACATAAACTACACTAAGTAATGTCCTTCCATCTTCTCTTTGGCCTTTCTCTGCGTGTCACTTGCGAGCAACACTATGACATACCAATTTTAGATCCTATACTTTTTTCCATATTTGGTTTTGCACTTGCAACTGACATCTGTCAATTAAATTTTTTTGATTAATTATGTCAGCTGTTTCCATGATAAATAACAAAGCTGACTAATTTTTGAAAATTAATTTCTTTGTAATGCTTTAACTCTACATCTATTGAATATGAAGGAAAATGAATAATCAAACCATATAGAGAAGAGTATTTTCTTTAATAAATATAATAAGAAAATGTCAAAAAATAATATTTAACTGCATTTTTTTAAGAAAAACTGTTAAAAACTTCAAATAAGGGTACTTCCGGTTGAACAATTATAACCAAAATCTAATCAGCTCTTTATATGGTTGTAAAGAAGAGGAATATGAAAGAATCATAATTTTTAGAATTGTAGTTTTGGAGTTATCGTCGGAGAAAAATTTGTCACACACACACACACGGACACACACACAGACACACACACAGACACACACACAGACACACACACAGACACACACACAGACACACACACAGACACACACACAGACACACACACGGACACACATACACACATACAGACATCATCTTAAAAATAGTACATTCGTATTGTAGGGACCCTAAAACGTGCTTATACATTAAAAACTCACCACCGAATTTTTTGACTAAAAACAATACCTTCCTTTTGACGGAAGGTAAAAAGTCTAACCAACATGGATTTCGATTTTCAACTGTTTTTGAGAAAGAGGCCATTTTGTATTAGAATTGAAGAAAAACTGGCAAAGATAGTGATTGAACGAAGTTTTGTTTGCCATTAAATCGACCATAAAAAACAATAAAATTTTATATGAAACATTTTTTCACTTTTTAATAGTAACGAAGTTATTTGACAATTAAATATTGACCAAGGTCGCCACAACATTTGTCTTCGTACAATTATTGCATATTTTTTAATAAACAAAAGCACATCTAAGATTACCTCTGAAAGGTAAACAAAAAGTATCATTTAATTAAAGTTGTACCCCTTACAGTTTTTGTGATAGCAGAAGTAAACCCCGACAAAATCTATTTTTCACTGCCTTATATCTCGAAAACTATTGAAGATCGAACTCTTGTTGATTAAGCATTTTTTACACATTTTGGTTAGTGCGATATGTCCTCATAGTTTGATACACTTACATATAAACATACACTATTACCTTAAATATTATATATACTTACATACTTTGTAGTCTTACATTTTTTTAACTTCATGTAAAAACAGATAATCATAATCGCTGAAATGACATATCTGATTTTGGCATATAATCACAGATATAATAATGTAGCAAAATATATAATGATGATGATGATAATGGTGATGATGCATCTTGCAAAATAGTGGAAGTACATTCACACTAAACAAAGAGGAAATAATAATAAATAGGGCACCAATAAAGCTATAATTTTTTATTTGTTTATGTATATACCTATAATAAGTCGCCAATATTATTTTTGTGTAACATATATGACGTATTAAAAATACATTAAACCATATAAGCAGATACATATGACAAACAAAATGTATTATTATAATGTGTGTTTGTTAAAATATTTTTATTTTATTATTTATTTTAAATATGAAGCATATAAATTCAAAGGGATATAAGTGCCATTTCAAAATGTTTTACACGAAACAATAACGACAACTGTATCATGCAAAGCAATCACGACCTTCAGAACAATTCGACGTATTAGTCAAATATTGTAGCTTTTTAATTCTAATGAATATCTAAAAATCAATTTTTTACCTTCCGTCAAAAGGAAGGTATTGTTTTTGGTCAAAAAATTCGGTGGTGAGTTTTTAATGTATAAGCACGTTTTAGGGTCCCTACAATACGAATGTACTATTTTTAAGATGATGTCTGTATGTGTGTATGTGTGTCCGTGTGTGTGTCTGTGTGTGTGTCTGTGTGTGTGTCTGTGTGTGTGTCTGTGTGTGTGTCTGTGTGTGTGTCTGTGTGTGTGTCCGTGTGTGTGTGTGTGACAAATTTTTCTCCGACGATAACTCCAAAACTACAATTCTAAAAATTATGATTCTTTCATATTCCTCTTCTTTACAACCATATAAAGAGCTGATTAGATTTTGGTTATAATTGGTCAACCGGAAGTACCCTTATTTGAAGTTTTTAACAGTTTTTCTTAAAAAAATGCAGTTAAATATTATTTTTTGACATTTTCTTATTATATTTATTAAAGAAAATACTCTTCTCTATATGGTTTGATTATTCATTTTCCTTCATATTCAATAGATGTAGAGTTAAAGCATTACAAAGAAATTAATTTTCAAAAATTAGTCAGCTTTGTTATTTATCATGGAAACAGCTGACATAATTATTCAAAAAAATTTAATTGACAGATGTCAGTTGCAAGTGCAAAACCAAATATGGAAAAAAGTATAGGATCTAAAATTGGTATGTCATAGTGTTGCTCGCAAGTGACACGCAGAGAAAGGCCAGAGAGAAGATGGAAGGACATTACTTAGTGTAGTTTATGTTATAATTTTATTGGATTTATAGAACCTTTTCAAATGAACTTTTGGTATGGAATTTGTAAAAAATGTATGTGTTCGCGTTCGATTTTACATGATAGTATATAGAATCTGTTCCAAGGACCTTTTGGTATGGGATTTGTACAAAATACAAGGAATTGACGGAAGGTCTTGTGCTGGCCACAACAGATTTTTTTAAAAGTTATTTCACTAAAATTGTTTTACACGAAACCTAACAATAGCTACATCTTTTTACCTTCCGTCAAAAGGAAGGTATTGTTTTTGGTCAAAAAATTCGGTGGTGAGTTTTTAACGAATAAGCACGTTTTAGGGTCCCTACAATACGAATGTACTATTTTTAAGATGATGTCTGTATGTGTGTGTGTGTGTCCGTGTGTGTGTCTGTGTGTGTGTCTGTGTGTGTGTCTGTGTGTGTGTCTGTGTGTGTGTCTGTGTGTGTGTCCGTGTGTGTGTGTGTGTGTGACAAATTTTTCTCCGACGATAACTCCAAAACTACAATTCTAAAAATTATGATTTTTTCATATTCCTCTTCTTTACAACCATATGAAGAGCTGATTAGATTTTGGTTATAAATGGTCAACCGGAAGTATCCTTATTTGAAGTTCTTAACAGTTTTTCTTGAAAAATCGCAGTTAAATATCATTTTCGACATTTTATGTGATTATCAATAGAAAGAATATCTTATTCTCTATACGGTTCGATTATGCATCTTCCTTCATATTCAATAGATATAGAGTTATAGAGAGATTAAGAGAGATTAACTTTCGAAAATCAGTCAGCATTGCAAAAATTATGAAAACAACAGAAATAATAAAAAAAATCTAATTGACAGATGTCAGTGGCAAGTGCAAAACCAAAGTGGAAAGTATATAATCTGAAAGTGATATAAGTGACAGAGTGTCCCTCGCCAGTGACTTGCATTTGCGGCCTCGCCTCAAGACAGGAACTTATAATGCCAGAAGTACAAGAAAGGCAAAAGAGAAGATGGAAGGACTGTATAGCAGAAGATTTGAGAGAGGAAGAACTGTGTCACGAAGGTGCTTTGGACAGGAATGAGTAGAAGAGAAGAGTAATAAACAGCGACTTCTAATAAAATAGGGAAAAGTTGAAGCAGGAGGAAGTGTTAAGTGCAATACATAATGTACGTTCGTATTCGTATTAAAATTTTATTAGATTTTAGAATCTTTTCAAAGGAACTTTCAGTATGGATATGTAAAAAATAGTGTGTTCTTGTTACAATTATACTGGATATATATATATAATCTTTTTCAAGGAACTTTTGGTATAGGATATGTACAAAATACATCGAATTGACGGAAGGTTTTGTGCTGGCCACAACAGATTTTTTTCTATTAATATGATTATTTATTTTAATCAAATACATGCTAAACACTTACGCTCTTAAGGTTCAGAGTACAAGTCAAACTATATCAGTATTTATACTTTTTTGAGTTAATGTTTTTGGTACAAAAATTCGATAGTTAATTTTCAGTGAATAAGCACGAATTAGGGTCCCCACAACACGCTATTTTTACAATGATGTCTGTCTATGTGTGTGACGATTTTTCATCCACGATAATTCTCATATCAAATTTCCAATAATTTTTATTTTCCGTGAAAAATATGATACAATCCGAAACTTTCCTAATTTGGTATTTAACGACATGTATGTATTAGATTTTTTTAAAATTGATAAACCGATGGTACTTTATTGGAAGCTTTAAATAGATGATTTTCTTTAAAAAAAAAATTGTTGTGACCAGCACAATACCTCTTGCCATTTCATTTTGTTATATAATATCGAATTTAACATTTCTTGTATACACAAATAATTCTTATTATATCTATTCTTTCATTCTATAAGGAATCTTCTCCTACTCTTCTAAAATGTTCAAGATGGTTCCAATTCATTGACGGGATTGGTGGTATTTGTTAAGGATATATGCACTATTACCATTAATATACACACCTACGTACAATTTTAAATATTTATTTAATAATTCAATAAGAAATATGAAATGTACTTACTTTCCAGAAAAAGATTTTAGTAATGTCAGTAAAACTGTTGTTTTTTGACACTTAAATTTATCTGTCAATTACAAACATTTGAATTTGACAACTAATTTCTTTGGTGTAGTCTGGACTGTGCGATTTATTACATCCGATTATTCTATATAATATATAGTCTTTATTTCTAAATCTATAGAAGATATAATAATATTTTTAAGTGTATTAGATGGAGAATTTTATGTTCTTCAATATTTGTAATAACAAAAATTTTCAAAAAATAATAATTAGAAGTTTTTAAAAGAAACTACAACTTCCGATTGTTCAATTGTTATCAAAACCTTTTCATTTATTCCCATGAATGTCAAATTGAGGAATACGTAGTTAAACAGGTCTTAAGTCTTATAGTTTTTGAGTAATCGTTCCTCCAACACCAGACACACACACACACACACACACACACACACATACATCATTATAAAAATGTTATAATCGAATTCTAGGGACCTTAAAACGTACTAAAATCTGGATGTACGATTTTTTGCATGAATCCAATACCACTTTTAGCGAGAGGTAAAAATATATTAAAATAAGATTCAAAACTTCTCAAATTTGGTATTTAAAACTCGTATATAATTTGAAACAACATATTAGATTTTGACTCTGATAAACCGGAGGTGATACTTAATTTGGTTTTAAATCTTGAATTTTTAAGACAAAACATTTGCTTTTCTTTGAATTTAAATGCTTCATTGTTAATGATTTTCTTTTATCATGTGCATATATGTATATGGCATAATTATTTCCACAAATCATTATTAGTTCTGGAAAACGATTATTTATTTTTAAATAAACAGAACTCATTTAATACAGTACTTTTTATATTGGAGCTCTGAACAGATTAGGCTCTTTGATTCATAAACTTAAAAGTGTGAAAGAATTGGTACAGTTTATTTTTAAAACTTAAGGGATCGTCATAAAATGACTAATGCCTTTAAAAATTCGTACTTATTTGAACATAATTTTCCTTGACTTTTTAGTGACCTAGAAAACGAACAATTTTGACAGCTCTACGGCTAGTAAAGGAAAAAGAATGCAGGAATTATAGGTTTTTTTTTTACTGTCAAAAACGATGAAACGCCTCTCATTTACATTCACAAAGAAACTCAAAATATGTATTATCCGCAATAAATGAAAAAGTAAATTTGATTTTTGCCATAGCAAATTGTAATGATTTACATTAAATAGAAGCATTCATAGGATAACTTTATTGATATGGCAGAATATTTGTATGCAAATAGTAATTATACTTATAGTTATATTATGTTATAGTCAAAAAGAGAACATTTTTACAAAATCTAACCTTGGGTCTTTGTGCAGGGTAGTGAGAGTGCTTAGACATTTTTCTATAGTTTCATAGTCCGGGGCGTTAAAATAAACTATATTACCCATTCATAAGATCGTGTTTTTCATATTTAGCAATGTTATTTAAATTTCCTCTGATTAATAATTAATATAAACATCTTTTTTTATAAGGCGTTTTTTATTTTCTTTCTATTCTAAATTAATCTAATTAATTCATAAACAAAATGTGTACGGAGTAAGTAAAATACTAATTTCCAAAATGGGGGTGCATTTATAAATGTATAACAAGTACTGTATTACATTTAAAATGATCATAATATAATGTAATCTAATAATATAGAGCATGTAACCTTTTATTTTATGACAGATAAATTGATATACTTATTTCAAAATGCAATTAGTTTAAAATGTATTTGTTAAAAAGTAATTGAACAACATTTTCTACTTTACATATATTATATTAATGATTTTTTTTGTCATATGCTATACACACATACATCTCATGTTATTCTATGTTACAATAAATATTATTAATAAAAAAATTCATAAAGATAAATATATCTTTTAGCTATTTAAAATCACAAAAGCATGAAACACTGTATGATTGATATAGGTATAATATAACTCGTACATATAAGGCCTTACAGAAAACCATTGAATATACATAACACATATTATTTAAAAAAAGTAGTTCATACAACAATGAATAACCTAAATAATGCCTGTCAAAATTACTGTACAAAAATTTTCTGTAACGCCCAATATAACATACATATAAAAATGTTGTAAAATGATCTATTTTAATTCCGCTAAATCCAATATTATGTAATATGTTACAATACAATAAATACCAACGAAAGAAATACAATCTATTATTTAACATTCCTATAGCATTCCTAAAATTAGGTAATACAGGTAACCTGCAATCCATCAAACTACGAACTGGAGCACGATCACCTAGATATGACGTAAGTAACCTACAAACAACTAAAATTGGAGCACAGCAAAATTCCTAGCCATCAAAATCAGATTCGTAAAGCGCATGCGTCAAAATTCGAACCTAGTGCACAGCAGATTACGTAAGCATGTAGCGTACGACTAAATTTCTAGCTAGCAAAATTCGAGCCAAGCGCACTAGGGCACAGCAGATTACGTAAGCATGTAGCCAGCGACAAAATTTCTAGCGAGCAAAATCCGAACCGCCGAGCGCACCAGCAAGGCTTCTGGACGACAAAATTCAAAAAATCGTGTAAAATCGACGTTTTAGAGCCGTAGCGGCCGAAAAGTAGCACTTTACTGCCGCTACGAGCATTTTTCAGCTCACTGGCAGATTTCTAGCCGATCCCAAGGCATTCACCCACCAAAATTTAAAAATTCATCGATCGAAAGGCTATAAGTAAGGCTTCTGGCCGTCAGAATTAAAAAATCATACAGAATCGGCGATGTACAGCCCGTGGCAAGGCTACTAGTCATGAAATTAGCTCTCCGACAAATATTCAGCCGATCCCAAGGCATTCACCCACCAAATTTTAAATTTCTGATGATACGGCAGGCTGTAGTAAGGCCTGGTGAGCAAAACTTGAATCTCAGGTCTCCCACCACAGATATTTAGCTGTGTATAATACTAGCTGTCTGATAAATTTACAGCCATTCGTGCAGCGGGAGCGGTGGCGTCCTACCGGAGACTCTGTTATCTGAAATTACGTAATCACGCCTATATCCAGCTATATACAGGTTTCTAGAAATTTTTGCTGGCTAGCCCCCAGGAACCAGCCGGGCAGCCCGTCCTAGCTCCAGCAACCCGCCTCGCACCCTCGAGCTCGCCTCCAGCTCGTAGCTGGAGGCTTGCTCGTGGATGCTAGGTTGGTTACTGGTAGCTAGGGTGGGATGCTTGGCTGGTTGCTGGTGGCTAGTAAGCGGGATTCGAACCTGGATCTTTAGTATGGGAGATTTTTGTAGGTTGCTGTTCTGGTTGTGGATCTATTGACTGTGAACTGGTTTCTACGCGGGATATGAACTTAGATTGCAATTTTTTAGTTTTGAAAATAGGATATTGGAATGAAATGAAATATTGTATAATTTTATTGGTATTTATTGGTCATAAATATATTACAATATAATGTGTAATGCATTTTACAATGTTATTGTTACAATACAGAAATATGTGTGAATGACAATTATATAGACATAAATAGATCTATGTTGATCTGTAACACCCTGAAAGATGATATTTGAAATATAGGTTTGTTTTTTTTTAATTATTTATATGAGAATACTCGTATATGATATAAATTCTTTATTATGATACATTGAAATACAAAAGTAGTTTAACATTCATTATTGACAACAATCGATCGTTTCATTGTTGAAAGAACTTTTATAAGGATTATTTGTTTTGACAATTAGGAATAATAGAAGACAATTATTAAGTATAAAATGAGCATATATGTATTTATTTATAACAGAAAATCCTTACAAAGTTTTTCCTTAACATTTTCCGGTATTGAAAATATATTCTAAGTATAAAATAATATATATTAAGACTTCAAAATTAATATCTCTCCTGCTATAAACATTTAGAGTTCAAATTCGAATTCGCACATAGCTAAAATATGTATATATGTAACATATGTAAACTAAAGTTTAAACAAAATGAAAAGAAAATTTTGAAGTTGTTAATTTATTTACTTCATTGTTGAGTATGATAATAAAGTTAAAAAAATCTCTATTATTTAAACAATGAATAAAATATATTTGAACTATTAGCTGTATTTGTTTCTAATTGTATCAAAGATGTAGATGCTAATATATTAATTTAACTATGCGGAATCGAAATATAAGGGCCAAAATTTTGTATGATCTATATAAATAGGGATAATGTATCAATAAGTCAGTTTCATATTTTAATTAATGCATTTCGAAGTTTAAAATGTAAAGTTTTTATTGCGTCGAATCTTATGTAACATCATCTTTACAGGATAGACAATTTTGTGATACAGTTTTAAATTAGAAGACTTTGTACATAGGTGATTTGAAACCAAAATGTTTTTTTATCATCTTTTTCAAAAGACGTAGAAAAAAGTAAAAGCGTAAAGTTTTATTTTCCACTCTAGATATACAAATAACTATTTTGCAAAGTGCGATATTTCAAGTATAATACAAGTACAAATAAAACGGTTTTTCCTTAACTATGTTTTATTTAGAACGATCAAAGTATCTTAAAGTATTAAATTACAAGTGTGCACTCGTATGTATGTAGGGGATGCAAGTGCTGGTACAGAAAAATAGAGCTAAGTCCCAATTACTTATATAGATTCGAGATACTGAATTTTTAAAGTTTTAAATACCACGTGATTCTTATATTGTGTATAGCAACTCTAGAATTAAAATCTTCAAGAACCACGAGTGATAGTGAATTATCCTAATCTTATTTGGATTTATACTATTATTTTATATATGTAAACGTAATTTCAGTACTTTGGAATCGCTGAAAACATTTTCAGTAATGCTTGTTTCAAGACAGGTATATGTTTATAGAAAATAGCAACTTCAAAAATGAATATATGAAAAACTAAAGGAAAAAGCGACTTATATTTTCCAAATTTGGTTGTAGAAGGTAATTTGCTATATTTATACTTAATTTTAAAAGTTTTAAATCGCTGAAAAAAATTCAGTAATGTTTATTTCATGACGTGTACATGTTTATTGAAAATAGCAACTTTGAAATTGAATATCATGAAAATTAAGGTTTATAAGATTATTTTCTATATGTGAACGTAATTTCAGTACTTTGGAATCGCTGAAAACATTTTCAGTAATGCGTGTTTCAAGACAGGTATACGTCTATAGAAAATAGCAACTTAAAAAATGAGTATATGAAAAACTAAAGGAAAAAGCGACTTATATTTTCCAAATTTGGTTGTAGAAGGTAATTTACTATATTTATACTTAATTTTAACAGGTTTAAATCGCTGAAAATATTTCAGTAATGTTTATTTCAAGACGTGTACATGTTTATTGAAAATAGCAACTTTGAAATTGAATAACAAGAAAATTTAAATTTATAAGATTATTTTCTATATGTAAACGTAATTTTAGTACTTTGGAATCACTGAAAACATTTTCAGTAATGCGTGTTTCAAGACAGGTATATGTCTATAGAAAATAGCAACTTAAAAAATGAGTATATGAAAAACTAAAGGAAAAAGCGACTTATATTTTCCAAATTTGATTGTAGTAGGTAATTTACTATATTTATATTTAATTTTAAAAGGTTTAAATCACTGAACAAAAATCAGTAAATGTTTTCTTCAAAACGTGGACATGTCTATTGAAAATAGCAACTTTGAAAATGAATATCACTACTAAGAGAAATATCGACTTATACGTTTCAAATTTGGATGCAGCGAGTAATTTTCTATATGTATACTTAATTTCAAAAAGTTTAAATTGCTGAAATTTTCTACAGTAACGTTTATTATACTTCATGTACATGTTTATTGAAAATAGCAATTTTGAAAATGAATACCACGAAAGCAAAATGAAATAGCGACTTGTACTCTTCAAATTCGTATGTAGAGAATAATTTTCTTTATGTATACTTATACTTAATTTCAAAATATTTAAATAGGTGATTTTTTTCAGTTATATTTATGTCAAGACGTGTATATATTTATTGAAAATAGTAACTTCAAAAATGAATATCATGAAAATTAAAAGATATAGCAACTTGTACTTTTCAAAATGATATTAAGGAATTTATTTACTATGATAGACTTAATTTTAGAATATATGAATCGCTGAAAAGGTTTTCAGAAATGCTAGTTTCAAAATGTGTACACCTCTATTGAAAATAGATTAAAAATTAATATCTCGTAAACCAAGAGAAGTAGTCATTTGTACTTTTCAAATTTGGATGTAGGAGGTAATTTTTATATGTATACTTAATTTCAGAAAGTATCAATCGCTGAAAAAAAATTCAGTAATGAATGGACTTTGCTCTTTCGTTTCTTATACCCTTCAAATAATATGTATGTACAGTGGCTTCCAGTGAAAATGATACACCTCTATGAAATTTAAATAATTTTAATAATATCAGGTAAAACTTATGTTTCATCTACTACAGTATTTTTATTATTCTTCCTAGAAATAATTTATGAAAAATATTTATAATTTAGTCAGTATTTGTTGTTGAAAAAAAAATGAATGAAATATATATCTCACACTACAAATGATACATTTAAAAAAATAGAAAGAATTACCCGTTTATTACTGAAATAATGAAACTAAATTTGTTAAATTAGTAGTCTTTTACATAACACCTCTACGTCTATACGATAAAAATTCGTGTATGTATTGTTGAGGAAAAAAATTAATCTGTTTCCATTTTAAAAATGGAAATAGTATTTGAAAACTAAATCTAAAATTTGCAATAAAGCTTCTGCAATTATACAGCTATAAATAACAAGTTGAAGATCGGACCAATGTTGATTAAGCTTTTTTACTTATTTTGGTCAGTACTATATGCTTTCATAACTTATAACACTTTTTTTTTAACACCCTGTATATCGAAGAATGATTCAAAATTATCCCTGAATATATGGGAACTTTAAATCTATACCAAGTCGATTAAAAATTGTAATAAAAAATAAAGGAAGTTAAATAAGATGTTAATTTTACATTATCAAATGTTATTTATTACTACGTGTATCGTTTTCAGTGTGAGATTAAATTTTACTATTTTGAAACATGATTTTTTTTGTTGTATTATAATACTTAAATTAAAAGTTATTACTTTTGTATAAGGGAAAGTCTAATGCACGTATTCATAAACACAAAATTTTAAACGGTACGTTATAATATTTATCCAATAAAAACAGTCGACACTGAAAGAAAAATCAAAATTTTATTTGTCAAGTTTGATTCTATTTGTAAAAAATTATAACGAGCCGTTTTGAAACTTTACGAATGTTTATGAATATGGGCATAATAAATTATATTTACTTTTCGTAATAAATTGTTTGTTTATTAACCATGACAATTTAATTATTCATAGCGTACGTGTATCATTTTCACTGGGAGCTACTATATACGTACTAAACTTCAGTAGGTTTGAATCCTAAATTTTTTTTCAGTAATGTTTATTTTAAGACGTGTACATGTTTATTGAAAATAGCAACTATAAAATTGAATATCACGAAAACTAAAAGAGACAGCAACTTATACTGTTTAAATTCGGATATAGAGATTAATTTCCTATATGTATACTTAATTTTGAAATGTTTAAATCGCTGAATTTTTTTCAGTAATGTTTATTTTAAGACGTGTACATATCTATTGAAAATAGCAACTTTGAAAATGAATATCATGAAAACTAAGAGAAATAGCAACTTGTACTTTTAATTTTGGATAAAGAGATTAATTTTCTATACGTATACTTAATTTTGAAAGATTTAAATCGCTGAAATTTTTTTCAGTAATGTTTATTTTAAGACATGTACATGTCTATTGAAAATAGCTAGTTTAAAAATCAATATCTCGTAAACTAAGAGAAATACCAATTTGTACTTTACAAATTTGGATGTAGGAGATTTTTTTTTTATATGTATACTTAATTTCAGAATGTATGAAACGGCAAAAAAAAAAATCAGTAATGAGTGGACTTAGCTCTTTCGTTTCTTGTACCCTTAATATAATATGTATGTAATATGTGTTTGTGATGTATGTATATAAATCTAGCATAATATGCTTTGAGAAGTTAAAATATAATTATGAAAATGAAAATATGAGAATTCTGCAACATGATTTTATTTTCTGTTATTTAAATATATTTTATCCCTAAAGTTTTTATTAGTAGAATAGATAATTTTTCACGTTAAATGGTTATATCATATAAATACTTTATAGGTATGAGGTGATATTTTATTTATTTACATAAATTTTATAAATAACGACTTGGCGTGTACAAAATACATGTTGGGGTTATTTTGGGGTGCGATGCTCTGCAACAGGGTGGCCATCTCTAATGCAGAAATCAGGATTCATGAACTACAACCCGCTCAAGTACTTCTGCAGAAGATGCGTCTGTCTATGCGTACAGCACAGCTTATCTTACTGCAACAATAGAAAATATACATGAAAGCAACAAATATGAATTAGTGGTTAATGGTTATAGAAAATAGTATGATTTTATTTGCAGATTATTAAGAATTATTTCAATTATACATATATAAGTAATTATTATTACAAAGTAGATTAATGTGAAAGAAAGTGCGAGATATTCAATATTAAAACGAATATATAAATATTTCAATCAATGAAATATAAATTATATTGGATAATGCGTTAGATATTAAAATATTTTTAAAATGAGGTAAAAGTTACGTTATTTCACCAGTAAAGAAATGATGTTACCATTTGTTTATATTCATAATTTTTTATATATGGAACAAAATATATGTAGTAAAATATATGTATAGGACTTAAAATGATACGAAATATTAAATAATATACAGGGTGAACACAATAATTCGTGACATAGGTGTTCAACGTTAGAAAATATCATTTATGCCTTAAAACTATATATGGTGCTTTATAAATAGATATTTACAGAAATGTTAGAAGATTGTATATGGTAAAAATATTAAATAATTATCGATTAATGCAAACTATTTTCGATATAATATGAACAATTATTTAATTATAGCTTATATCTATACTAGAATAATCCCTCGAAATCAATGGTTAATATATCAAGTAAAAATTACAACTATAAAGTAGTATAAAAGTAAAAAAAAAAACTCACTTTGAATAAATGAAATGTATGGATATAACTCCAAGTCCTGCAGGTGTCCTATCGTCCTCTCCAAGCATCAGGAAGTCGTCCTCGTGGTCACAGTACACCAACACACTACACACACGTCTTCACACTAGCACTGCAGCAAAGAAACTGAAAGAATTAATCCGTGTAATAGTCAGGGTGTTAGATAATTTACCCCTTAGAAATACAAGTCAACAATTAAATAATAATGAGTCATTATAAATAATAATAATTTTTTTACGTATTATGTAATTTGTTCAGGGTGTTTTGAATTTTATGAATGTGGAAGTAGCACGAAAAAAAAAATGAGTACACACAAATAAAGATATATTTACGATACAACCAAATTTGAACTGAATACAGTAATTTCTATTTCAAGTCTAATTTAAATAAAAAACAGAGAGATAATGACATACTTTTCAAATCTGGGTTTAGGGGGCTGTTTTATACCGGGTGTAACACGAAAATCGGGCCATAGGCGTTTAACATGGGAAAACAGTTTTTCTTTGCCCAAAAGTGGCCTATTAATTTTAGACACAAATGCTTCAAATAAATATTATAGAGAATTAAATTCTGCATCTAAAACAATAGTTACATTTTCTTTTGCATCTCTTTGCTAACCGAGAAAATTTAATATAAAATTGTATAAAACTTACTTCTTTATAGTGTTAGCCATAGAATTAAAATAAAATTTTATGACATTATATCTGTCAGAAATTATAAAGTATAGTTTTCATCAAAATAGTACTCTTTTCTTTTCTAACAATTTTTCTAGAAAAAACGCAGTTAAATATCATTTTCTGACATTTTATGTGATTATCATTATGAAATAATATCTTATTGGCTATATGGTTTGATTATACATGTTCCTTAATATTCATTAGATATAGAGTTAAAGAATTATAAAGAGATTAACTTTCATAAATCAGCCAGCTTTGCAATAATCATGAAAACAGCTGATATATTCCATTAATTCTAATTGACAGATGTCAGTGTCAACTGTATTATTGTATTTATAGAATCTTTTCCAAGGAAGTTTCGGTATGGAATTTGTAGAAAATAGTTATGTCCGTGTTACAATTTTACACCAGTCAGATGATTTTTTAAAATTCAATTTTTATACATTTAGGTGGAGATACAACCCTGGCGACTTCACCATTCGATTCTACGGCCAAAATTACATAATTATACCAATTTTCATAATTTTTGAACACCGCATACAATCTCTAAAGCAAAATAACTGAAAATGGCCAAAAATCGCAAAAATCTAAAGTGTACCCCCTTGCCAATTTTTCAGATTTTGGTAATTTTCAGTTATTTTACTCTAGGAATTGTACACATTATTCAAAAAAATTGAGAATTTGTTTACTTATGTAATTTTGCCCGTAGAATCGAATGGCGAAGTCGCCAGGATTGTATCTCCACCCATTTTGGGGTTATGACCCAAAAATGGGTAAAATTTGAAATGTAAATATCTCGAGAATAAAACGAGATATGGACTTGCGGTTTGAAAATTTGGAATCAGCGCATTGAGATGCACCTAAATGTATAAAAATTGGAGTTTTGAAGATTTTGGAGAAATGGGGCATTTGGGTTTTGATGCCTTGTAATCTAACTGGAACAAAGACTTAAATCTTTGACAAAATGAATTCTGTTAATGGTGACATTATTTCGATAACTTTCTGTTAAGAAATTCTTTTTTACCTTGCGTCACCTTTAGGTAAAGAAGGTATTGTCTGTTCAAAAAATTCGGTGCATAGTATGCAAATATGAAAATGAACATATGTATGTACATATGTATAACGACAGTGAGTGAGTGAGGTTAATTTTTATATATTTATTTACATCATATAAATAAAAACACCATGTGCACTAATACATGTTGAGGTTGTTTTGGGGTGCGATGCTCTGCAACAATGTGACCATATCCAACGCTAAAATCAGGATTCATGTGCTGCAAATTGTTCAGGCCTCCTGCAGTTCGTCTAAGTCCATAACTCTTCTCTCTCTTACAGGACTCTGAAACAATATAATAATCTGAAGCAATAAATATGAATTAGGTACTGGTTAATGATCATAGAAATTAATATGATCTTATTTGCAAATCAAATACAACTTATTTTCAAACCAATACAATTTTCATTTCAAGTTAGAATAAGTAAGAGTAATACTTAGAACCATACTACATTTTTTTTGTTACCTATAACATTTTGTTAACCATATGTGTTCTGTTCTTTTCAGATGCAGCCGTGTGAAAAGCCGACATCCTGGTGTTGCAGACTTGGCGACTTTGAGTCCCGACATTGTACCCTGAAGCACTCAACAATGGTGAGTTACATTGTAGTAGATATTTCTTGTAATCTCGCCCATGAGGTCTAGTTGTTAAATCTTCGTTTTGATGAACACGATCCTTGTAAACTTAAATTAAAAAATATAATTATATATGTAACCCACTAAAAATCGGACTACACTGTATTTAAATGAAAAGTATCATTTTCCCTTAATTCAAGCATGCAGATTAAGGGAAAAATAATTAAAAAATTCTCTAGGTCTTAGATTCCAAAATAGAATTTTTTATTTTTGATGCAAATTGACAATATTTTTTAACTTTGACGGTCTGTAACTAATGAATGGTAAAAAATACTTAAACGGGCGTTCGAATCTATGGGCTTTTCTACATATGTACACTAATTTTGAATAACCGTATCCAGCTAGTATAGTAAGAGTAATCAAAAATGAAAAAAATGGTAACTTTAAACAGTGAATAAGCCTACTAAAAATCCGACCACCCTGTATTTAAATGAAAAGTATCATTTTCCCTTAATTCAAGCATGCTGATTACGGGAAAAATAATTAAAAAATTCTCTAGGCCTTACCAAAATTGAAATTTTTATTTTTGATGCAAATTGACAATATTTTTTGACTTTGACGGTCTATAACTAATGAATGGTAAAATATACTTTAACGGGCGTTGCGGCATTCGATTCTATGGGCTTTTCTACATATGTTTACTAATTTTGAATAACAGTATCCAGCTAGTATAGTAAGAGTAATAAAAAATGAAAAAAAATGGTAACTTTAAACAGTGAGTAAACCTACTAAAAATCCGACCACCCTGTATTTAAATGAAAAGTATCATTTTCCCTTAATTCAAGCATGCTGATTACGGGAAAAATAATTAAAAAATTCTCTAGGCCTTACCAAAATAGAAATTTTTATTTTTGATGCAAATTGACAATATTTTTTGACTTTGACGGTCTATAACTAATGAATGGTAAAAGATACTTTAACGGGCGTTGCGGCATTCGATTCTATGGGCTTTTCTACATATGTTTACTAATTTTGAATAACAGTATCCAGCTAGTATAGTAAGAGTAATCAAAAATGAAAAAAAATGGTAACTTTAAACAGTGAGTAAGCCCCTAAAAATCCGTCCACCCTGTATTTAAATGAAAAGTATCATTTTCCCTTAGTTCAAGCATGCTGATTACGGGAAAAATAATTAAAAAAATTCTCTAGGCCTTAGATTCCAAAATAGAAATTTTTATTTTTGATGCAAATTGACAATATTTTTTGACTTTGACGGTCTGTAACTAATGAATGGTAAAAATACTTTAACGGGCGTTGCGCCATTCGAATCTATGGGCTTTTCTACATATGTTTACTAATTTTGAATAACCGTATCCAGCTGGTATAGTAAGAGTAATCAAAAATGAAAAAAATGGTAACTTTATACAGTGAGTAAGCCCACTATAAATCCGACCACCTGTATTTAAATGAAAAGTATCATTTTCCCTTAATTCAAGCATGCTGATTACGGGAAAAATAATTAAAAAATTCTCTAGGCCTTAGTTTTCAAAATAGAATTTTTATTTTTAATGCAAATTGACAATATTTTTTGTCATTACTTTTTGCAGATGATCATGTTTCCAGTGGTAAGAGACGCAGACATCGCGACTTGGAGAACCCGTTCGTGTCTACAGTATCCTGAGGCTTCTCTCCGAACCTTGTGGGTTTGATTTCGTTGGCTGGATCAGGAAATCATCGCCAGCGGTATCGTGAAGTCGTGAACCGGTTCGCCTGATCTCCAGACTTCAAATTCTATGAAATAGAAATGTGAGTTAAACTATATATTCCACTAAACTTTGTCATGCGTTGTTATTTGACATTTTTATTTATTACTCCTACATGGTTAAAGACAGCAACTTGCGCAATGAAAATTTGGAATCTACGTAAAATTCTTTGTAAGATAATGTCCGATTATAATTTTTAATTTCGATTTGCTGGGGAGTTACCGGGCGTTAAATTAAATGTATTTTAGTCAAATTTTCTCTGAACTGTCATGTGCACTTTTTTCATATTTTTATTTATCACTACTACAAGAATAAAGATAGTGAATAGGGACGTAAAAAATTATATTTTACATAAAATTCACTATTAGGATACGGTAGACACATTTGTTTTGTGTTTAACAATTTAGAAGAAATGTAAATGTAATATCAAATGTTCATACTTACCTACATACGGCGAATTTTCTTAATATATCATCCGTTTTATATCATCACTGTAATATATCATCATCGACGATATTCACAAATTAGAATACACTTTGTAGCAAATATTACGTAACACTCACACCAATTAGAATAACTTTTATAACACTTTGTATTAGTAAGACAATACACGACACTTTTATAGAGAATTATCCTTATTTTAAGAATAGTAAAGACTTTTTTTTAATATGCAGCAACCGTATAGTAAACTAACTCACGACAATAAAATTTTGACTAAGGACTAAATAATAAACACTAACGGGAGAACAGAGTCTTATGTAACATTTTAAATAATGTCTAAAATTATAATAAGCAGAAATACGTTGTATAAGTTAAAGAATTTTGAATCTTTAGATTTTATTGCAAATAATAATGTACATATGAACATTTAAATTTAGTGAACTATTAACTTATTAAATTTAGATTTCTTTTACAAAGGTTCATACTCATATACGGCGAATTTTCTTAATATACCATCCGCTGTTATATCATCACTGTAATATATCATCATCGGCGATATTCGCAGATTAGAATACACTTTGTAGTAAATGTTACGTAACATTCACACCAATTAGAATAACTTTTATAATACTTGCTATTAGTAAGACAATATAACACACTTTTACGGACAATTATACTTATTTTAATAATAGTAAAGACTTTTTTTTAAATATACAGAGAATTTATTTTAAAATGCAACATTATAGTTCATCACTTCCATGGTTACTCACTATTGTCAAAAAATGACAGCAATGTAATATTTGTCCATTTTAAAATGCAACAATATAAATAGTATTGCAGCACAGGGGATACCTCCAAAACACATCACAAATGGTGTCAATTCTAATTACGACCGACTAGAATATTGCCTCAGAGTGATTGGGAGTATTTTTTAACATTTATTACATGAAAGTTATGAATTTTTGTAAGCTAAAGTTTGTTAAGATGTACAACATTCATGTTTTAATTATTTGTTAATCGTATGTAGGCTAATTTATTGGAAATTAGTTTTGATAATACAAAACTAGAAATTTTGTATGTTGCATTTTAAAATGGACAAATATTACATTGCTGTTAAAATAAATTCCCTGTATAACAATCGTATAGTAAACTAACTCACGGCAATAAAATTTTGACTAAGGACTAAATAATGAACACTAACGGGAGGACAAAGACTTATGCAACATTTTAAATAATATCTAAAATTATAATAAGCAGAAATACGTTGTATAAGTTAAAAATACATTTTAAATATTTAGATTTTATTGTAAATAATAATGTACATATGAACATTTAAATTTAGTGTACTGTTCTTATTAAATTTAGATTTATTTTACAAAGGTTCATACTTACATATGGCAAATTTTCTTAATATATCATCCGCTGTTATATCATCACTGTAACATATCATCATCGGCGATATTCACAGATTAGAATACACTTTGTAGTAAATGTTACGTAACATTCACACAACTGGTATAACTTGTATAACACTTGGTATTAGTAAGACAATACACTACACTTTTACGGAGAATTATACTTATTTTAATAATAGTAAAGACTTCTTTTTAAATATACAGCAATCGTATAGTAAACTAACTCACGACAATAAAATTTTGACCAAGGATTAAATAATAAACACTAACGGGAGCACAGAGACTTACGCAATATTTTAAATAATATCAAAAATTATAGCAAGCCGAAATACGTTGTATAAGTTAAAAATAAATTTTGAATATTTAGATTTTGTTGTAAATAATAATGTACATATGAACATTTAAATTTAGTGAACTATTAACTTATTAAATTTAGATTTCTTTTAAGTTTGAACAAATTGAAAATTATTTAAAGTTATTTTAATAATTTTAAGAAAGTTACAGAATAAATCAACATTTTCAAAATATATATCGAACTGTAAGATGTAAATAGAGAACGATTGCAATAAAAATTTCAAAGTTTTTCGTTTAGTATATACACTACACGATTATACACAAGCACACCATGTTCACTTCACCAAAGTCTGAAAGGAACTGAAGTCTTTATTTTAAAAACATAATATTAATAATATCACGTAATACCCCCACTACAATTAAGTGTTTATTTTGTACTTTGCCGCTCAAAATAAACAATGTTTATGTTTGTTTACAGGTTTTGCGAAGGGCCGGACTACACCCAGCGATGAGATACGGTAACTACAACACTGGATAAAGATAATAAGTGACTATTTATAAGAATAAATAAATAAAATAGTGTTTTATTTACCTTTCCTATGTAACAACAAAAGGGACAGGGAAATATCCTAATATTTACGGATTTTTCCGAATTTTCCTATCCTATCCTTTAGTATTAAGTTCTCTAGGTACAAAAAATCATCCGATAGGAGTCCGCCCTTTTTATAAAGGGCTAAGGGCTTATTTACACCCTTGGGGAAAATCTGACCACGGATTTCATTTATACAGATCCAAGTAAGTTTAACAACACTTGTCCGGATTTTCTAGCTCTTTTAGTTCAGGAATTAGCGCAGGCCCTTCGCCACAAACTTGAAGGGCAAATATATTGTTAACCGAAGGGTTTTCATCAATTCTGTGCATGCCAATGGAAAGCGCGGGTTCGAATTCTCCCGATGCGCTATTTTCCGGCCCTTTAGCCCTTTAAATTAACGAATTTAAGCGTTAGACCCTTCGGAAAACTTTGAGGGTTCGTATCTCGGAAACGGCTGAGTTTTCAGCGATTTCCTTGAAATTTCGCGTTCCCTTAGCATCCTTTGAAAAACAGGGGTCGTAGAATAACATATATGAGTTTCAAGGGCGTAGGGCCAAGGGTTACTAATTAAAATTTGACAGCCTGTTTTTTAAAAAAGTTAACCAAATTCTCACTTTTTTTTCTGACATGGTGCTGTAGTAACTCATATTATAGAAGTTGTTCATCATATTTCTAACAAATTTAAGAAGGTTTTAAGGGTAGGTTGATAAGGATAGTTTACTGAATAAATTTATAATGTTTATCTCTAAATTTATTAATTAATTCTACGTGTTACAGATATTTAGTTATTGTCGCCCAAGAACTTTAAGTATAAATAGGTATATTGTTAACTAAAGGGTTTTTATCAATTTTGTGCATGCCAATGGAAAGTTTTAAGTTTTCAAATGAATTCAGTTTAGTTTTTCTTTAATATTTCTTTAGTTTTAAAATGGCATTTTACGACACTTATTAATAAGGGTAATAGAGTTCCAATGTGTGATTTCCCTTGTAAATGTTGTATAAATACGTACATACTTCTCTGTCTCTTAGCAGCCGCTTAATTGGATCAAAATGCCTTAGTGTCCCAATTAATCGGAATCGACTACATACTTCCCTGTCTCTTTGTTGTACTATTTTCCCCTGAAATAAATAAGGGGTTATTAAATAAAAAAATGTTTTAGTTTAAGTATTTTTTATTGTTTAATAAATTTTAATACATTGTTGTCTTTACGTTCATAGCTTAAATTGTTTACTGTACTGCTAGTATTTATGTATCCGTTTCTGTCACTAAAATATACATAGATACTATGAGTAATACAATACAAGTATTACTGATAGTAGTTATGTATACTGTCATAACAAAAGCGGATACATAGATACTATCAGTAATACTAGTAGTGTATTACTGATAGTATAGTATTCATGTATACTTTTATGACACGGGGATACATAGGCACTATCAGTAATATTTTTAGTGTATTACTGATAGTATCTATGTATCTGCTTCTGTCATTAAAGTATATATAGATACTATCAGTAATACACTATTACTTTATTAAAATAAATATACTTACCCTTGTCCTGAAAAATTATATATAGGGATGTTTAAATAATAGCTTTATGAATTTTACTTGTATTTATTGTTTATTTGTACTTTACATTGTTGTATTTCACGTAACTACCCTTAATGTACTTTATAAATAAATAATATACTTACCCTTATCCTGAAAAATTAGATATAGCGATGATTAAATAATAGTTTGTATAAATTTTACTTGTATTTATTGTTTGTTTGTACTTTACATTATTGTATTTTACGTAACTACCCTTAATGTACTTTGTAAATAAATAATATACTTACCCTTGTCCTGAAAAATAAGAAATAGGGATGTTTAAATAATAGTTTGTATATATTTTACTTGTATTTATTGTTTATTTGTACTTTACATTGTTGTATTTTACGTAACTACCCTTAATGTACTTTATAAATAAATAATATACTTACCCTTGTCCTAAAAAATAGATATAAGGATGTTTAAATAGTTTGTATACATTTTACTTGTATTTATTGTTTATTTGTACTTTACATTGTTGTATTTCATGTAACTACCCTTAATGTACTTTATATTACACAATAAAATATAACAAGATATAAATTGTTTATTATTTATCTCTACTGCCCCTACAAGTATATAGTTTTTAAAATGTCCGCCAGAGGGCAACACCTGTTTGTAACGGGGTTGCGCCTAAAACATAGGCAACCAGAAATACTACTCCACTTTGAACATACATACGTACATACATCATTTTAGGGTTATACCTAATGGGAATTTAAACCACTAATTATGGGACGTTTACTTTGGGAATTTGAGTTGTTGATAATGGGACGAAAAGGCTCTAAAAAGTGTTTACCTAATTGATGAAAAATACTGGGTTTAAATTCCCATTAGCTGTACGTTTCATTTTAAGGTATTAAATTCAAAATTGATGTATGTTTTATATTTAGGGTGTTAAATTTGCCATTAGGTATTCCCCAAAATGATGTATGTACGTACGTATGAAACTTTTTTGGGTTAAATTTACTCTAAGTTGGAACGTTTGACGACAGATGCTGCCCCCTGGTGGCCGTTTTAAAAACTACATACGTATAGGGACTTAGAAAAAAATCAATTTTTAACTATACAAATATATTTATTACTATTAGAAATTACACAAAACTCTTATAAAAGTTAAAGTTTATTGCTTACAAAAGACTAACATTATAATAAATTGTTAAAAGATTTGTTGATAAATTTAGTAACAATTGTGAACAGAATTATAACACAAAAGAAACATAAAAGACATTTGTGTTTAAAAATTCTGTTCATAATTATTTTTCACTAAGTTTGTTAACATATTTGGTGACAATCTTTTAACGTTGCCAAACAGGCTTTAGTTGTAAAATTGAAATGTTTGTTACCAAGCAAAATCATCATTATTCTGATTGTAAATATTATAAACTATTTTGCAACTTTATTTTGTAATAAAAGTAACTTCTATTACAAAATAAAGGTACAAAATAATTGATATTTACAATCAAAATAATGATAATTTTACTCGGTAACAAACATTTCAATTTTACAACTAAAGCCTGTTTAACACGTTAAAAGATTGTCACCAAATTTGTTAACAAACTTAGTAAGAAATAATTATGAACAGAATTTTTAAACACAAATGTCTTTTACGTTTCTTTTGTGTTATAATTCTGTTCACAATTGTTACTAAATTTGTCAACAAATCTAATAACAATTTATGACAGTGTCAAAACATGGTTTAGTTATAAAACTGAAATGTTTGTTACCAAATAAAATTATTGTTATATTATTTGTGTTCAATTCTACTGCATCTTTATTTAGTCACAGAATAAAGATGCAAAATAATTAACAACAAATAATACAACTATAATAATGATAATTTTATTCGGTAACAAACGTTTTAGTTTTATAACTAAACCATGTTTGACACTGTCATAAATTGTTATTAGATTTGTTGATAAATTTAGTAACAATTGTGAACAGAATTATAACACAAAAGAAACGTAAAAGACATTTGTGTTTAAAAATTCTCTTCATAATTATTTTTCACTAAGTTTGTTAACATATTTGGTGACATTCTTTTAACGTTGCCAAACAGGCTTTAGTTGTAAAATTGAAATGTTTGTTACCAAGCAAAATCATCATTATTCTGATTGTAAATATTATAAATTATTTAGCATCTTTATTTTGTAATAAAAGTAACTTCTATTACAAAATAAAGGTACAAAATAATTGATATTTACAATCAAAATAATGATAATTTTACTCGGTAACAAACATTTCAATTTTACAACTAAAGCTTGTTTAACACGTTAAAAGATTGTCACCAAATTTGTTAACAAACTTAGTAAGAAATAATTATGAACAGAATTTTTAAACACAAATGCCTTTTACGTTTCTTTTGTGTTATAATTCTGTTCACAATTGTTACTAAATTTATCAACAAATCTAATAACAATTTATGACAGTGTCAAACATGGTTTAGTTATAAAACTAAAACGTTTGTTACCGAATAAAATTATCATTATCATAGTTATATTATTTGTTAATTATTTTGCATCTTTATTCTGTAACTAAATAAAGATGCAGTAGAATTGAACACAAATAATATAACCATAATTTTATTTGGTAACAAACATATCAGTTTTATAACTAATACGAAACTCTACATTTATATTATTTAAGTTTTAAGGTAAAATAATACTATATTAAGTAGAGTTTCGTTTACAATACTAATTTAACAAATTAAATCTTGGTGGTCCCTAAATAAGATTCCTTGTTCCCATTTTTAAAGGAACAAAGATTTCTTATTCAATTGAAGACCGTTTCCGAAACTTTATATTATATTATATATTTTGTTACCACCCAAACCTCCCACTTACCAAAATATATAATATTTATTAATACAAAGCTTCGTTTACAATACTTAAAATCTAACTTTGCCCTGACCGCGTCTAAATACTTAATAATAATTACAATTTTTACTAAAACTACCTACTTTAAAACTAAAGGAACATGGGTATTAAATTAAAATAAACGCAATAAAAGTTTGTTTTATTGTACATACATTTTAAACAAATGAAGAAGAAGCCATGGTCTGCGTCTCCAATCGGCACTGCAAGCTTGACGATAGTGGCGGTGGGGAGTTCTTTTTAACTTTAAAATTACCTTAAAACTATAAACGAAACCCTTTACTAAATAATTAGTATATATAAGGGAAACACCGCCCTTAAATGCCAAACCCACGTTCCCTTATATATACCATTTATTAAATACAGTTCCGTGTACAATAATACTTATAATCTAACTTAAATTATTGTAGTTCCCCCCCCAAATTAAGTTAGTGAAGTGCGCAAAATAACCTATCTTACGTTAAGAGATATTTCAATGAAAAACAAGTCTAAAAAAGCCTATTTTACGTTAATATCGATTTCAGAGAAAAGCAAGTCTAAAAATGTCAAGTTACGTTAATTTTTCTCTCTCTCTCTCGAAAAGCAAAAACAACCCTTCCTACTTATATCTAAGCTATCTTATGTCAACGCGAACTATCTTATATCTAGATTAAACTAAGCTAAAGGCGTGTGAGAGAGAAAGAGTACGAGCTAAGCAAATGGTGAGAACGCCGTGGCGTCGAACGCCGTTGTTGGTTCTCACGGAAGTTTACGAGGGGGTTAAGCCGACCCCACGCGATGCAAAGCATTTACGGCCTACAAACCGAACTAGGTAGAGAGCACGGCAGCAGTCACATGTAACTACCTAGGGTGCACGCCAACCTACCTAGCTACTCCCGGAGACATTCGCCCGCGCCTCTCGCGGATACCCTACACCGAACGCGGTTATTAACCCGTGTGCTCAACAAAGTTAATTCAAACAAAAACTTTACCTATTCGTTGCCATTACCATTAAATGATGATTACGTTGCCTCCGGATGAGGAGAGCACATAAGGCCATAAGAAAGCTTTCTGTGCCAACTATGGATTAATGTCCCTAGAAACATTCACACAAGTGTGAAGCGATCCACCATAACAACAGGATTCACATGACGGTGCGTTGCACATATCAGTCCACTCAATTATGGCTATCGCGCACGAACCCTACCTACCCAGCCCCTCTGACCGTGTGAAGTTAATTGAATAAGGAACCCGAACACCCACATCAAAGTTTCGAATCTGTTACCTCCTTCCTGACTCACTCATCCATCCACCTGCAAGCATCCCCCGATACGTCCGGTATTTTCTTTTCCCAAGCACTCTCCCTAGCTACCGACTGGGTAAGCCACGCGTACGGTTACCGCTGCAACCGTAGACGCACGATTTTAGGATGATCGCCACGGACTGCACTTCAAATTAATCAATTTATTTTTAATTTTTAAAGAAAACGCGTGTTTGCTCGACGGCGCGATGAGCCAAAGTTTAATTAAAACCTGAAAATACATTTCCAAGAACTTAAAACTATAGTATTCCTCACGTACGAATGGCATTGCACAAGTTCAATTCGCATTATAATCTGTGCTGACATGAAACTATGTTTTCCTGCATCAAGAAACGCACAAGCAACCATTATTGATACATCATGTACATCAACACAATACACTAAAATGTTAAAACACACGTCAATGGTTACGAACTATGTTGACAATTTCAAATTACTTCCTAAACAGAATTACAAGAGACGGTTGCCTTAAGAACCGATTCTATAAACTGTGTGACAAAAAAAAACTACTTCAACTAAGTGTCTAACAAGCTTACACTTTATTGTGCGTAATGCCATTCTTACGTAAATAATCCTAACACTTATAAAGCTACTATTATTTTAATCTTCTAGATGTCCGATTCCTGAAAGACAAATGTTAATCAATTGTTCCCAGATATTGATTTTATTGATAAATAGTCGATATTTCAATTTCAAATTGTTTGGATATCATAAGACATTTATGAAAGTTATACTTGATTTACTATAGTACTCAAAACTGAATTTGAGTTCTAGATAATATTTAGGTACATAGTCATATTCCTTTGACTATAAGTTCTCATGGTTGAGTATGAGAACAAAATAATAATAATGCATAGTCATATTCCCTAGACTATACGTTCTCATGGCTGAGTATGAGAACAAGATAATAATTAGGCATATAATCATATTCCTTTGACTATAAGTCCTCATGGTTGAGTATGAGAACAAAATAATAATAATAATAATAATTCATAGTCATATTCCTTAGACTATATGTTCTCATGGCTGAGTATGAGAAGAAGATAATAATTAGGCATATAATCATATTCCTTTGACTATAAGTCCTCATGGTTGAGTATGAGAACATAATAATAATAATAATAATAATAATAATAATAATAATAATAATAATAATAATAATAATTCATAGTCATATTCCTTAGACTATATGTTCTCATGGCTGAGTATGAGAAGAAAATAATAATTAGGCATATAATCATATTCCTTTGCCTATAAGTCCTCATGGTTGAGTATGAGAACAAAATAATAATAATAATTCATAGTCATATTCCTTAGACTATATGTTCTCATGGCTGAGTATGAGAAGAAAATAATAATTAGGCATATAATCATATTCCTTTGACTATAAGTTCTCATGGTTGAGTATGAGAACAAAATAATAATAATGTATAGTCATATTCCCTAGACTATACGTTCTCATGGCTGAGTATGAGAACAAGATAATAATTAGCCATATAATCATATTCCTTTGACTATAAGTTCTCATGGTTGAGTATGAGAACAAAATAATAATAATGTATAGTCATATTCCCTAGACTATACGTTCTCATGGCTGAGTATGAGAACAAGATAATAATTAGGCATATAATCATATTCCTTCGACTATAAGTTTTCATGGTTGGTCATGAGTACAATATAGTATTTTATAAACGTTACAACTATGAAAAAAATCAAGTTACCTACCAGTTCATCCATCGATGGCCGCCTACTTCGAAGATTTGTCTGGTTCTCAGTTATCCTTAAAGTTGCAAATTAAAGAAGCTTTTGTAAAGCTGCTTTAGAATATTTGTAGTGTTGAAATCCATAGATCGAAAGTTGTATCCAAATTCGTCAAGTTTCTTGACCAACAAAGGTTCTCCTATTAAATATTAATTATTAGTTTGTGGTATTCTTTAAACCTTTTAAAAAACTGTTGGATAAAATTTCGTATGGCAAACGTGTATTCATTACGCAAGACACTTGAGAAAAGTATCGCTTTTTCAAGTGATTTATATAATGAATACACATGTACAATACGATAATTTATCCAACAGATTTAAATGGTTACAAATACATTTGAAATTTTGTTTAATTAGATATTTCGAAAGCACATTTCATAAAAAATAGTACAGAGAAGACCACCCAGTTACTACACTCAAACAACGTACGATAAACATTCATATATTAACATTTTATACTTCATTTCACGTAAGAAAATAGTGATGAGAAGATAGATGCAGTTTGATCTTGTTTGATTGGATAATATCGGAGTATTATCCAATCAAAAACCAAGATCACACTGCACTTATCTTCTCATCACTATTTTCTTACGTGAAATGAAGTATAGTAACTGTACATGACTATGCACCATTTTCTAATCAAATGTCCTTTTGAAATATCAAATTAAAACAAACAGATTTCTGGAAGATTTCGAATGATTTTCATGTAAAAATATTGACAGCGATCTGCCTAGATGTTTAATAATACGACGAATAACTTACGGCCGTATTGTAATACGAATAATTGGACATTTTCGTTTGCAATTATTCTAAATACGAGCCCAAACTCATAATAGTTCGGCCGGTTTACGTTTTCAACAAACAAGTTATAAAACCTACGCAAATGGTGAGAAACTTCTACAAATTTCTTTCGATTAGTTTAAAATAGATTTTAAACTTGCAAAAACTGAATAAAATAAAAAATATAGGCTTAATTCTTTCAGATTTGAACTCAGCCATGTTTCTTTGATATGTATACACAGTTTATTAATTAAAGTTGATTGGTTTAAAAATTATTAACAAATATGTAAAGTTTATGCCCATATTCATAAACACTCGTAAAGTTTCAAAACGGCTCGTTATAATATTTGGCAAATAGAATCAAACTTGACAAATAAAATTTTGATTTTTCTTTCAATGTCAACTATTTAAAACCGTTTAAAAAAATTACGAGTCTTTATGAATACGGGCATTAGACATAACTTTTGTTAATAACTCATAAGGCTCTCAAAAGTTGTAAATGTAACTTGGTATATACATGCACTATACCTCCCTAAATAATCATTTATATACAATATATATATATCCACGGAAGTGGTGTTTAAATTATTAAATAACTATAGTTGATATTTGCAAAACTAATAAAATTTGGTTTATACGAGGTGTGGCAATTAAATAACGAGATTTATCTTTTTCCGACTTCCCTGTAAATTTGGCAACATTGCAGGCTGTCATATTAATTTGTCATCTTCCCTCCATCCACTGTTAAAATTTCAAGTTAATTAGGCAGTAGCCTTTGATTGAAGTTAACTACTTTCTCGTACTCCGCCGGAATTATAGTAGTGTCAATATGAAATTCTGTGTGACACTTAAAAAATCCGCTACAGAAATGTACGAATTGTTGAAGAATGTTTATGGTGATGAGGGTCTATCTAGTATTCAAGTTTTCCAGCAATTTAGAAGATTTAAAGAAGGAAGAAAAGAGATCGGAGACGATTAGCGTTTTGGCCGTGCAATGACATTGTTTTATTCAAAATGCGAGTGATTGTTCACATGGATTGGATGCCTAAGAGGCATTTCGTTAACCAAGCATATTACAAGAACGTTTTGATAACCCTTCATGCACGGGTAAGAAAACGGGCTGACATGTGATGGATTCTCCATGAAGACAACGCGCCGGAATAAAACGTCGGGTTCGGCAAGATATTTCTGACGAAATACAAAATCACCGTCTAGGTACATCAACCGTATTCACTTGACCTAGTGCCATGTGACTTGCTTTTATTCCCAAATTGTAATTCTGCGTTAAAAGGCGCCAAATTCGGGGCCGAGATATACGAGGGTCAGTCCAAAATTATTGAGATGCTGGGAAACAGTTGGCTTTGGAAAATTTTTAGTGCACAAATGTCAAACTACAATTTATTTAAAATATCTGTCCAATAATAACATCTAGTTGAAGTGATTTATTGTGGTGGAATTCGAAGTGGAAATAAACTGCAACATGAAGTTAGGAAGAGAACATTATCGCGCTATGATTTACTATGACTTTAAAATTGGATTACGTGAAGAACAGTGCGAGGAACGTCTACGATTGGCATTTGGAGATGAAGCTCCATCTCGAGCAACTATATTCCGCTGGTTTTCAGAATTCAAAAGAGGCCGTAATTTCTTACGTGATGAGAAACACTCAGGGAGACCTTGTACAGCGGTAGTGCCAGAAAATGTAGCTGCTATCAGACAAATAATAAAGGATGACAATCGTGTCACCTATCAAACGATGGAAGATGCCCTTGGCATTGTATCCGCAGCAATAGCAAAAATATTGCATGAAGAACTTGTGTTAGAAAAATTGTTTCTCGTTGGGTACCACACAACTTAACGGAAGAACAAAAAGCCAAGCGTGTTACAATTAGTCGCGCCACTTTAAAATTGTTAAATAATGGCGGTCATCGTATTCTTTCTAAAATTGTAACTGGCGATGAAACTTACATACCCTTTTATGATGTTCCAACACGTCAAGAAAGTAGGGTATGGGTGTTTGAAGATGATCCAACACCAGTTACCGTGAAAAAACAACGTGCACTTAAAAAAGTTATGTACGTTGTATTTTTCAGAAGTACAAGTCTTGTAAAAGCAATTAGGTTAGAGGGACAGAAGACTGTTACTGCCAATTGGTACACACAAAAATGTCTACCTGAAGTTCTTCGCAGTGTGAAAGTTAAGGGTTTAATGCTTCACCATGATAATGCGTGCTCCCATACCGCTGCGACAACTGTTAATTTTTTGAAAGAAAATGGTATTAAAGTCATTGAGCATCCACCGTATTCTCCTGATCTTGCAATGTGTGACTTCTGGCTATTTTTTAATTTGAAATAACATTTACGTGGTAGTCATTTTACGTCAGAAGAGGAGATTAACACGATAATGGAGTATTTTAATAAGGTTCCAGAAAATGAATGGCTCAAAGCTTTCCATCTCTGGAAAATTCGATTACAAAAGTGTATTGAAGCAGGGGGGGACTACTTTGAACACCAGTAAAACTACATGCTTCTCCAAATAATATTCCTGTTTCTCCTTCAAATAATATTCCTGTATCTCATTGGCGTGACCCTCGTAATTATAGAAAAGCGGCAGAGCTTATGAACAACTTGACAAAAAAGACCTGCAGGCATTGCTTCCAACAATGGAATATTCGCATCAGGAACCCTTCGAGGAGGAGAGTACATTGAAGGTGGCAATATTTGTTTTGTGTAATTTTTTACATTGTCAATGTTCCAACATTAATCTTGTTATTTAATTGCCACACCTCGTATATCAAAGAGACATAGCGGAGTTCGAATTTGAAAAAAATTTGATCGAATCTTTTGCGGAAACTATTTTAAATACATTTCAACTGTGTAAAATTGATTTATAATTGCTGGAAACTATTTCAAATTGTTATCAACTGCTTAAAAATGTATATAGTATTGTCTGAAACGATTTTAAATTATTCTGAACTATCTAAAATTTGTTCAGAATTGCCGGAAACTATTTTAAATTGTTCTCAACTGTCTAAAATGTATTCAGAACTGCCGGAAACTATTTTAACTACTTCTCAACTATTTAAAATTAATTCGGCTGGTTAACATTTTCAATAAACAAATTATAAAATAGTCCAAATTTCTACAAATAATAGATTTTAAATTTACAAAAACTGAATATGTTTTCAAGTATTCCGCCATTTAATATTGGGTTACATCGCCTTTATTAGTAATATACAGGATGTTATGTAAGTAAGTGATCAACGCTTAACTAATGGTAGAACTGACCCCAAAGATAGTAAATCTGGCAATAATTTTTGTTTAACATACTTTCTACAAGAACTAGAGGCCTTTAAAACTGACCAATCACGTCATAGTTCAAAACTTTATAAAAAAGTAAAAAATCAATGTGTTTTCTGGAAAAAATATGATACCTGTCACAAATGACAAAATCATTGACGTCTATTTAGAAATAACTCTCTGTACCGTCTTCCAACAACGCGATTATTTTGTAATGTCTCGCTATAAATCATATGCATGTCTGCATACTCGTGGTTGGTGAAGGTAAATGGCATTTTGAGAATATCAAAAAAACAGAATATAAATTGTACGTCTATGCAAAAAAACATTTGTCAGATTGACAATCAATATTTTTTCGAGAGAACACATTGATTTTTACTTTTCTATAAAGTTTTGAACTATGACGTGATTGGTCAGTTTTAAAGGCCTCTAGTTCTTGTAGAAAGTATGTTAAACAAAAAGGATTGCCAGATTTACTATCTTTGGGGTCAGTTCTACCATGGGTTAAGCGTTGATCACTTACATAACACCCTGTATACCACCTTTGATTATATTAGGCATTGTTTCCCTAAGCAGCATATTTTCCTGTAAGTATTGTCTTGCAAGATAGATGTTACTGTACGCACTTAATTTTTACGCAGTTGTTTTTCATTATACCAAAAGAAAAGGGTCTCGGTAGAAGCTAAATCTGGACTAGAAGATGACCCTTAAAATACCGGTCAAGCATTATCATCAGTTATTTGGCCTACAGTTTTTAGTCTATATTCAAAGTAACAGAAAGAATTTTGTAGAAATTTGTGTAGATTTTTATACGAGTCCTGCGCCAAAAGAATTCGCTTACATCCCTTCTCTTTACAAGATAGCTACACATTTATTAATTATGATAGCGCATTTTATGTAAGCTATTAATTAACTCTAATAACATAAAAGTAAGTTTAGGAATAATAATTGAATAAGTGTAAACACTTTTATATGAAAAATTTTAATAAGTAGATGTGGGCGAATTCTTATTGCGCAGGGCTCGTAATTCGCAAATAGAAACAATTTATAAAGTACTAAAAATTTCACATTAACAAATATTTTACCGGATGATTTTTTGCAATAATAAACCCTTTAGCAACATAAATAACTATTACTATAGATGAAAAATTGTTTAATTATTAATTTGCAACAATATAAAACACCAAATGTATTTATAAAGTGCACAGATAAAGAACTGTGCACGAGTGGCAGTTGAAAATATGATATTCCACGCACTAGAGAGATAGAATTGTTTCACGTAATCATTCAATTTTAATAGAATTGGCCAGTAACTAGATTTGAAATAGTTAAATTTTTTATTCTACTATTCGACTCGTAGATTTTAAAGTTTTGTTGCATTACCAACAATATTAGCTGTTCCAACAAAAAATAATGACAACAGAAATGTAAAATAAGAGATAAACATAAATAATAGTACTGGCCAGTAACTAGATTTGAACTGGTTAAATTTTATTCTACGATTCGACTCGTAGATTTTAAAGTTTTGTTGCATTACCAACAATATTAGCTGTTCCAACAAAAAATAATGACAACAGAAATATAAAATAACAGATAAACATAAATAATAGTATTGGCTAGTAACTAGATTTGAGCTATTTAATTTTTTATTCTACGAGTCGACTCATAGATTTTAAAGTATTGCTGCATTACCAACAATATTAGCTGTTCCAACCAAATAAATAAATACATATAATAATGACAACAGAAATATAAAATAAGAGATAAACATAAATATCCACTTACATTTAGTGATTTCTTGCTGTCTGAACCGCTAGGATTATGTTCCCTGTTCTTTTGAATTAATTGGATTTTTTTATTATTATAATAATTATATAATAATGCATTTTTTTTTTTTAAATTTTAATTATGTATCTCGACTCTGGATATTATTTCAAGTGGTCTAGAACACTGCAGATTCGATGATTTCTACTGAAAAGAAAATAATTCATTGTAACATTCAATAAAATTATCATTTCGATTGATATTAGTATATTTGACAAAGAATATTGACAAATAAAAATAATTTATAGTTGATATATTGTTTAAATTTACTATTATTGATAATTTGTAACACTATGAAACCCCAAATATATGCACTTTAAATGAATAAAATTACACTTCATTTAAATACAGGATTTTTACTCGGATAGCAAGTATTTGAAGTTACCATTTTTTGATTAATTGCTTTGTCTGACTGTACCCTTCGGGTAAGACAATTGAAAATTAAAACCCATATGTACAAAAGTCCATAGAATCAAATGGCGCAAAGCGCGTCAATGTATCTTTTACCGCTCATTAGTTATAGGCCGGCAAAGTGAAAAAACCATGAAAGGTTTCTAATCAAAATAAAAATTTCTATTTCCGTAATCAATATGTCTGAATTAAGGGAAAATGATACTTTTCATTAAAATACAAGGTGATGGGATTTTTACTAGGATAGCAAGTATTTGAAGTTACCATTTTTTGATTAATTGCTTTGTCTAACTGTACCAGAAGGGTAAGACAATTGAAAATTAGAACACATATGTACAAAAGTCCATAGAATCAAAGGGAGCAAAGCGCGTCAATATATCTTTTACCGTTCATTAGTTATAGGCCGGCAAAGTGAAAAAATCATGAAAGGTTTCTAATCAAAATAAAAATTTCTATTTTGCAAACTAAGGACTAGAGAATTTTTAAATTATTTTTCCCGTAATCAACATGTCTGAATAAAGGGAAAATGATACTTTTCATTAAAATACAAGGTGATGGGATTTTTACTCGGATAGCAAGTATTTGAAGTTACCATTTTTTGATTAATTGCTTTGTCTGACTGTACCAGAAGGGTAAGACAATTGAAAATTAAAACATATGTACAAGAGTCCATAGAATCAAATGGCGCAAAGCGCGCCAATATATCTTTTATCGTTCATTAGTTATAGGCCGGCAAAGTGAAAAAACCATGAAAGGTTTCTAATCAAAATAAAAATTTCTATTTTGGAAACTAAGGCCTAGAGAATTTTTTAATTATTTTTCCCGTAATCAACATGTCTGAATTAAGGGAAAATGATACTTTTCATTTAAATACAAGGTGATGGGATTTTTACTCGGATAGCAAGTATTTGAAGTTACCATTTTTTGATTAATTGCTTTGTCTAACTGTACCAGAAGGGTAAGACAATTGAAAATTAGAACACGTATGTACAAAACTCCATAGAATCAAATGGCGCAAAGCGCATCAATGTATCTTTTACCGTTCATTAGTTATAAGGCCGGCAAAGTGAAAAAACCATGAGATTACTAATCAAAATAAAAATGTTATAATGCAAGCAGTGAGCGATATGCCGCTATGTCATAATTACGATATTAATAGATGTATTGCTGGACCCGACAGAACCCATTTCTTTTGCTATTGTACACATTTTATTGTTGCAATCAAATGAATATGATATATTCATTTGATTGTATATTATACATTTTTAATAATGATAAAGAGATAAGTTAAATGAAAAGTTAAATTGAGGAGCAGAAATTCAAAATGCCAAAAGTATGAAAAATAAAAAGTTACAGATGGTATTGTATCTTTAAATCTATGTTATTAGATAGAAGTACGGCCGGTTTTTATAAAGAAATTTAATCTTCACTTAAAATTTAGTTGCCAAGTAAATTTAACGACATGAACAAATTCGGATAAGTTTCTCTGTTCTTACGACATTTAAATCATTGCTGTCAAAAAAACGCGTTGCATTTTTTCATTTCATTAAATTTACTGTGGAAGTAAATTTTAAATAAAGATTAAAATTCTTTATAAAACCGGCACGTAATCTATTATTATCAAAAGCAAGTTCTTACAGTACCTATAAAAGTGAGTGAATTTAAAAATGGAGAATTAGCACAAAATGTGAATTTTCTCTTTCATTCATATTTACAATTGTTTAAAATAGATGGAAAGAAAAGGTACGCCAAGCGAATATTTGTACAAAATATAAAGACAGAAACAAATAATTTGTATCGTTATTAAAATAAAATTGATTATACATTTTCCTTCATATTCAATAAATATAAAGTTAAAGAATTACAAAGAGATTAATTTTCATAAATAAACCAGCTTTGGAATCATTGAAACAGCTAATATATTTAAATAATTCTGACAAGATGGTACTGTCAAGTGCAATTTACATAGTGTATGTTCGTGTTATAATTTTAATAGATTTAGAATCTATTCCAAGAAACTCTCGGTATGGAATTTACAGAAAATAGTATATGTTCGTGTTATAATTTTACTCGATATATAGAATTTTTTCCAAATTTTACTTGATATATAGAATTTTTTCCAAGGAACTTTTGTTATGTGATTTGTACAAAATACATACAATTGCCGTAAGGTAATGCGCTGGCCACATCAGACTTATATTAATTTAATTTTTTTTGTTGTTAAGAGTTGGAGTTTGTCAGTTGAGATGGTTTCGTCATGTGGAGAGAATGATGAGTGAACGACTTGTAAAACGCATATATGTTGGTAAAGTTGAGGGTGTTCGATTACGTGGCCGTCTAGTGTGTAAGTGGATGGATGTGATAGGTAGTGTTTTGAAGCAGCGTGAGTTTCCGAGTGGAAAGAGTAGAAGAGCATGTATGAATATGATCATAAATGTGGCTGAAGCAAAAGAAGTGTGTCTGGATAGGAGTGTGTGGCGAAGGATGATTGTATTGTAAATATTGTGGTGTGAAGGTGTATGGTTAGTAAGAATGTTTTATGAGAATGGAGAGACAGCTGTACTTTTATGTGGACGATGTGAACGAAGTATGTTTGTACAGGAGTGTGTGGCGAAAGATTTTTTGTGTAACTATTATTATGGTCCGGATGCGGTTATTCGCTACCGAAAATCGGTCACTTTAATATGTTCCTCTGCCCTTATGTATGAATACGTTTATGAATGTGGCTGAGGTGAAAGAAGTGTGCATGGATAGGAATGTGTGGCGAAGGATGATTGTTGAGTAACTATTATTGTGGTCCGGATGCGGTTATTCGCTACCGAAAATCGGTCACTTTAATATGTTCCTCTGCCCTTATGTATGAATACGTTTATGAATGTGGCTGAGGTGAAAGAAGTGTGCATGGATAGGAATGTGTGGCGAAGGATGATTGTTGAGTAACTATTATTGTGGTCCGGATGCGGTTATTCGCTACCGAAAATCGGTCACTTTAATATGTTATTATGTAGGAATGCTATGATGATTGTGGATAAGGCGAAAGAAGAATGTTGTTAAAGAGTGAAGTGAGTCATCGGGTTTTTGCTAACCCACTAAGTGGGATATGCGTGATTTTATGTATGTATGTATGTAATTTAATATGTACTCTAGTTTGACTTTTTAATATCCGGTTTTATATAGGGCAGAATAAATTTACTTCCATAATTAAATTTTATGGCAATTATAACATTACCGTCAAAAGCTCGATTGTCATTTGAAGGAATAAATTTTATTTACTTTGGAAGTAAATATAACTGTCGTTTATAAAACCGGCCATAAGATTGTTATAAAACAGTTTAATTTTTATAGTACTGATATTTTATAAAATATAGTTCTTATTTAGGCTGTGTCCGATGTTTCACTTTTATCACCCTAATATCTAAATCCTAAATTTATATGCTCTAAATCTAGTGATTATTTAGGATTTTACGAATTAGATTTTAGGGTTTTGCACGAGCACACTATGCCTTGAAGTTAACGCGCACTAATTAAACAAATCATATTCGTTGCTATAATTTGTACAAAACGTCAAATTTACTGTCAAAGAATAGCTCCTTAGATTCTATTTTATGAAATACAATATTAACATTTACTCTCAAGCATCAAATTGAATCGAAATTTATAATTCATTTTTGTTGTTCTCAAGTGTTTCCATACAAACCAATGGGTATCACTAGTGTGCCATTCGGAGTTGTATTTCTGTGAAGACATAAATCCCAAATACTATATGCCAAAATGCGACATCCGACACAGCCTTAAAAAAAGTCTACTCTCAAAACTCAGTTTTTGTGATTTATTCAATAATAATGACAAAATCGAATGAACAATATTTATTTCAATTTTATACGTTCTTGTGTGTGATTATCAATAATATGAAATAAACAAAAAAATGTTCAATTAACAAGATATTATGTACAATATTTTACGATTAATTCAAAAGGCAACTTGGGGCGCAAACTACGTTTTGAATTTGTGCTCCTCAATTGTACAGTGTAACCAGTTAATATTACGTGCTATAATCTTGCGCAAATATTATCAAAGAAATATATAATAAGAGAAAATGATAATAAAATAATATCAAAACTTACGTTTGTTGATTTCTTGCTGCCCGAACCGCTGAATTTCTGCTGTCCGCACCTTTAAAATTCTAATTCTCTGCTCTTTTTTGAGGTCATGCCATAGCTCCATTTCGGATACTGTACTTGATAAGAGTACTTTTGTTTCAACACTGAAAAGAAAATAATACATTGTAATACAGAATAAAATTATTATTCTGAATGATATTTGTCTGTATGTGACAAAATATTAATAGATGATTACACATATTCAAACGAAATAATTTCTACTAGATGTAAAAATATATGACTGATTACTAAATTCAAGTATATATTAAAAATGAGACATTTTTATCGGCCGATAAACATTTTTTTTAATATCGAGTGACCGCCGTGCGCATTTATAACAGCACAGTACAAACGTTTATCAACATTTAAAAATTCAATTCAAACATAAGCAAATATAGTCAAATCACACTTGTATAGCACCGCGTGTTAAGTTGATACTGCCACTGCGCATACTAGCCAATCTGAATACATGAACTACAATTTCTTTGGCTTCTGAAAGAATCTCTTCTCCTTTATTCCAATTTTAAATATTGATAAGAGTGTTTTTCTTGTAATAATAGCATATGACACTTACTAGTAAATAGGTAAAATTTATAGCAACCCCCCTATTTATTACAGTTCGGCCCGTCCAAATAGGTTCAACGTATTCTACATTAGTCTCAACTTAACACGCGACAGCTATACCTGTAGCGGCTCATCAAGTAAAAACGCGAAAATGCAACTTTCAAATTGCTTGAAAATCTAATCAATTAAAGACAACATAATTCCTTTATACCGTGAGTATTTTTTAACTTGAAACATTGAGTTTGTCATATCCATGGTTATGACTTGACATTTGATTGACAGCAATGTATTTGCCCGTTCCATTTAAAATGAAACATAGGGAACGAATTTGACATTCGATAAGACGTCAATAGAGGTTAATTTTGTTTAACTAATTATACCTGCATTCTAAATTAAAGTTAGTTGTAGAAAAAATATATTGTGCACCTTGTGCCCGAGTGGTTTTCTGACTCGGGTAAATTTCTTATATTTAAACATAATATTTGTCAAATTCATTCCCCATGTGTCATTTTAAATGAGAGAGACAAATACATTGCTGACAATTAAATGTCAAATCATAACATAGGAAAATTCAACGGTTATCTGTCATATTGACAAGATGTCATTAGATGTTAATTTTGTTTAAATAATTATACCTGTTTTCTAAAAATTAAATTTAGATGTAGAAAAAATACTGTGTGCACCTTGTGTCTGAAATATGTTTAGTGCTCTCTAGTGGTTTTCTGACTCCGCTAAATTTTTTACAATATTTAAATATAATATTTCTGTCAGATTCGTTCCCTATGTTTAATTTTAAATGGAACGGGCAAATACATTGCTGTCAATCAAATATCAAGTCGTAACCATATATGGATATGACAAATCCAATGTTTCACGTTAAAAAATACTCACCAAAAATCATTAAAACTTTTATATTTTCATGTTTCAAGTCAATGACCGGAAGTATTTACTCAAAATTTTTGTCACCCTAACTAATTACCATGACTACCATTTAGAATTATATTGGGGTGATTAAAAACAACTGAATTTGTTACTTTAGTGAACGCTTAATCACACCTGTTTAAGAGTAAATACTACCGGTCTATATTTTTAATGATTATCTAATCGGTAAACTATCAGAAAATACATATTTTACAAAAAAATATTTTTAAACGATTTAAACTTACCAAATGCATAGTTCACAACACAAAATTAATAATTAAAAGCTTTTCCGTGTTTAAAAATATTTAATTTTCAGCTAAAACTATTTTTATTTGTACACTTGTACAATGGTTACCGACTTAAAACACTAACTATAAGTTTTGTGTTATTTAACACCAAATTTCGTACGTTCAAACTATTTTAACATACGAAACACATATTTTATAGTTTAAAATTATTAATTATAGATTTTTTCATTTTTAAAAACGTTTAAAATATTCAATTTTCAACTAAAACTTTCACAAGCGTCTTTGTCTACAATCGGCCATTTTGTATACTTGTGTTAAACGCTGGTGTGCCACATATAGTCGGAGCAACTAAAGATAATTTTTGTGACGTCACAATGTTAAATCTACATAAGACGTCATCGTCATGTACTTTTGGCTGCACTATATAACGACAGTTTAAGAGTTTTAGCAAGGATGGCGTTACTGGTATTGTAACAACCAAATTTTATTGAAATACGAATTATTTAAATCGCCAATCCATTCATAAGATATTATTTTTGAAGTATTTAATATGTGTTAATGTAACTTTTGATGTTAAATAATCATAATAGTTAATATAAATTTTTGCCCCACAAAAGGTGGGGTAGAAATAATTTTAACATATGGACCGCTAGTATTTACTCTTAAACAGGGGTGATGGAGCATTGTCAGCCCGATTCACAAAAAGGTTTAAGCTAATCCTTATTTTTGGATTAGCGAATTCTACTCTAATTTTAACAGTTTATATCTTAAAATGTAGTCTAATCTATTCTTAGTATCTACCTTTATTGATATCATGTAAATTATATTTTAAATACCGGAATAGAATAGAATTCACTAATCAAAAAATGAGGATTAGCTTAAACTTTTTTTGTGAATCGGACTGTGTATTTTTAAATGGTAGTCATGGGAATAAGTTACTCAGGTGAATAATATTTTGAGTAAATACTACTGGTTATATTGTTTAGGTCGTGTCGGGGGATTTTAAATTAAAGCTATTAACCGGTAATATTTACTCTTAATCAGGGGTGATTAAGCCATGATTAAAATAACAAATTCAGTTGTTATTACCTTCCGTTACCTTTTTTTCATTTTTGAATTATTGCCCCAAAAGTTAATATACTCCACATTTAGACAAAAATTTTCAAAAATCTATTTTTTATGTATCTAGATACTTCTCAATGCGCTGATTCCAAATTTTGAAACCGCAGGTCGATATCTCGTTTTGTTCTCGAGATATTTAAATTCAAAGTTTTGCTCAAAACTGCCCAAAAATGGGTCAAGATATGAATTTGGCGACACCATTCGATTCTACGGGGAAAATTACATAAGTACACAAATTTTCAGAATTTTTGAACACCGCAAACAATCTCTAAAGCAAAATAACTGAAAATGGCCAAAAATCGGAAAAATCATAAGGGGTACCCCTTACGATTTTTTCAGATTTTGGCCATTTTCAGAGGTTTTCTAGCTTTTATTCATAAAAAATGAACCGGCTGGACAAAAATTATGAAAATTGCTATACTTATGTATTTTTGTCCGTAGAAACGAATGGCGATGACGCCAAATTCATATCTGAGCAAAACTGAATCCAAATATCTCGAGAACGAAAAGAGATATCGACCTGAGGTTTCAAAATTTGGAATCAGCGCATTGAGAAGTACCGGAACACATAAATTATAATCATATTCCGAAAATATATTTCTTTGAAAATAATCATCCTTTTAAAATTTTCCTAATCCTATCCTGGTCAAATCCCCGACAAAATATCTATCTGTGAAGGGTCGGGCCGCTACGGCACAAGTCATGGAATTTGCATATATTTTGAGACAGCCTATACAATAATTGAGAACAACCATAGTCCAAATACTGTAAATTTGCGATAACATATACAGCGGTATCTGTGGAGACCTGTCCAGTAGTGGGGAGTGATTACAAAACAGACTGATTGTTTATGAGATTGTTGTTAACTTTTGGAGTTAGTTATTAAGAAGCCATAGGAGTGAATAGTGTGTTACTGTTGTGTATTCATGACCAGTGAATAAAAGGGTTAAACCACAGTGTGTGTGCGTGTGTGTGTACTTCTTAATCTACTAGTATCCACTTTCAAGAATATTTAACAATTTGGTAAAACTATTTTTCGCAAAAAAATCTTGGTTACAAGTTATATAAATAAATGTTCTTTGATTTTTCTGTTTGCAAATTATCTGTTTCTTACAAATCAATTAATGTCTATAAAAATCTCTATAAATATGTGATTATCCATAATTATTTTCCATTTTTAAATATTTCATTATGACTTTAAGTTAAATTGAATTACACAAATCTTCAACGAGAATGTAGTTTTTTTTTTTGTTTCAAATTCAAAATAATGGACTAAGGTTTTGCTCCTCAATTAAAATCCAAAGTTATTAAACGTTAAAAAGTAATAATAATAAAACTTATCCTACCTTATACACGAGAAGATGTTCCAGGTCGCGATGTCTGTCTTTTCCTCCATTTGTTCTATTATTCCTTTGACTGTAGGGCGCCATTTACAACAATATTTATTCAAATAATTTCAGTTTCAATCTGTAACAAAAATATAGAGAAATAGTACGGAATATTACTCTTTTAATCTCACACATATTTGCTTTTTAAAACAATTTGCAAAACTTTATAATATTATCTGTACTAAAAAAAACTTCATATACTCAAAAATTACTATGAATGTGATATGTTAAAAAAGTTATTAAAAGGTAAAAAGTAATAAAAATAAAACTTATCCTACCTTATACACGAGAAGATCATCCAGGTTGCGATGTCTGTCTTTTCCTCCATTTGCTCTATTAAGCCTGATTTATAGATTGCACAGAAAAGAATTTGAATAGAATGACGTCACTTTTGTCACTTCTACACTAAATTAACTATATTTATTGGTGATTTGAATAACGTCGGTTCACAAGCAAAACACATTGTCATTTTTTTTTCAATTTCGACTTATTCACACTATGCCATACCTTTCTTGCAGATCTATCGTCTAATACATTCCATTAAGTTCTATCAAAACCGACTTTTTTATTATTATTATTTTCTTGTTTGTAAGTCCCAAATTACGGATTTTACTCAATTTACTCAATACTAATACTTTTGACTTAATGTGTTTTGATTGTAAACCGACAAATATCATTGTTTGTTTTTGCATTATTTCCGCTATAAAATATAGTATTTCTGCAAAAGAACTGTTGCCTATAGAAAGTTTTTACGTTAAAGCAACGAAGTCAAAAGTCACACGAATATTATCGGAGCAAGCAGAATAGAATAAGAAATAAAATTTGGCTATATCCTATTATTCTATTCCATTCTGTGCAAGTATATATGGTTACATGCATTTACATTGGTTTATATTTCTATTCCCTGTGCTATTCCATTCCTTATTCTATTCTGTGCAATCTATAAATCAGGCTTTATTCCTTTGGCTGTAAGGCCACATCTATTCAAATAATTTCCGTAGCAATCTGTAAAAGAATGCAGAGAAATAGTACGGAATATTACGATATATTACTCTTTTAATCTTACACATATTTGCTTTTTAAAACAATTTGTCACTCTGTGTAATATTATCTGTATTAAAAAAAACTCCATATACTAAAAAAATTACCATCAATAATGTTCTAACTTGTTCCTATTCTTGAAAACGATTAAAACAATTTTATTTTTTATATAAATTGTACGCTTTGAAAATGATCTAAATTAATACCATCCACGTTATTTAATCTATTATATAGCAATGTTGGTTCTAATAATTGTTTCTTTCAATTAAAATCCAAAGTTGTTAAACGTTAAAAAGTATAAAAATAAAACATCCTACCTTATACACGAGAAGATCCTCCAAGTCCTTTTCTCCATTGTCTTAATTATTCCTTTAGCTGTAGTGCCCCATTTACAACATCTACAACAATGTCTGTTTCAATCTGTAATAAAATATAGAGAAATAGTACGGAATATTAAAACATATTATAATATTTGCTTTTTGAAACAATTTTGTCACACTTTGTAATATTAACTGTAGTAAAAAAGTTCCATATACTAAAAAAAATACCATCAATAATGTTCTAACTTGTTTCTATTCTTGAAAAAGATTAAAACAATTTTATTTTTATGTAAATTGTACGCTTTGAAAATTATCTAAACTAAAACCATCCACGTTAATTAATCTAATATAAAGCAATGTTGATTCTAATAATTGCAATACTCAATATTTACTAACAAATTATTTTATGTAGATTCTAATTCATGACGAAAAATAAACACTATTCTCATAAATATATTGAAATAAATATTACTGACTACGAATCAAAATTATGTAACATGTGCTTACATTTCGAGAAGAAATTCTTTGGCCAGGCATATTCTACATTTTTAGTAACAATGCTTTTCTCTGTTCATAATAATCTTATTCTGTTGTTTGTTGTACACTTGTCCACCAAAACACTTTTTGAGATCAACAACCTGTTGAAGTTGAATCAATGTATACAAATCCACAAAAATTCCACCCGTAATTTTACCAAATATAGTTAAACACCATAATATACTATCACAACAAGTATTTTCTTTATTATTTTCACTACAAAACTATCATAAAATATCAAAAACGCTGTTGAAATATGTTTGTCGTTGAGAAATGCTAAGCGTCTTCTTGAAGAAAGCGAACAAGCCGTGCTCTGAGTGGACCGCGGTAGACGGTTAGGCTCACCTGTTTGGCTATAATAACGAAGCCTGTGATTGGTCATAAATGCCAGCGTTCGAATGCAGCATCGAAGTATGAAATATTCTATCAATTTTGCGATATTTGCGTTCAGTTATTTCGAATATAATTACAAATATAAATATCTGAATGATTATTTCTGACTTAAATTCGTTAAATTCATCATTAAACAGTATATATTAATAATAAAAGAGTATATTAATTATTTATTAAGCAAATAAACTTGGAAAGTGGACCAAATATACAACAAAAATAACATATTTTCCAAACATTGACGATGTTATCACAAATATAAATAAATGGCTGGCATAAGAATAAAAGGAATTTATTTTCCAAAGGCATCGAAGCCCTTTTCAGCAATATCCAAATGTTTTCAAAGATTATTTTGAAAAATAAAATTGTTTTAAACGTTTCCAGTTGTTACTTTCTATGTTAGATATGAAAATGCGTTAAACGACTTTTGTATATGTTTCAAATTACAAGGGAAACGAATTTAGAGTGCAAACTATATAGGTGTATCACAATTTCGGCACAAATATAAAGGCCTACCTATAGTATTATGACTAAAATGAGTTAAAAAATCTTAAACATGGATCGTATCTTCAATAGTTTCCAAGATATAAGGTGGTGAAAATGAGTTTTTATATCGAAAACTGTAAGAATTACGACTTGGATTAAATAGCCTTTTTGTTTATCTTTGAGCCGCATACAGACTAAAATCAACTGTTCGCTATATATTCGCGAGCAGTTTAAGAACTATGCGAACAGTTCCCACAACATATGTATTTAAATTAAGGACTCATGTTCGTCGTGTGTTCGGAAAAAGTTCCCGTTTGAAATTAGCAAAAAAAAAAAAAATAGTCAATAAAATAATCGAGAAAAAGAAAAAACAAAATAGACGTAGAAGATAGTGGAGAAGTTTATTTAATATCGAGTACTTTTTCAAATTACGTGTTTACCTTCCGTCACATTTAGGTAAGGAAGGTATTGTTCATTAGTCAAAAAAATTCTTGGTGAATGGTTAGAATACGAATTTTCTATTTTTGAGATGATGTCTCTGGGGGTGTGTGTGTGTAGTTAAATATTATTTTTTGACATTTTGTTTTATAAATATTATTTTCGACATTTTGTTTTATAAATATTAAAGAAAATGCTCTTCTCTTTACAATAAAAAAAATATTACAACCAAGTTTATATCTACCCATTTTTGAATTATTGCCCCAAAAGTCAATATACCCCACATTTAGATAAAAACTTCAAAATTTTGAAAAATCTAATTTTCAGGTATCTAGATACTTACGCTGATTCCAAATTTTGAAACCGCAGGGCGATATCTCTTTTCGTTCGCGTGATATTTAGATTCAAAGTTTTGCTCAAAACTGCCCATTTTTGGGCAATAACCCAAAAATGAGCCGAGATATGAGTTTGGCGACAACATCATTCGATTCTACGGGCAAAATTACATAAGTACACCAATTTTCAGAATTTTTGAACACCGCATACAATCTCTAAAGCAAAATAACTGAAAATGGCAAAAAATCGCAAAAAATCTAAGGTGTACCCCTTACGATTTTTTCAGATTTTGGCCATTTTCAGGGGTTTTCAAGCTTTCATTCATAAAAAATGAACCAGGTGGACAAAAATTATGAAAATTGCTATACTTACGTATTTTTGTCCGTGGAATCGAATGGCAATGTCGCCAAATTCATATCTCGACCCATTTTTGGGTTAATACAAAAAAATGGGTGCAAAATTTTAAATCTAAATATCTCAAAAACGAAACGAGATATCGACCTGCGGTTTCAAAATTTGGAATCAGCGCATTGAGAAGTATCTAGACACATAAAAATTAGATTTTTGAAAATTTTGAAGTTTTTATCTAAATGTGGGGTACATTTACTTTTGGGGCAATAATTCAAAATGGGTAGAGATATAAATATGAGTGTGCATAATGTATATTCATGTGATAATTTTATTGGATTTATAGAATATTTTCCAAGGAACTTTCTGTATGGAATTTGTAAAAAATTGTATTATATTCGTGTTACAATTTTACTGGATATATAGAATCTTTTCCAATGAACTTTTGGGAAGGGATTTGTACAAAATACATCAAATTTTCATGAGTATTAGACATAGTTGAAATATTGTTTAAACTGACTATATTATTAATAATTTGCAACAACACCAAATATATGGATTCTAATTTATAAACGCTTATTGAAAACTAGACCTTGGGAAAAAAATATAGCATGATTTTTGCAAAAATAAACATAGTATCAATGTAAATATCTATTAATATAGTTGAAATATTGTTTAAACTTTCTATTATTATTAATTTGCAACAATATGAAACATCAAATACTTTCTATTATAACGAATAAGTATTTTTATATGAGCACAAAATACGCCATTTTCTGAACAAACTCACGCTAAACTTGTATGCATAACACCTCAAAATACATATAAAATCATGTAAAATGTAAATAAAAATAACACCTTGCAGTATATTTCCAATTTCCAAGCATAAATAAAATTGTACTCACGATTTCAACGTTGTAGTTCGTCAGTAATATTTAGGTAATTTTATTGACCTCAGAACAATTATAATATCAAACTTTCTACTAACACTTTATCTCTCACTTTTCTACCCGATTTTCCATACATTTCCCAAGTTTTAACGAAGAAACGAAACGTTTTATTACACTATAATGCAAGCCGGTCCCTTTCGACCAACATGTGCTATGAGCCGTGTTGATATTTTCGTAAATTTCTTCCACAATCGATCGACCACAGTAATAATTATTATCTCAAACGATGAACTAATACTTTATATTACTTTTCTATATAATTTTTGTTATCAGCCTCGAGATTTAACGAGGAAAATATACATTTTACCACAGCAAAATACAAGACGGCGTTTCTTCGCCATTTTGGTTCGAACATGTAGCTGTTGTTCTGAAGTGAACTTGTTGTGACGCAACTACTACGTGATTCAAGTTTCAATTTATTTGGAAATAAATTATGCAAAATATAAAATTTATCATGGAATAAATGAATATTTATTTCTTTTAATATCAATTTTGAATTTATTTATGTATTTCAGGAGTTTTAGAGATATATAAAACTTATTTTACCTAATATACAGTCATACAAAAATGTCTCCGTACGACAATAGTTTTAGTGTATTTTACTGTTACGACTAAATGCCTAAAATTTTAGGTTTTCTCGTAATTGTAGTACAACTGATGATTATTTGCTTTGAAAATATTTTGTGAAGAAAGGTGTATTACTGTTTATACTATACTCGCCGTCAAATGATTATGGACTGATGTTCAATTTTTTCCCTTCTCCGCACCCTGTCCCTTGCCCAGCGGTGTTGCCGCTTCTTCATAGCTTAACATTTTCAACATTGCCCCTGAATTGGCAACAATGTAGAAATCTCCAGTCCATAATTATTTGACGGAAAGTATAATAGTTAAAACTAAATATTTTGTGAAAAAGAAAAGCAAATCTAAGATAACCTCTCAAAAGTAAACAAAAAATCTCATTTAATCGAAGTCTTAACTTTTACAGCTTGATTCTCGAAAAAGTTTAAGCTAATCCTCATTTTTTAATTAGCGAATTCTACTCTAATTTTGACGGTTTATATCTTAAAATATAGTTTAATCTATTCGTTTCGTAGTATCTACCATTTTTGATAATATTTTAAACATTAAATTTTAAATACCGGAATAGAATAGAATTCACTAATCAAAAAATGAGGATTAGCTTAATTGTTTTTTTTTTTTTGTGAATAGTTATAGTTTTCGAGAAAACTCCGTAAAAACTCATTTTTCACAGCCTTAATCTCGAAAACTATTGAAGATTGGACCCATAGTGAATAAGCTAGTTTCAAAAGTTGAAAAAACCTGTATATTCTTATAAGTGCTGAAATTAATCAATTTATGTGATAAATAAATAAATTCCTCCGTTTGACAAAACGAAATGAACTTTTGTCAATTTTTTCATACTTTTAAGAACAAAACACTTGCATTATACTAAATTTATTGTTCAATTTATTGAATTGGTCAAGTTATTAAAATTTACCGAAAAAAAACTATCAAAAATAAAACTAGTTTAAGACTCGTTGCAACTACAGATCTTTTTCGATTTTCATAAAACTTCATAAGAAAAATAGTGGAGGACCTCATTGTTAAATCATCGATTTATGTACAAAACAGCATAATGAGGAAATATAAGAATAGGAAAGTTATTTTTCAATCAGATTATTAAATAATAAAACAATATTCATTTTCTATCAACAATTACATTATTTTGCATTGTATAACTACACAATTATAATTTTAAGTATAAATAGTAAAAAAATACCTTCCTATTCTTAGATTAAAAGTATAGATAATATATTTGTCTAAATCACTTACATTTGCAGGAGGCCTCGATCTAACATCGGCAGTCTCTCCATCTCTGCAAACAGCAAATCAGAAAATGAAGAAATCAGCAATTTCGGTTTTGTCCCTTAGATAATTTAATTCACTTTACGATACATCAGCTCCTGAAATAATTTAAAAAGTATTAATTAAAGTAAATATCACTCACTCCTCTACTATGTTTATAAAAACGGTATACCTACATTTCCAGAACAGTCTGTAGCCTAAAAAATGCATCTTCATCAACAATTTCATCTGTTTACTTTAATTTATTTCCGATTTATATCAACCCTGAATTATTATTTAGCATTTTTATGCCCCAATCATCGTATTTAAATTTGCTAGAAGATAATTAGTCGTAACAACGCAATACCTGTAAAGAATAATAAATATATAGAAATCTACAAATATATCATCATAAAATTACAGTAAAATATCAAATAAGTTTTTAATTTTTAAGAAATAATGATTTCCCCATTATACCTTTTATTCGGCTTTGATGAGAAAGAACTTGTAACAACGCTAACATGATTGCGTAAGATGGCCGAGTAAATTTTTATATGTTCAATAAACGATTTTGGTCGTACATAGTACTTAATGGCCATTATTTTTACACAAAAGACACTATTGACCAATATAATACTATAATATAACTATTATTGCTTTGTAGTTATTAAAATGAATGCAGATTATGATTTTCTACAACAGAGCGACGCAGATTCAACAGCTACCAAACACCAAGTAAAACAATCATGGCCGCTGCGAGTTAGTCGTCTGTTATCTATTACCAGTAGCGTAACATTCACATTTTAGACTCCCGCACGTAATATTTTCCAGTCGGAACCCTTCTTAATTAATTTTTTTAAGCAGGGTATACCCTTATCTAATATTTTATAAAATCTTGGTGTTCTAAACCTTTTTTGGTTCACCTCTGCTCACCCGTAAAGCGGGTTCTATACGTGTTGATGTCACGCCACTGGACCGCAAGGTCAAAGTACACATTTCATATTATATCTTTAATAAAATACAAATATTTTGAATAATTTATTTGCTAAACATTGTATAGTACTTTTAAATTGTAATATATAAAATTTTATTAAGGTGTAAATGAAAACATTTACCCAAAATAAGGTTCGAGATATGTACTAAAGACAACTAAAGCTGAAGAAATAATTCGTGCAGTGCAATAATCAAAGCATCAGCTTTATGAAAGAAAATATGTCTGTATTCTAATGCGAGAACAACCAAAATTCATATTTCGTATTTTTGGGAATGAGTGATTTAAAAACAAGAACCAAGTTAATAATACTTTTTCTACAGCAGATTTTAAAGTGTGCTTTTTTCTACTCAAAATAATAATGGATCAAGTAGCATTTTAACCGCAAAAGTAGATAAAATAATACTTTAACAGCAATGGTAGATAGCATTTTAATTTCTATTTAATTATTTAAATTAAATTAATACATAATAAACTTGGACGATTTGTGTTGGTAACTTCCAGATCGATTCTCTAAAAAGTTTAAGCTAATCCTCATCTTTTGATTAGCGAATTCTACTCTAATTTTGAGTTATCAAATATCGTCTGCAGGCGTAAAGCTTTTCTTTCGGCCCTCTGTACGTAAATAACAATTTTGAGAAATGTAGATACTCACCAATGAATTTCTCAGTGATTATTGCGTCTTAGATGATCTCCAGAATTGAAATCCAAAGCTTGTGGCAAAAACAACCATAGTCCAAATATTGTAAATATGAATCACATACAGCAATATGTACTTTCAAGGATGCCAAACACTTTGCTAAAACTGTTTTTAGCAAAAAGTATTTCTCACAAGTTATATAAAAATGTCTAATTATTATGTAATTCTTCTTCAATGTTAATTTCTCTATTTCTTAAAATCCAGTAAACAATTTTCTAATAGTTAACATGATCCTGAGTTAAATTATATTACAGAAATCTATAAAAATAAGGAAGCTAGAATATTGTTTCTTTGTTTACCTCAAATTAAAAAGAATGGCTAAGGTTGTTTTTGCTACGAGCTCCTCAATTATTTTTTTGTATTGCTTCGCTTAGAATAATCACTAATACCTTCATTTTACAGCAATGAATGCACTAAGACTAATGCAATCAAATGCATTTTTCACAACGTAATCACATGCTTGTTCAATATTAAAAGTTTTAAATGAAAATGGCAAGTGACGAGAACAAACAAGTTCAATCCACATACACAACGCTGTTAGTTTATTGCAGCGAACAAACACGTTTAGTTATGTTTCGAAGAATGAAAATATTTTTTTATTTAAACAAAAAATGAATTAAAATGAAATTATTTATGAACATTCGAATACAAAATTTTATAACAAAAAAGGTATCAAACAACCCTACGAGCCCCATCCCACATCAATTGGCCCACCCGATATAATTTCATTTTATTTAGTTAAAATATGATACAAATAATAACTTACGTAATTATTACATGTAGTTCTAATAACATGTCATGTACATTTTCCGAAATAATTTATTATTTTTAATGTAAAATGAAATAATACTTATTTTTACCAACAATTGAAGAAAAATTAAAGAAAAAATAAACGAATTTGTCTTACGGTTGTTAGCACTTAGGTTTTATTATACAAAATGTTCAAAAGCATTACAGTAGTAATTTACAATAAAGTGATGTTATCTAATATTGATAAATAATATAAAATTAATATGAGCCCAAATTCATAATAGTTCGGCCGGTTTACACTTTCAACAAACAAATTATAAAACCTACGCAAATGGTACGAAATTTCTTTCAACTAGTTTAAAATATAGATAGATAGATAATTAAACTTACAAAAACTCAAGTATTCCACCATTTAATATTGGGTTACATCGCTTTTTTTTTAGTAATACCAGCTTTAATTCTATAAGGCTTTGTATCCCTCAGCGCTGCATATTTTTCTGTGAGTATTATCCTACAGGTTATGCAAGGTAGGATGTACTGTACGCATTTGATATTTACGAAGTAGTTTTTCTTGTGCCAAAAGTAAAGGATCTCGGTAGAAGCTAAATCTGGACTAGAAGATGACCCTTAAAATACTGGTCGAACTATTATCACCAGTCATTTGTCCTGCTGTTTTTAAAAGTTTTAAGTGTATATTTACAGTAGCCGAAAGAGTTTTGTACAAATTTCTAACCATTTGCGTAGATTTTATAATTAGTTGAAAATGTAAACCGGTCGAATTATTATGAGTTTGGGTTCGTATATCAATTTGTGTTACTTTTATACCGTTCAATTTTTAATCTCTAGCTAAAAATTTAATTTAAAATTACGATATAATGTTAAAAAACTTAATTTTAAATAAAAAGTAAATATTTAGGTATTACAAATTCTATTAGTAGTCATGATAAATGGTTTTTTTTAAACTGGACGAACTGAAGAGGGATGGGGCTCGTATTTTATTTAGTATAAGCATTATCATATTTTTAAAGGAAGAAAATAAATATTGCGACTTACTTTAACGATTTCTGCAATCGGGATTGCTGGAACTAGGTTCTATGTTCTTTTATAACTGCTTTATGGATTCCCTTTTTACTTGTCTGGACAATCCATTTCATATAAGCTTGTTTAATAGCACTAACAGTTGGATATCTGTAAAGATTAATAAATATATAAAAATATTTTATCAATAGAAGAATATGGTGTCTTAATTTCATTGTAAAATTATAGTAAAATATCAAATATGCTATTTAAAAAACTATTATTTTTAATAACAACGATTTTTCAACAAGTGAAAACATGGTTTCCCAATCTCACCTTTTCTCACACCAAGCAAACATTAAATTATACGATTTTGATCGTACAAAGTACATAATGAGCATTATATTATTAACAAAAACACTATTAATTAGTATAATATTGTAATTTAACAATTATAGTTTCACTATAATTAAAATTAATGCAAATTGTGAATTTCTATAACGAAGCGACGCAAACTCAACGAAAGCTAAAACTAGAATGAATCAAAATGGCCGACGCGCTAGTCGCTTGTTCAATGCGTGTACAGTGGCGTAACAACTACATTCTAGGCACCCCAACTGCAATATTTTTGAGTCGGGCCTGTTTCTTTTTAATTTTTTTAAACAATGTATGATCTTAATTAATATTATACAAATTTTTGAGGTTCCAACTCTTTTTTGGGTTTATCTTTCGCACTCCGCAGAATGGATTCGGAGAGAGTGGACGTTACGCCACTGTACATGTTCCAGTTTGAGCAAAAATAGGAATATCTAGATAAAATACGAAAAATATGATGTAAAAACTTTATAAAATCATATTACGTAAAATAATATTAAACAATTTTTAAAATAAAGGTAGCTTTAGCTTTATAATTGATCGAAATTTGAATATACCACGTATATCAATGTTGATATTCCATATTTAATTGAAATACAATAAACTTACCGCAAAAGATGCAACAGCTAGATGTTTGATTTCGTTCTAAATAAAATTTGTTCCTTTCGCTTCCCCCCAGAGATTTTCGGTTTACTTTTTCTCTTTTTCTTGTGGATTTCTCAGCAAATACGATGTTAGCTGTCTTGAATCAATTTTCTGCAACTACCAAGGTAGTCATGGATTTTGAAGGTATCTTCTTTCTTCGAGGCGTATTTGTTTCGTATTTATGTTTGCATAAGAGTGAGATAAAAGACGAAGGACAGCCGTTTTCTTCTATCTTCATCGGATTCGTACAAGTTTAAAAATTAGGTAAAGGTTTAACAAGAGCGAGAGATGAATTCAGTTTTCTTGTCTGGTTTTTGGGAATAGCATTTCCTCTATTCCCGATGTGGGTTATACCGCCCATTTTCGGTTACCAAAGCCTCGATTGCATATTAATAGCTGAAGATGGGCATGCCTTAAGCCCGAAACGTCCGTAATAAAGAATTTTACAATACACGTGGAGCATTTATGCCTTTTGTTTTCACCTTTAAACTAAAATACTGGAAGGAAGGTTCAAGAAATAATGGTCTTATTCGTAGGCAAATCTATATTCACATTTATTGTCCAACATCTCTATATTTATATACAAATACATAACTAATTAACGCTAAATATAACTAAAATAGTACGTGGAAAATATCAGAAAATGCCACACTGACATTCCAAACTTATTGCACGTTAAAAACCAAAATTAAAATCATCACAAATGTTTCTTTAAAATCCGTGTAAAATTTATTGTGCTGTCATGGCCAATGTGATTATATCGCTTAACAGATTAAGTAGAACGACTTATAGTTAAGATATTAATTGTTATATTCATAGTGTAAAATATATGTACAATAAATTATGCGAATACCAAAGTATCACTACAGGTCGACTACAGTAAGAGTAAGAAGATATCATAGGAAAATATATCGATATCGTAGAAGGCGAAGGTTATTGTCTCCCAGGATAACAATGGAAACGCGATTAAACAAAACACGAAATGACAAATGAAAACAGAGAACCACACTTGATTTTTTTTTTCAATTATTACTAATTTGCTAGGCTAACAAATATGATATGGCATTCTTTTATTAGCTGTAGTTCTCTTATTTTCTTTAACTAAATGGACGGTTAAATGAATTATATTCAACCCCGTACAACACGGCTAAACAACAACAATCAACCATATAACACGATATGTTTTGATTTTCTATCTCTTTTTAAGGGCCTAAAATTTGAGACTAGACATTTTTCAAGACCAAATCTATTGAGCGTTTTAGCGGGAAATTTGAAATAAATATTAAAAACCCCAATTTTAAATGTATTAACAATTAAAAAATATACATAAAATAATAATTTTGCATTATACATAAATATACTATCTAAAGTATATAAATTAGGAAAATGAGTAAAAATAATAAAAATAACTTTAAAAATAATCAAACCATGATCTGTAATTGATTTTATCATTTGTTTCTTAATAAATTTCCTTTTTTCACCCCAAATAATTAACATTTCAAGTTTTATTCATGTTTAAAATAAAAAATGTAGATGTTATACATCATTGAAAAGCTTATAAATAAAATTATGTTTGTATTATTCGCGAGTGAAGAAGAGGAGAAGCTTAGCGAGTGACGTAACAATATGGCCGGTTTAAGATAGATGCTTCGTTTCCCGCAACTGTATTCTTATACACTGCGGCGTTTGAAATACAAAGTAATATTAATATTACAGTTAATATTAAATAAAAATTATGTTTCTAGTATGAATAACATTTTGAATTTTGCGAACTAGTCCGTTTCATATAAAAATTATGTTCAGCATTCTCTCGAATTTTGAATTTACATGATCCGAGTCTTTGTTTTCTTGAATCTACATAGTACTGCATTATTACAGTCTTTGGTAGATTAATGGAGAGATAAGTATTATTATTTTATTGTCATCTTTGTGCAGGCAGGTCTACAAGTTTAGATTACATTACGAAGTATTTTAATAAAGACACTAAGTAATTATTATCTTGTAGTTATACCCGGCAAAATATAATCTTGCTTTATAAAATGCAAGGAGCAAGCATTATTTTTACTCGGTTCCTTTCCCATTTTTAAAAGATGAATGCATAACTTTCGTCTACCAATTTTTCTATAGAATTTAGGTTCTTGTTTTCGGAAAATTATGGAAATTAATTATTTCTGGATTTCTGCGTGGTAATGACGTACATAGATTAAACGCAACTAAAACGTGTTGAAGTTTTAGATTTTGTTATTATACTTTATTTCACGTAAGAATAGTGTTGGTTTAGTTAGGGATATATAAATTCTACCCTTTGATTGGTCAGAATATAAACCTATTTCACAGAAACGAAACAAATATCGCCTGTCAGTTGTCAAATAAAATCTACAGAATTAAGTGATGTTTAACCATATTTTGTTGCAATTTTAGATTTTGACATTTTTACAGAGAAATATATTTTTTATTATTGACAAAGCTTGGTTTCACAAATTTAAATTATTTATTCAATGCATGTAAAAACGGTCGGCTCTTAAGAGTAATCTACTATTTTCTTACGTAAAATGAAGTATAGCCTACAAATTTCAATCCACTCGTGATTTATTTGTTAAATAAGTGACAGAAACGAAGCGTTCGCCGTTACCTCGGCCAGGACTTACTACTATGTACTAGTTCATATTTTCGCCGCTAGACGTCATATTGTTCTATTTCACTAGCGAATATCTCGAGAATTATTAAAATTTGAAATAAAATTAATTAGACTACGATATTCTACGTAAAAATTAACTAAATATTTTTTCTTTATCTTTTATAATAAACAAGTTATGTGGTATTTTCAAAATAAGCGAAAAACAAGTTTTAGCCTATAGCTCAAAAACAAAAGACAATCGAAAATTCCTGTGGTGCCTATTAAACTTATCTCAAAAAGTTGGCCCATAAATACCTACATCAATTTTCTGTTGCGTGCATACTAAGAAAGTTTTTCATATAAGGAACTCGAATTTGTTCCATTTTGTACAATTTAAAACACCTTGTCAAATGTCCTGTTCAGTAATTGTGTCTATTTTTCATAATGCAATAAAACTATAAATAAATAAAAATTTCCTTAAATTTTTATATGCATTTAAAACTAGTCTCAAATTTAAAGTATCGCCCTTTGCTACATTTTGTACCACTTATTTTTTTCTATTTTCTATTTTAAGGAACACATTTTCCGTGTTGTACGCGAGTTCTACGTTAATCTCCCCAAATGAATGCCCAAGAACGAATGAAAACACATTTATTTAGTAAAATTTAAAAGGGCAAATTTGAAACGACTTGACGAACACATCCTGATTTGCAAGGAATGATTTAAGTCAGAAGAACTACAAGACACCAAGAGTGACTTTCCAGACACACCATCCAGAAATTCCATAAATGAACAGCTATAGTAATGATGATAACTATAATATTGAGTGTATATTGACTGTACAAGAGGTTGTCACCTGATTGGCTGCTTTAGTGGAATAGTAGGGATTGCTGTTGTGCCATTGGCTGACCGGCAGGTTGGGGCGTTGCCAGTGGAATACCTGGTATCATACCTGGGCCTGCTGCCAATGGGCGCATACCCTAAAAAGGAGAATATTTCCATTTTTGAGAAATTGGGCCGAATTCTGCACTCTTCTTTAACTAAAGAAGCTTAACTAAAAATAACAAAATAAAGAGAGACATTCACAGCTTCAAAAATAAGAAATATAAATAAAATTAGAAATAATTGTAAATTTCATAAATTTATGCGTTCCTTAACTAGAGACGCACTCGATTTCGAGCTTTGGCCCGGCCCGGCCCGAAGCCCGCCTCGATTTCGAGTCGATCATCGAGCCGGGCCAAAGATATTTTTTATCGGGCCGAATCGGGCTAATCATTTTCAAAAATCGAGGCGAGTCGGACTTTTGATTTTGGCCCGGCCCGAAAATTCGAGCTTTTCGGGCCAGCCCGAAAAATCTTATAGTTCATTCAAATGCACAGTTTCCTTAATATTTTAATGAAAATGGATGAAGTTAAAAAGGATCAAAATGATTTAATAACAACACACTTCACATATTAATAAATAAAAATGTATTATTTTACTTCAAGAATTCAAGGTTATTCATTATAACATAATAATTATATTGTGATGATGCTATTATTATTGTTATTACTCGTATACTTAAATAAAAGTGATTTTTGTTCCTACCATAATGGTTTCTTGTCCTATTTTTGAGCAGAAACAAAGTTAGATAAAAAATCCTTATGTACATTAAAATTCTATTTTTTTATATAAGATTTGTGAAAAAGTTGTTTAAATTCTTTAGTAAACAAAGTGTTAAATACTCGTAGGTCAGTAATTTTTATAACAAACTTACACTAGAAGGGTCTCTTTTTTAACTACTTATGTTAACTAATGTTGAAAGTTATAAGAATGTAGAGGTTTTTTATAAGTTTGACACGAAAAAAGTTAAACATTTTGCCTTAACATAAAAATCAACATTAGGAATGCCGGATGCACCCAATTTCGAGCTTTGGCCCGGCCCGGCCCGATTTCGAGTCAATTTTCGAGCCTGGCTAGCTAATTTTTTTGTCGAGTCGATCTTCGAGACGAGCCGGTAATTTTTATTTTCGGGCCGAGTCGATCCAAACCTCAAAGCCCGGCCCGGCCCGCCCGAATGCATCTCTATCCTTAATACTAGTTTTTTTTTTTTATTTTTAAAAAAAGAAGTAACTAGGTAACAGCCAATAATTTCTACAAGTTATATTTAGTTATATTTCATTTTATAAAGTTTTTTGCCTATTCATTTTTTATTGATTCAATGAAGATTTTAGCTATGCTAGTTTACACAAATTAATAAAAAAAAAGAAAAGGTAACAATAAGGATTACAGAGAAATTCGGATAAAAGATGTAAGGATTATTTACATTGCACTGTATTCAGTTTTATTAATAACATGGTTGTTGCTCAAATTCATTATGTGGAAAACGAGAAGTTGACTTGAATTTCACGGCATTTGATTCGTGAAGTTTTAAACCACGTCTTGTCTATGTATCTATTAATAAAAATATCATTATTATAATGGAATTAGTTATATAGATATTGTTGAAAATCCGATACTTTTTAAACGCTGTAATTTTAGCCTTTGAGATTAATTAAAACAAGATCATTCAAAATTCATATAAAAATAATAAAAATAGAGTATTTGCGCATTTTTCAATTTATTTATTTATTTTTTCCTGAAAGAACTGTCAAGTTATTCACTTTAATACATGTTTTACGCCTGACAACTATATATTTTTCAAATATAATACAAAAAATTCTTATTTAAAATTTTCCCGTGTGTGACGTGTATTATTAATACCAATCACAGTATTTCTTGACCTAGCGGTACACTCTGTACACGATATTAGTTGACTACTATTTTTATCTGGAAAGATTTATATTTTTGAGAGAAGCACTATTTCAAAAGAAATTATTCATTTTCACATAAATTCTTTAGTTTCATTACGCGTGTTTCTTCGGACTGTGATTATGATTTTCTAAATAATGATTTGTTCAATAATGATTCCTTCGAATCATGATTAAATTTAATTCCAAAAAAACAACAAAATAACTCGAGCGACGTGAAACCTGCACAATGTCGAATGAACTAGCGGCAAACGTCAAATGATAAATCAGCTATTTTGATTGAAGTAATACCCACATCAAAAATAGTTTAAAGATGGATTGTGTTGAAGCAGAAATAATATTTTTGGTATGGAATGTGAAGTAAAATATGGAAACAAGTTTCTTTAACTTTTTTATGTACCTGCAGGATCTAATATTAGAAAAATCGAAACCAATAATGAATGTTGAATTTACTGACTCAATTTCTGGTAGTTCGCTTTCTGAAGTAGACATAAATATTTTATTGCATGCTTTTTCCGCCATTTTCAATTATTTCGTTATTTCAATCACAGTGATCATGCGAAAAGATTGATTCAGAAGGGTAAAGGGAATAGCGTGTTGTGATCACAAAATGAAAGAGTGGGGATAACGAATAACGAATGAAGAAACAATTTTCTTTTTCAAGTTCACTTTGTTCAATTTTATCACGAATCACAGTCCGAAGAAACACGCCTCTTGTCTTAAATTTGCTGATATAGAAAAGAAAAATATGATTTTAACACAAATCAGTCGTATTACACTTAAAACATTCTCTGGAGAGTGTAGCCACCTGGTGTCAAAATTATGAAGATGTCTATATAAGAATGGGGTCATGCCACATTTTCTGTTTTATTTTTTTTCTGGAAGTCTACCGGTCACAGTATACGTAAATAATATTTTCACGCCATTTGTGTGCATTGTTTTGCAGATATAATTTTTTAAAAATAGGGGTCAATTTCAAATCTCAATGAGGTCACGTGAGCGCATACGTCATGTATCTGAACATTTCCAGTTCACCCTGGCGGACAAAATGTAAATTAAGATTGTTTATAAATAGTTTTTTGGGTTTTTTAATAAATTGTTTCCACAAGTTGGAACTGCACAGTTCTTCTTCACCATGTTTTATCATCATTATCATTATAAATATACAATTATTGCACTTTTATGTATTAAATTATATATCAAGCACACAAACCTGCAATTAAAAATAATATTTCTCTAATGAAATAATTAAATCTTTATGATACAAAAAAAAGATTGAATAGAGGGCACTTTTCCTCTGACAGATTTATAAATATTTGGTTAGTTTACTCTGATCTTACCTTCGCGTTTGAAGTTTGTGACATTGTGACCTTCATGTACTTGTGACTAGTGTCGTTGTGTGAGTAGCCGATACATGACGTCACAGAAAATCGTAGCGCGAATATCTTTTAAGTAAATTATGAATGAAAAGTATTATATTTTGGGATGTTTTATGTTGCAGTATGGATAATAAGTGTCATAGATTCTATTTTTATAAAAATATTAGCAACATTTTTTTTCTGGCATGACCCCATTAAGCATCTTCAAAATATCTGGTATTCAAGTAAATAATTATAAAATATACGACTGTTAAATAACATTTTTGTATCTGTTATTTTACTTTTAGAATTATACTGTAAATATTTGTATGATACAATTAAAAAATAATTCAACTTCTTCGCTTTGTCGTAGTATTACAACAAGCTTGCATGAGTCATACACACTTGGTCGAACTATACAATTATTAATAATCTACGTCACAAGAATTCCACTGCGAACTTTATGGAATTATGAATGAAAAATTTTATATATCCTAATAATTTTTACATTAATATGTTTAGAATTAGTTTAAGATATTTCAAAATTAATAGGAAAAAATAACATTTATTTTTTTCGCAACTACCCTATTTTCGTTTCTTGCAATATTTTAAATTAAATTCATCTCACCATTGGTTGAATTTGTGGAAACATAGGCTGCGCTGGTATAGAAGTCATCCCTTGTCCCATTGGTCTATACCCAGCCCCAGTGGTCGCCGCCATTGGTTGCGGCGTCCAATTTGAACCAGGTTTGGCCCCATTTTTGGGCGAATTCCACTGTACACCCCTAAACAAACAACTTAATAAACTACTGAACTGTTATTAACAATAAATTCGGCGCATACTTTACTGGAGCTGCTTGTCTATTAATTGATAAATTTTCTGCCAAACTAGCCAAACTGGATTCTAAATCGCCGGTTAAAAGGGCGCTACTCTGAGACTGTTGTTGTTTTGAGTTGGTAACAGTGGTGTTGCCTTGGGTTGTTGCTGGTTGAAGAACGCCGCCCAAACCGTCGAAACCTTACAAAAAAAGAATGTTGCAATAAAGATTTTCAACATAAGAGGTTCTATATAGTTACAATATATCCAAAAATATGCTATTATTAGTATTTTCTTCTTTTATTCATTCAAAAAGTAGCATTTCTTAAAACCAATGAAATGTTTCATTACTTGTCACGTGTCAGCGTTTTAACCAATCCTGCCATTATTAAGTGAGAATAAAGCTCTAGAGATTATATCCGGGAATAATCTCTGTGGCCTATGTTTTGTCAGATAGTTATAAACACAAATAAAATGATCGAAAAACATCGATTTAGTGATGTTTTTGATCATGAAATAAATAAAAAAATTATAGAAACCACTTCTGGAAATACCGTAATTAATAATCACTGAATCAAATGATAGCCCATAAACTAATTTTTTAAAATATTTTTAAATGAAAGTTTGTTTAATTTTGAAGCAATTCGTGGTATAGTAAAAATGAAGTGGCAGAAGACCTACGTCATAGATCTAAAAAAAAACTTTATAAAATCAAATATAACTTATAAAAATTATTTATTTTTAAATACAGAAGAAAGAAAAATACTAGTATTTTTAAGTTAATCTCTTTTTCTTTTACGCAATTTGAAATTATTTGAAATAATTGTAGTTCATTTTTATACCGGTACGTTGGCATGACAATGTTTACATTAAATTTTATATCGATCGAATATCTATCCTGTCACTATTGTCACTTGGTTGTCAGTTTACATTCATATAAAGCTTAAAAAAGCAATTTCAGAAACTAACCTTTTCATGAACTATTTCGAATGGGAATTGTGGGCCATTAATTCCGTTGAAAGTCGTTCAAAAGGTATTTTTTTTTTTTCAAATATTTCTCTTGTTATCAATGTTTAAACTATGTATTTTTAGAGAGGAGCAAATGCCCTGCAAATAAGCAGATCTTGACAAGCAGATATGGGCACCCGTTTCAGAATGACAGCTAGTAATCATGTACATAACTTACAAATGTCATAAATTTTAATTCAAAATATCAAGATTTTGTAAGTTCACGTGGTTTCTTTGTCACCAGGTGCGTGGACTTTACTTGGTGAGTTACATAAACCACATGAAATTTGGAATGAAAAATATTGACATTTGACATCTATGTATGTACATGATTACTATTACTGTTCTAAATAATTTTCATTCTTTGACCTCGGATTTTCGCCAAACATTTCCAGATTGTCTTCATCACTAGAAGAAAATTCCCCCGATTCATACGACTCTTCAAATGAAAATTCGTCAATCATATATATAACAGAAAATGACGCCAAATTACAAGGTTAATTTTTAACAAAACAGCTGACCAAAATCGTATAACTGCGCAAACTCGAATCATTAGTAAGAAGATAAACCACCTGAAATTGGAAAATATCATGAAATTTGGAATGAAAAATGATGACATCATTTATATTACTAGCTGTTATTCTGTCACAAGTCCCCATATCTGCTTGTCTACACAGAACACTAACCTAAACTTGTCAAGAAAGACCAACAAAGTCGCGCCTTATAAATTAGTATCCTATGTAAACTTAGTAGTATATGACGTCATTACTTTAGGGATATTTTTTGATGACGTAAGTCTTCTGCCATTACATTTCTACCATATCAAAAAGTCATAATTGTTTTTTGTATAGCTGTATTTGATTTTTAAAGAAACCTATAGATATCTCTCTCACACCAGTTTCTGTAGTAGGTTGCGAGAGAAAGATACCAATAGTGTGACGTCATCTGTATCCGTGTAAATAAATTCAAATATCTAGCAAAATAATTATTAAAAAAATGTTTTTTTTATCTTAATCGTTATTTATTGAGTAGTACTTTAAGGATAAAGTACACATTTTATTATTTTTTGTTATGGTTTATGGGCCTATTCTTCAGAGGATAAATGTTTAAACAATTTTTTACACTTTTGATGTATAGAAGTAATCCTTAATTTATGAACACCTGAATTGCTATATAGAACCTCTTTATAAACATATATAACATGTAACAATTAAAAGTTAGAACAGTCAATGTAAGAAGCGAATGATGTAAAACGATACAATGCAACATATAGAAAACCACCAACAAACAGCAACACAGAACAGCGTGTCAAACAATCACCTGCATAGGTTATGGGCCCATCCCCCGTCAGTGGTTCCCCCACTTCGGGTTTGGTACCCCCTCCCCCTTCAAGTGCATTAGCAGTAGCGGGATCTTCATTTAGGTTAAGATTCTCATTTAGGTTAAGTTTCTCATTTGGGTTAAGTTTCTCATTTAGGTTAGGTTTAGGTTGGGTATTCTGCCTGGGAGGCGGCGGCCTAGGAGGGGGAACCCCCTTCCTAGGTGCCTTATCCACCTCAGGTGGGGATACGTTCGGCTGGATTGGCTGCATAGGCGAAGGAGTGGGGGGAAGTACTTCAGCATTGGAGGAAACTTCACCCGCGAAAAGATCGATTACAGGAGTAGGGATTAGTTTGGGAGGGGATGAGAGTGGGGAATCTTCGTCCAATAGGAGCGAAGGGGCGTCATGGGAAAGTGAGGGCGGGGCTTGAGATAGCGAATCAGGAGAGGGGGTTTTTGTAGAGGGGTCGACGTCAGTTAGGAAGGGATTGGAGAAAGCAGGTGAATCCCTGGAGTTTATTGCAGCTTGCACAGAAATAACACAGTTAACTAATGCAAGTTAAACTGTTCATAAGATTTATGTTAATATTTTTTATTGTTGTAACAATTTAACTTCAATTAGTGTACTAAACAGACTGGCAAAATAATATAGTGTCTTTCAATAGGGATGACAGTATTTTCAATAGAGATTTCTCGGTTTCAGATATTTTTTTCTACAGTCACCATAGAAAGTAGCCATTTGCGCTCTCTTTTGTCAACGCAAAATGTCACTTTACCGCTTATGCGCGACAAAGTAGAAAAAACGCCCGCTGTTCAAATTTCTGATTATACAATGTTGAGAAATGACACTTCTTAATAGAAACGTTTAGTTAGGAACTAATGTTACTGTAGTTACACATTTACTTCGTTCACAAGTCAATCTGACATATGCTTTGTACCGATATTACATAACCAAATAAAATGTCGCACTGCTGTGAAAATAAAATAGGACATTCATTTACAAAAACGAAAGTATAAAATGCTTAAATTAGATTGAAGTAATAGCTCAAGAAGAATGAAAAATAACGATAAAATAAAATAATTATAAAATAAATTGTGTGAACAGTTTTTGTTTAGTAATAGGAGTGATTGTATACAGATGGCGGTAGATGTATGTATAGTGGCGACGATAATTGCGAGTCGTACCGTGACATTTCTCAACTCGAGTTTACTGTATTTATTTTCATTACAATAAAGTTATTAGTTATTTCGTTACTTAAATAATGTCTATAATCACAAATTCCTCGAAATATTTGTTAATTTTTTTCATGCGTGACAACTAACGATATATTTTGCTACAAAAACTCATCAAATCATCACAAATCCTTGCTTCCGCATTCTAATTTGGTTTATTTTATAGAATAGAAGGCTAATGTTACGATATAATCATTTAAAGGCATTTTGAGTTTAAACCGTATATTTCATATTAGCCAGTCGTTATTTATTGAGTAGTACTGTAAGTTCAATGTGTACAGTGTGTCAGCTGTAAGCGGGCCACCATTGCTAACTTTTTTATTGGAAGGGATAGAAAGACGATTAAATGGACAAAGTTGGGCGATATTATACGACAAATTTAACTGTGGAAAATACAAAACTATTGAATATCAAATACGCGATTTATTCAATAAAATAACATTTTTTTAAATGGAATGCTACATTGAAAATGATACCATTTAAAAGATTTTTAATATCTGAATGTAAAAGTTCATATCACTAACCACCAAATTCACCAACCGTTAATCAAGTCTTGATTCTCTGATCAACACTGATCTGTGAATCAAGTTCTGGTTTACCTTGGAGATCAACAGTTTTAACAAAGCAACAGTGTCAAATTTTGTTGATCAGAGAATCAAATTTGATTCAGGGATGGTGAATTCGGTTGTAAGCCTCTAAAATTAAAAATGATGAATTAGTTGATATGCTTTTTGTTTATGCAAAGTGCAATAAAAATTCTGTAGCCAGTGCGCAAAAGTATTTAGAACTATATCCTAATAGACCTCAATCCAATAGAACATATTTTAGGAAAATTGAAATCCGCGTAAGAGAAACCGCTAAATTACGTGAAGAAAAAAGAAAACGTGATCAAGTGGCAGAAAACGAAGAAAATGTAGAAAATGTTTTGGCGTATACTTAACTCAAAATGGAAAATACTGAAGAAGTTTCAGTACGAGAAATTGAAACTAATACTAACGTTAATAAAGATTCGGTAAGAAAAATTTTGAAGAAAAATAAATTCAAACCATATAAATGTCGTAAAATTCATCATTTACAAGATCGTGATTTTGAAAGAAGGCTTAAATTTTGCCAGTGGATATTAAACGAGCACCGACGGGATTATAGAATTAGCCATCAAATATTATGGTCCGATGAATCTTATTTTTCGCAAAATGGCTTCTTTAACAGTAATATTCATTATCGGTGGAGTGATCAAAATAATTTTTGGACCCAACAGACAAGTTTTCAAGGTCATTTCGGTGTTAACGCAATAATATTGTATTTGTATCAAAATATGAAATAAAATATTTAAATTTCAACTTGAAATAACTCTTTTGTTTTTAATTTTAGAGGCATAGTGATGAACTTTTATATTCAAATAATAAAAATCTTTTAAATGGTACCATTTTCAATATGGCATTCCATTAAAAAAAATGTTATTTTGTTGAATAAGTCGCGTGTTTGATGTTCAATTGTTTCAATTTCGAGATTTCTCAATCGACAATGTCGCATTTTGCGCTTGAAACACACAAATAGCTATTGTCTATTTTATTGTACCAGTCTGTTTAATGTAAGTGTAGAAAATATTAGACAGTTCAGAGAGTAAAACATGACGATGAATGATAGTGAAAAAATCCTCCACATGCTATTTTCTATCATTTACATACCTTGCGTTTCACTATTCCCAAACACTGAGCTAAAACTCGTCTCCGACACAAAACTAGTAGCTGATGTCTGCACGCTCTGTTGCTGTACCGACATCGCTAGTCCTGTCTGCATTCCCATTGGCGGGATGGCATTCCCGAAGCCGTTTCCGTTCATCCAGAGGTTCCCAACAGGTGGAACTTGAACTTGCGCAACGGGCGGGATTTGAACCTGTGGCTGCGCAGACGCGGAGAAGACGTCAGCGAAAGGGTTGTTGAGCTGCAGAAGATCTTCTGATGGCATGTTGGACAGAGAGGCGGATTGGTGGGTAGTGATTGGGGGAGGGGCAGGGGAGGGGGCGAATAAATCAACGGTGGGGATAACAGCGGGGGATGATAAGAAAGGGTTTGTGGATGATGTTGGGGTCTGAACTTTTGACTAGAAAAAATAATATGCAATTAATATGATTTTAGTATTTTGTAGTTACAGCAAGCACTTTAGATTTCTATCATAAAAATTTGTTGGGGCCAGCACAATACCTCTCGCAATTTCCATATTAGACTATACCGTGAGTATTTTTTAACGTGAAACATTGAGTTTGTCATATCCATGGTTACGACTTGATATTTGATTGACAGCAATGTATTTGCCCGTTCCATTTAAAATGAAACAGGGAACGAATCTGACAGAAGTATTATATTTAAATTTTGTAAGAAATTTAGCCAAGTCAGAAAACCACTCGAGAGAACTAAACATATTTCGGGCACAAGGTGCACACAGTATTTTTTCTACATCTAAATTTAATTTTTAGAAAACAGGTATAATTATTTAAACAAAATTAACCTCTAATGACATGGGGAATGAATTTGACAGAAGTATTATATTTAAATATTGTAAGAAATTTAGCCGAGTCAGAAAACCACTCGGACACATGGTGCACACTATATTTTTTCTACAACTAATTTTAATTTAGAATGCAGGTATAACTATTTAAACAAAATTAACCTCTATTGACGTCTTATCAAATGTCAAATTCGTTCCCTATGTTTCATTTTAAATGGAACGGGCAAATACATTGCTGTCAATCAAATGTCAAGTCGTAACCATGGATATGACAAACCCAATGTTTCACGTTAAAAAATACTCACGGTATAAATAGTGTTAAAAAAAAAACCGAATTCGGAGTAGGCTATGAACAGGGAAACGTATGTCTTAAATTTAATTAAATGTCAATTTGACACGAGATTTACATGACATATTGTCAAATATGTTATCCAAAGAAATTAAAGCTTTTCTTGTAGAATTGTACTTTAGAAATGGAAATAAATAAAATGGCGAATGGCAAAACTCTTTTGCCGCTTGTTATAATGAATTTCTGGAAAATTTTCCTAATGAAGCAGCAGATTACACTTGTAATGCTATTTACAAGGTTGTAAAAACAACTGTAGCGTTATTTTGGTAAATGGAAGTGTAGAAAGAAAAACCTGTAGCGGAAGATCAAGGAAGAGAACAGCCGAAGTACTTGATAATGTCAGACAAAATAGACCACGTTAGTGTAACGCTCAATTTTTGGCGGCAAATTCAAATTAAAACCCTAACTCGCCTTTGCCGATTTCTACTCCCATGTTATTCATACGGGAACAAAAATATGCTATTTTCAAAATGTTCAAAAGAACTTTAAAATGCAAATCTTATCTATTAAACTTTATAAATACAAATCTCTAATGTATTGTCTATCTACTTGTGTCGTATAAATATCTAAAACACCCAAAATTATTGAATAATCTGTAATTAAAGCAACAAGTGCAAATTCATTAAAACGTAGGTCGTAGCTGTTTTGATTCTATTTAACCCTGACAATTTAAATCGTCAGCAAAGAAATTATTTATTGAGGACAACTTAATAACCCTTTCAGACATTGCAAATAACAAAAACGAAAAACTTATAACCACCTTATTATAACTTTAAAGACAAACAATGTCAATCCAAAACTAGCCTATAAATTCAGTTGAGCTTGTCGCTGTCGTCATTTCTAACTGCACCAAGTTACGACATATGTTACTATTTGCAATCCTACTTTCTTTAAAATGAAATTATGCTTAACTTATTATTTTGTTTATACTTTCACTGTACAGAAAGCAAAGAGTATTGTTAACAGTTAGTAAAAAACTCAAAATTGTACTTAAGAAAAACAGAATAGCTTTAATAATATGAATTGAAAATGCGCTTCCATAAGAACTACATATATTCTGATTTGATTTAGGGTTTCGCGCCAAACGAAAATCTTAACCTCACTAACGTGGTCTATTGTGGAGGAGACCCCATCGACATCCGTTCGAAGGATCAGTCAAGAGCTAAATTTATCCGTTGGCACCACACATACGATCTTGAAAGAAAATTTGATAGAATTCTAAAGTACGTGCTGTTACTACTGTCGTTATCATGGAGGTATGAAACAAATATGGAGGTAGCTTATGCGAACTCAAATGAAGCCAACTGCTCCCCACTACCAGTCGGGACCATCTGTCATTTTGTGTCGTGTACAGTACAAAGTTTTGTTGAGATTTAATTTTCTGGTGTGTTGTGCGAAGTAATATATTGTGGACTATTTTTATTATTGTTACTTCTTTATTAAAAAGGTGTTTACAAAAAATTAGAGTAGAATTCGCTAATCCAAAAATGAGGATTAGCTTAAAAATTTTTGTCAATCGGGCTGTAAATGTTTTAAAAAAATGTATAAATACAGACATTTTTTTTTACTTTGCATGAACATTGTTTTGAACATGGGCCACTGGAAAATCATATAGTTCATTTAATTAAAAATATATGTCATAATTATTTTAAACTTAGTTTGCATTTTTTAACAAAATGACGTTGTTTACAAGCTACTAAAAGACTAGTTTTTTATAATAAAAATGATCTAAATCAATTGTTTATTTTTTAATGTACTCTTATACCTTTTTCATTTAATTTAGACAACATATTTTATGTAGCTTAATTTTTACAAATTGTAGTGAATAAAAGATTAGTAATTATTTACTACTGTAATTTAATGTCTAGTATATATTTGAAGTAACTTTTTACTATTTAATATTTCCAAATAGTTTTAAATTTATTTTCATAAGAAATAAAATTATCAGTAAATCCCTTTTTTTTAAAAAAAGTAATGATATTGTTTCAGTTACACGTTTTTCGCATTTCGTACTTCAAAAATACCGCGAGATCCCCACTCTAGCTCGGGACCAATACATGTATGCGTCCGTCCCCACTAGGCTTCACTCCCCTCGCCCATAGCATCGCTTTACGGCTCCATATTTGTTTTATACCTCCATGGTCGTTATTTTTGGCAAGAACTAAAAATTGTTAACATTCATGTTTTCTTAATTGTTAACATTCATGTTTTCTTTGTTGGGCCAAGAACTTTTCAAACTACTCTTACATTTTTAACATACGTACATGCTCAATATACGACTACATTCCGTTTATTTCTACCACAAGATAATTAATAAACCATGCATCAATTTTAATCCATTCTTAACTTTTACCTCCTCGAATTCTGTGAGCTAAACAAACAACCCTCATTATACACCCCACATTTCACATATCCTTTAATTTCTTTCGCTTTCGTTTATATTTATTAATATTCCTCACCTTGTATTGGTTCATGGCAGCTTCTTCTTCGGCTAGGATCTGCTGTTTGAGGGACTCGTCGATTCCGTTGTCCATACGGCCGTTCGTTGCGGCCGTACCGAAGGCTGAGCTGGTGGAAGAAAGGGCACTAACACCTGATTTCACGTTGCGTTGATTGCTACGTTTGTGAAAGTGTAGGATAGTGAGGTATAAAAGGAAAAGGAAGAAATAAAAATAAATAAATCAAAATCAACTCAAATTAAATATAACATAACATAAATAAAACTAAGAATAGAGCAAAATATATGTGACCAATTGTGATTCTGTCAAAATAGTGCATTAAAATAACAGGGTTTATTTTCTGGCGGATGACGGAGCGCTAGTTTGAACTTCTCCCTCTAAGTGGCTTCATTTGACACACATTTGCTTTGTTATTAGGCGTGTTTCTTCGGACTGTGATTCGTGATAAAATTGAACAAAGTGAACATCAGCGAACATGATCAAAAAGAAAATTGTTTCTTCGTTCGTTATTCGTTATCCCCACTCTTTCATTTTGTAATCACAACACGCCATTCCCCTTTCCCTTCTGAAACAGTATTTTCGCATGATCACTGTGATTGAAAAATATACCTATTAAACTATACAGGGTGTTAATACTAAGTCGTTACACCCGAAAATGGTAGGTAGAACTCATTAAAACAAACAACTTTTCTTAGTTTCAATTTTTGATTTGGTGCCCCGGTTCGTAGTTAGTGGAGTTCTTTTGTTTTTCGAAAAATCGTCATAACTCCCTTATTTTAAAGACTATTGAAAAAAATTTTCTTCCAAATTTACGAAGTTTGAAGTTTTAGAAAAAGGGAAATGAATTGGAGGGAATGCTTCTTCCACATGATGGTGTTTATGAATTTTGAGTACGTTTATTTTATCATTTCTATATTACATCACATTGTAATCACTTGAATATTAATATGAAAGCATATATGCATAATATTATACAGGAATAAAGCTATAATATTAAACATTTCAAAACAAATTGTTAAATATTATGAATAAATATTTTTTTAAACGCGACTAAGTATGAAAAATTTCAATTATGGTATTCCATTTTCTTCCCCATAAACAGAACTTTAACCATACAGATATTCAAATAACGGATTTTTCTAAACTTTTATTGGTGTTCCCTATTGTCTTTCTCCAAATGAAATTTTAATCTTTTACTTTTATACAAAAATTCATTTTTCTAATCTTATGCAGGTATCCCCTAAGCTTTTTCTCCAATTATAAAATTTGAACACTACAGATATTCAAATAAAATATCTTCCTAATCTTTAACAGTTGTTCCCTATTATCTATCTCCAAATTTTGCAAATGGAATGTTAACCTTTTATCCTTTTATACTGAAATTTGTTTTCTTAATCTTCTGCAGGTGTTCTTTTTCTTTTGAAAAAATCAGAATGTCTTATATTAATTTATTTCATTATTAAATAATTTAATTTAAAAATTTATGATTATAACAAATATTTTTGAAATGTCATATGAATCAGTTTTTCAAGCAGCGCGAAGACGCCTACCGCCTGTGTGCGCATGCGCTTGTAGACGTGTCCAAACGCTAGAAAAGGATGGAGATATTAATCTCCCGGACACTTCCCGCGTATACGATAGATAGGGGTTCAACGGTATATAGTTTAGTAGGTATATTGATTGAAATAACAAAAGTTTTGAAATGGCGGAAAAAGCAAACAATGAAATATTGGAATGTGCAAATTTATGTCTACATCAGAATCATCCAAACTACTAGAATTTGAGTCAGTAGATTCAACATTCATTATTGGTTTCGATTTTTCTAATATTAGATCCTGCAAGTACAAAAAGAAACTTAAAGAAAGGTGTTTTCTTATTTTACTTCACATTCCATACTAAAAATTTTATTTCTGCTTCTGCACAATCCATCTTTAAACTATCTTTGATTTGGGTGTTACTTCAATCAAAACATCTGATTTATCATTTGACATTTGCCGCTAGTTCGTTCGATGTTGTGTAGGTTTCGCGTCGATCGAGTTAATTTTGTTGTTTCTTTGGAATTAAATTTGATCATGATTCGAAGGAATCATTATTGAACAAATCATAGAGTATAGTAAAGGCACCTAGCAGGAAAAATTAGAACTAGAACCCGCCAGAAACTAAATCCGTTTTTTTTTTACAGAAACTATAATTAGTTAATTTTATGGGTTTGTGTTTCCTGTAAATATATTATTGTCATTCTCACCTTGCTGACTGCGTGGGCGTGGGCGTACTGCTCTTCTTCCCTTCAATGGACGCTAAATGTTGTTCCAAAGCATCAAGCAAACTACTCGGTGCTTTCGTTAAATCCGGTATTTCTCCTTTATCGATTCCAACATTCTCTGCAACTTTTAAAAATTCCGCTACTCTGTCCATTCTAATCAAAAACTTCTTATACAAGTCTAAAGCCTCTCTGCACTGCTTCTTATTCATATCGAAGTATTTCTCTAACAAGTTGATGACACCATCATTGTAGCATGCGAAAAGACGGATTAGGTCTCGGAACAAAAGCATGAAACAGTTGTTGATGACGCCGTTTGTGAGGTTATTGGCGCTGCAGTCGAACTCGAGTAAGGCGTCGAGTTGGTTTTGTAATGTTGGTAATGTTTTGAGAAGTTTTTCGGCGTTCATTGTGCGAAGAGTGCCATCTTCTTTCCTAAAAGATAATGAATTTTTATAACTTGCATTTTCAGGAATTGTGCACGAGAGTAATAACAAAGATTATATATATATTTTTTTTTAATTCTATCACAAAAATATGTTTGATTTTGTTTCTGGCGTTCTTTCATTTTTCAACGACTCTACCGATAAGGAATTGCAAGGAAAAGTGAACAACCGGTATACAATATCTGCCTTATACCGTGTGTCTCAAGCAAATTTTGATATAAACGTTTAATAGGGGGAAAACAGTTGTTTTGTAAATAAAAATCTGTGGCCAGCATAAGACCTCTCGCCATTTCCATATTAGGCTATATAAGTATTGTACATATTTAACATTTCTGATACACACAAAAACACATATCTTCGTTATATATTTTTATATTTTTTAAAACATTCTATTCACTCTTATTCTTCTAATGTTCGAGATACTTCCAATTCATTGATAAGATTGGGGGTATTTCTGCCTATGTCAAGGTTTGCTTGGAACACCCGTTATAAGTTTGTTATATGTATTTCGATTATGGTTTATGGACCCATTGACGGTAAAGTACATGGGAAAAGGGGAAGAAGAAAGAGAAAATTTGAAATGGAGGATTGGAGGGAAATAATTGCGAGGCGCTAACAGACTGGTGTAGAGGCAGAACTGCTTTTGAAAATTCATTAATGATAATAAGTTTTTAATTTATAATTATTATTATTATATTTTTCTTACCCTCTTTTAACTTTGCAGAAATCAAATGCTACTGTTCTATATGACAAGGCTTTTTCATTTAAATATCTTGCATATCTTCTGATGAAAGGTGACATATCGTACCCTAAGACATACAAATACAATTTTATATTTATAACACTTTTTTTTATCATACTGTATTATACAGGCCACCATTACTACAAAGACGGTTAAATGAGTAAATAATTTCTATTTCACAAAATAAATTTAAAGTGGTTCTCAAAATATGGGACCCAACTTTTTTATATTAAATGACAACATATATTTTTTATTTCCTTATTTGTTAGAGAATTTAATAGGGGATTCCAGCTCAATCGAATTAAAGGAAAATAGTAAAAAAAATACGAATGTATATGCTGAATAACGAATATTAATAAAAAAAATGAAATGGTATACATATTTTGATTGGCGACCGAAAGACCGCCTATACATGCATAACAAATAGCGTGTTAGGAGGTGGGGGTTACTAAAAGTAAAAAGAAATTCAGGGGCTAACATTCCTGTACTGCAGTTTGCAAACAGTTTTTATTTTAACATAAATTTCTTGCAGTAAACTTAATAATTTAAATACACTTGTAATTATAAAGTATGTAGACTTATACAATGTTATAATATTCATATATTTTATGTAAATATAACTTAAAATAGCATATATTTCAAGAACATTTAGGTCCAGGATGAAAACAGTTTGATATAAAGACACATATGCGTGAAGTCACGTCAATCTTTTCAAAATTCGGGAGACCATAACTCGCTTATTAATAGGAATTTTTTCACCGGATTTTCATCAATAGTCTTAGTTTTCCTAATATTTTCAGATGAAATTATAAAAAAATAAAAATGGTGGAATCCCCCATTTAACCAACTTCATATATCTTATAGTTCTCGATATAACAATGGTAGTCACTTAAAAATGAAGTAGATATTACACACATTACGCCATAAAATTGAAGCGTATAATTAAATAAAAATTCATGTCGCAAAAGAGCTTTAATTTGGTGAAATATGATAACTTAATCTGAATCGTCAAATTTATGTGTGTAATTGAATTATTTTATGCACGTGTGCTGTTCTCGTATAAACCAACAGACGTCATTAGTGATTAGTGCATCAGAGCTGAATTTAGGAAATATTAGATAAAACAATGCCCTTTATACTGTGAGTATTTTTTAATGTGAAACATTGGGTTTGTCATATCCATGGTTACGACTCAACATATGATTGACAGCAATATATTTGCCTGTCCCATTTAAAATGAACACTTTTTTTGACTTTTGTTTTTAAAAATTCACTCTAGAAATTGTCTTTACAATCAAATAATATGCCCATATCTCTACCCATTTTCGAATTATTGCCCCAGAAGTCAATATACCCCATATTTAGATAAAAACCTCAAAATTTTCAAAAATCTAATTTTCATGTATCTAGTTACTTCTCAATGCGCTGATTCCAAATTTAGAAACCGCAGGTCTATATCTCTTTTCGTTTTCGAGATATTTAGATTCAAAGTTTTGCTCAAAACTGCCCATTTTTGGGTAATAACCCAAAAATGGGTCGAGATATGAAAGTGGTCACATCACCATTCGATTCTACGGACAAAAATACATAAGTATAGCAATTTTCATAATTTTTGAACACCGCATACAATCTCTAAAGCAAAATAACTGAAAATGGCTAAAAATCGCAAAAATCTAAGGTGTACCCCTTACGATTTTTTCAGAGTTTGGCCATTTTCAGGGGTTGGTCAAAAATTATGAAAATTGGTATACTTATGTATTTTTGTCCGTAGAATCGATTGGTGGTATCGATAAATTTATATCTCGGCCCATTTTTGGGTTATTACCCAAAAATGGGCAGTTTTGAGCAAAACTTTAACTCTAAATATCTCGAGAACGAAAAGAGATATTGACCTGCGGTTTCAAAATTTGGAATCAGCGCAAAATGGGGTTTATTGACTTTTGGAGCAATAATTCAAAATATTTAATTACAATTCTTATAAATTTAGTATTTTCAAGAAATTTACAAAATAGGAGTGTAATTTATAATGTTATCTACTTAACCATGAAACAAAAGACGAGCGATAGTATTTTTGTTGCCAACAAAATGAGTAAAGTGACACAGCATTACATTTGTAATTTTTTTGACAAAAAAAAATATTCATGAAAGGATGACTGGCATTTATGGAAAGCATGTATAGGGCCCAATACTCAATTTTCATGCAGTGAAAATGTTTCACTTTATCACTAGGAACTATTCTTAATTGCACAATGTTATATATGAATAATAAAGTGTGATATTGTATTTATTTACCGAATGTTGACAATACTGGTTGCGCATTACAAAAAAAATACAAATTGGGCCTATAGTCTTAGTTTACAGTGAAATTATGGTGTAAACAATTTCGATAGGGTCAGGAATCGATTGGGGATGTTTTGATGATTGTAAATGAGATAAGCTACTTTATATTCAATTGTTTTCCTTCATGGCTACGTAGACAACTATTAAAATACTCGTTCCAATATTCTTTATTGTTGCAATCATAGTTTTTGGTCTTGAAAGAAATCTTAAAAAATACGTATGAATATTAATAATTTATTACGCATTTCCCTTGATGTTAAAAATATGTTAGTAGGTTACAATATCGATTTTAACATTATAATATGCGATTATAAACCCACACAATTTTAAAAGAAAATTATAAGTACGACAATAATATAACATAAAAGCACTATTAATCTATTTTCAATGTGAAATTAATAATGAAAAGTTATTCCATTCAACTAATTACTTTAAACAATAACTACAAATTGAAATATTGATTAACATTCAATGTCATTAAATATTAAACAAACAAAATTGTTAGAACTTACCCGTTCTTGCCCCTGCTACCCCTTTGTTGTTAGATAGAAAAAAAATTAGTAAATTAGTAACAATAATTAGAATAATATATTAAAATAGTTAAGTATTAAGTATGGTAAATAAGCATGCATTAGATTATTAATAGCAATAATTAGAATACATCATATATCTACTTATAATTAATGGAAAACACAATAATAAATAAATACTATAAATATGGAATGTTAATTACTAATTATAAATGAAGCATATTACAAATAAAGTATACCTTGTAAGCCGCTTTTATCTAAGAAATTGCTAAGTTGAAATGTGCTATTACTAGACGCCAAATATTGTGTAAATCTCTGGAAAAAAAAGAAAAATTTATTATAAAAAATTCTACAATAGGGTCCTATACCATAGTCATATTTTAACTATCTTAAATAAGAAGACGAAAATATACATAAATTAATGAGTATTAGTGAAAAAATTTTCTTTAAATATTGACTAGGTCACAAACTATAAGCGATTGAAGCTGATTACTAATTGGGTATGACGCGTTATGTACTAAGAATTTGATTGGTCGCCTGATTTTAAAAAGGAGATTCGCGCGTCTGCAACGGTCACCTTTGAGTCACCTTTAAAAGAATATGAAATGTCATGTTGTTCTATAACCTAACAAAACATTTAACAATTTTGTGTTTGATAAATAAATAAATAAATATATCATCACGGCATATTACCCATTTCTGGGTGTGCCAATCTGCTTTATCGCAGATATCGGTAATGATGATGACATATTTGTACCGTGCGGGCGCTTACCAGGCGTCACCTCACGGGCACTCATTGCTGGCGTGGAGAGTGCACCACAGGAGTCACTTTTGTGCCATTTAAAATTCGAAATATTTGGCGCCGGTCGTTATTTATACTTAATAATAATTTCTTCATGAATATAACGTATAAATTTTTATATACAAACATTTCAGCTATGCAAACATGAAAAAAATTGTTCCCTCTATAACTAACAGTTTGTCCCATTGTTTGTCGATCACTTGTTACTACCTGCTACGTCACGCACAAATTCTTGAACTTTAAAAATTCATATCTCGCTTATTACGTAAAATTTTTAAGTCACGTTTGCACTAAAATTCTTATTTTATCCTGTTCTTATAGGAAAAAAAATAAATAAAATAAAAATGGTATAGGACCCCATTAATAATGACAATTAATAATAGGGACAATGGGGTTCTCCACTCTATTTTTTTTTTTACTATTTTAAATGAAAGTTCCTTTAATTTTGAAGCAATTCGAAGTACTAAAAAGTCTTAATGGGGAAGTTTAGCATGGTAAAAATTCTACATAACATATAGTCCAGTCAATAGAGGTTTTTACCCTACAAAAGGTGGGGAAAAAATGATTTTAACTTATGTTGTTTGGGTCGAGACGGGGATGAAAAATTCAAGTTTGTGACCTTGAGTAGGCTCGGCGTGAGCCGCCATCTTGGATCAAAGGTGCAAAAAATGAGTTTTTCGCTATTATCTCGAAAACAGTGGCCCGTATCAAAATTTTACAAGAATACAAATTTAAAGCTCGGTACTTTTTGTACAAAAAGCGTTGATGCATTTTTTGCGTAAGATGAACTCTCAAAGAGTTATATTCAAAAATATATAACCAGAACAACAATTTATGAAAGAAAATTTAATCATTAAAAATATACACAATATTAATTTTTTAATATTTAGTCTTAATAGATTTTGTTATTTGTAACAGTTTACATTTGTCGTGGCATCAAAAGAAGTAAATTATGGATGATTTTTAAATAATTTTTGTCAGCGCTTTTTCCCAAATTCATCAACCACTCTGATCCGGTTAAAGATACGGTACCGCGGTTTAAAATTTTAATTCAGCTTGGAATTCTCCTTCATGTTACGTTAAACGATTTTTGCTCCGATGAGCGGTTAACGAATTATTAACAATTTAAACTTATATGAAATTTCACTAAAATTTTAAACATCTGCAAATCAGCTTAGTGTTCATTTTTTCTTCTGAAATTTGGACACGATTAAAGATAAGCTTTACTGTGCATTTAATACGTGCTGAAATTTCAGAGGAAAAAATGAAAACTAAGCCGATTTGCAGATGTTTAAAATTAGGTTTGTCTGTGGTAGTACTTTTAGTACAGAGTGTACATTTTATTATTTTTTGTTATAGTGGAGGACTCCTTTGTAAGCACCCTCAATAGTACAAAATACAAATAAACTTTAAGATTGAAAATTTATTTAATAAAATTGGAACAAAAAAGTATACGTGCCCCTTTTTGGCCAATTTTATAGGTCGGCCTTGATAATCATCCCTAAATAAAATTAGAAACATTCAAAAGATCGATACCAATTCTCAAAACGTGACCTGCAATACATGCGTGTGTTCAGCGCCATGTGGCAACATAAATTTAGGTACAAATTTAGAAAATTGATTTTACAGATAACATATATTGTAATTTTTCACTCCTAAGCCTTGATTCATAGTCACTATAACATTCATTTTATTATTTTGTACAAGAGTTTCAAGTGTTATTAGTTTTCTACTGAAGAAGAACACGGAAGTTCATAATAGGACACAAATTATTATATTATTCTGAGTACATTTTATTGAGAATACATAATTATTTTTAGTCTGTTACAGAGTTTTTTGTAAGTGTGAGGAGTACGAAAATCAAAATGGATAATTCGTTTATTCTTTCCGAGTCATCAAAGTTTTATACAACTCATAAGATTGGTTGAGTTTTAACAGTGTCACAATAATAATAATTATACTTACTTCATTTCCGTAACACATCATATGATGCACTGTGATAAGGGCTTTATATACGACTATCCAGTTGGCGTTCTGTGATCTTTCAATGAGTAAATTGGCTAGTTGTGGTATTGATACGTTTGGTTCATTTGTACATTGAACTAAATCTGTAACAAACAAAAATACAATCAAAATTATTGTCCTCTTATTAATTTATAATAAAAAATTAGTTTATAAATTTCCATTTCTAAACAAATTAAAATTTGCATGTCACATTAAAAAGTACCCTCGGTGACACGAGGGAAAATCGATCTGAGGAATGTTAAATGGTAGCAGAATTTCTGTAAAGCGGCATTACGATTAGAAATATGAACCGCTCCAACTATGATTACGTGGAATACTCCCCCTTACCGCATCAGCTTTCTTTCGTGTCACCGACTGTAAGGGATCGGATATATGATTCAGACGGACTTCAAATTTGAAAATTATTTCTAACTAGCTGACCCGCCCCGGCTTCGCACGGGTAAAGCTAGAATAACGATTAGCTACACGTGTACCAGTAATTTTTCACATTTACTTCGGAGACATGCGCTGCGTAAGGAGCCGGTAACCTGCCTCGCATCGTATATGTAACAGACTCCGCCCACTGCCTTCCCGATCCCCGCACCGCACCTAAAATCGCCTTTTCTAAACATGTCTCGGGTACTTTTACTTTTGTACATATGATGCAAGCTATCTCTCCGACAAATGTCGAAAATCTGCTAACGGTTATAACTTAACTATAGATACAAAGATAAAAAATAATTGAAATCATCCCCTACCGTCTTGAGGGACGCGTTTTCAAAAACGCAAAAACACTCTTTATTTCTTACCAAAAGCATAAATGAGAATTTTTACATCCTTAACTTGAGAAATGATACAAATCCTATGTCCTTCTCCAAGGTCCAATCTATCTCTATACCAAAATTCATCAAAATTGGTTCAGCGGTTTAAGCGTGAAAACGTAACAGACAGACAGACAGACTGACAGACAGACAGAGTTACTATCGCATTTATTATATTAGTATGGATTTTCAAAAAAACACACAAAAGTGACCCATGTGGTACCTACTTTCACGATCTACGGTTTTCGTGAGGTAACGCCTGGTAAACGCCCTCAACAATACAGATAATTTGCAACAAAAAAAATCTAATATGGCCAGCACATTACCTTCCGTCAATTCTATTTTGTACAAATCTCTTACCTTATATTTCTTGAAAAAGATTCTATATTTCTAGTAAAATTGTAATAAGAATATAACTGTTTTCTACAAATTCCATGCCTAAATAGAACTTAGACAATTTCACTTTGCAAGAACGCATCTTGCGGCATAGCATAGAACTAAAGGTTGCTATGGTTACCACTACCAAACAAAGACCTGTCATCAGCCATAGACTTCTATATCCTCCAGCCATCGTTTTAGTTGAATAATCGAATGATCTTCAATATTATCAAACAAAAAAAGCTGCCCCACGCACATCTTGTGGTTTTAAACTCATTTTTATTGAACACAACGAACAAATCACAAAGAATCCGGTTAACACTGAATGACAGGTGCAAACATTATGAAAGATAGAATCAGGGAGCGGGAGGTTTGTTTGGAAGCATAATCTTCTATTGCACTTGACACTGACTTCTGTCAATCAGAATATTTGAATATATCACCAGTTTCCATGGTTATTGTATAGTTGGCTGATTTGTGAAAGTTAATCTCTTTAAAATTCTTTAATTCTATTATTGAATATGAAGGAAAATGTGTATAATCAAACCGTAGAGACAATTTAATGTTTTTTCATATTTATAAAAACATAAAATGTCAAAAAATGATATTTAACTGCGTTTTTTCAATAAAAACTGTTAAGAACTTCAAATAAAGGTACTTCCGGTAACACCATATACACTAAGTAAGCTAATCCACTGAATTTTAACGCATACAATTAGAAAATGATCTTTAATAAATTAATTTGTACTTACTATAAAGAAAATTTATGCTACTTTAAATAAATTTTAACTCCATTAACAAAATGAAAAAATAAGACTTGCTTAATTAAAAATAATAATTATATGATTTTTTTCAAATATTTTCCATATGAATGTGTGCATATTTAATTTAATTTATTAATTGCAAAAAATTTTTGTTTTGCAATATATTCGAAGAATTTTGCTAATTTAATTAATGTATACATTAATAAATTACAGTTTCACAAATAAACAATTACAATATTCGCTAATTAACGCTATAATTCTGTCAATTGTAATTAATAAGTATTTATATATTTTATTTTATATACGTCATATACATATACATAAATATATGAACATATATTTAAAATTTGTTGTTAATATTTAGAAATTACAACAAATCTTAAGGAAAATTTACGAAAATATAATATTTTATATATTACGAACAGTTATAATTTTAAATTATTGAGAAATTCTAAGGAAATCTGTAAATAAAAACGGACCAATCAATATTTTGTATTTTAATGTAGCCATAATAACTATGCAACTAATAATAATATTCAGCAAAATTATCGAAAATTCTTAGAAATCAGACATAAGTAAATTAAATGAAAATCCTAATATCTACAAGATAAAAAGACCCCACAATCAGTATCGTATTTCGTAAATAAAATGACCCGTGCTACCGTACTGAGAAACCATTTGGTTTTTTAAACTAAAATGCACTGTAAACAAAACACTAATGAATCATAATGTTCTATATATTTCCATGTAAACAAACACATTATAAAAACATCCGCATAGGGAAACATTGTATTATTTATAGTTCGTATCAATTACTTTGATAACGTAACTGAAAAATCGGATATCAAATACATAAATTATCACATCTTCTGTTCATATTTTTCTATACTTATTACAAAAATAATAAAACTTACACTTTATACTGAAAGAATTACTCAATAAATAAAGATAAAGATTTTAATTAATTACTTTGTGAGATTTTTGAAATTTGTTGTCAGTATCACTGTAACGTCACCCTATTGCTATCTTTCTCTCGCACCAGACTCTATAACAGGCTGCTATTTCAAATATTTCGCAATGTAATTAATTAAAAAAAAAAAATGTATTTTAATCTTCATTTATTAAGTAATTCTTTCAGTATAAAGTGTACATTTTATTATTTGATATGGTGGAGGACCCCATTTTCGTGTGACCTTGTAATTGCTTCAAAATTAAACGAATTTTCATTAAAAATAATAATAATAATAATAAAAGTGGAAGGCCCTTTTATAGTGTTCAGTATTTTAGAATACGGATAACCTTTTGGTATTACAATGATCCACAGTTAAGCAGTACGTAACAATATTCTTGACTATTCAATCCCATTTTATAGATAACAGTAATAAATTAACTGGATTTGAAATTTGAATTCAATTATCTATCACCCCAATTTATTACCTTAATCTCTACTCAATATTCAATTTAGCAAAATGTAGGGATAAAATAATTGTTTTTGAAGGATTAATGTTAAATGAAATAACAAATAGCATCCATTTTATATAACAAAAGGTTTCAATTACATCTCTCCTTCGCTATTCGTTATAGTATATCGAATTTCCAGTTCAAATTTTCTTTTGTATTTGTTGTGTTTTAAATTTTTCTTTATAATTTTCATGATAGATGGGACCTCGTGGCCGCGTGCCTGAGTGGCTGGCCGCGGACCTGGAGAACCGGGTTCGATCCCGACCGATGCCAAATATTTCGAATTTTAAATGGCACAAAAGTGACCCCTGTTGTGCACTCACCACGCCGGCAATGAGTGTCCGTGAGGTGACGTTTGGCAAACGCCAGGTCTTCCATCTCAACTTCTATACATCAACTGTCTCTTTCTTACGTATGACGTCAAAATTATAACTCTCCATTGATATTGAAAGGCTTTAATAGTACTAAATTTATTAGACGAATATAGCAGCACAGGGGAATGCATCGACCTTAAAACTAATAGACGCAGCGTACGAGCAAAACGCTTGTCCCGCCATAACGGTGCAGACACTGTATCTCTATCCTTCAACAGTACGGAAGTTAAGAAAACGCGGCAAAATAAAAAAAATATTTGTCCCTAACTTGTTATACTTGGTGCATAATCGTTAAAAGTATAGATTTAATTTTTTTTTGTCCATAATTATATATTTTTAATACAATATATTATATACATATTATATTATAGGGAACGAGTAATAATTAATAAGAACTTACATATTAAATGAGACAGCTGAACCGCGTACGTACTGTTGACTGCACGAAATACACCGTTTCCCCATTATTTTGTCGCATACACACCTCACAACACATACGCATATATTGACAGAATAAATGTTCTCCAAAAAAGTAAATAATACAGTCACGAAACGTCAAATGTAGATTTTGACAACTAGTTAGTGATAGAGAGCGATGTATAGAGGTTTACATATGGCTGAAAAAGATGTACAATGAGTACGAACGCATGCGCAGTATATTTTAACTGAGAACTTCCGTACTGTTGAAGGATAGAATATATATTTCTATCATTTTATGTTGGAGCATTATTCTAACAATAAAAGAATAGGAGACACTTGGTCCATTAGTTTAAAGGTCGATGGGGGAATGTTTAAAATGTGACGTTTCCACATCTTATCGTTAACGTATGGCATTGTACCGAAATTATGAACCGTATCTATTAATAGATATTTACACACCAAGTGAGCTAAGGTAATGTTTATCCATGAGAAGAAAGTTTAGCTCACGAGCCCGTAAGGGCGAGTGAGTTAATTTCTTCGAGTGAATAAACATTCTTAGCTCACGTGGTTTGTACAATATTTTATTCAATTTTGACGAAATAATAATAAAAACCATTATAATATTTAATTTGGCAAAATAAAAAACTGATCAGTTAGTAGGCTGAGCATGACAATCGTCTCTGATAGACGTCAAATCATATATTTAAAAAGCTTTATTTGTATGTCGTAAAAAATAATGAAAATGGCTGATAATGTCTGATAAATAATGTGGTGAGTGTTATTCTTATTTTCGTTCTTCTTGATGTTATTTTTAAATGCATTTTTTGTTGCAGAGTAAGTTAAAATTTTGTGAGAGTGATTCAAAAAAAAAAAAATTAATTCACATGTGAAAAAAGTGTTACTTATAGTTGTCGCTATGGAGTTAATAATGACAGTTTAAAACGTCAAAATTGAATAAAAATATTTAAATTAAACCTTGTGCTTTCTCCACAAAAGATATGAGTTCCCAAGAAGTAATATCTAGTATAAACGTCTTTTATGGTAAACATTTATGTCGTCATTACTGAAATATATGTAAACTAACTGGCACTCCCAGCAACAGATAAAAAGTACAGAATCATTTATTTATTTATATTTTTTTAAAGTTTATAGCAGGCGTGATACATTTCTATTTGCATTTTAATTGGGCGTATCGTACTTACAATGATATGTAATCCCATTGGAAATATCATATATTAATTACATCTAGAACTAATTAAGATAAAAAGGTTTTAATATACGCCTCACAAATCAATGGTGATACAGTAACCCACTTTGACAATATGCAATATTCATATGACCTTGGAATGAGTATATCTGTACTTGTTTTTGCTGTTTCTAAGCGTTTATTTTATCATAAATATTGCAAATAAACTTATAAATAAATAAATACATATGTCATGGCAGTGTCCGATGTCTCTTTTTGGCATTTAGTATTTGGGATTCAGGTCTTCTTCACATAAATACAACGCCGAATGGCACACTAATGGCATCCATTGGTTTGTATGGCAACACTTTAGAACAACAAAAATGAATTATACAATTCGATTTAATTTGATGCTTCAGAATAACTGTTAATATTATATTTCATAAAATACAAGCTAAGAAGCTATTCTTTTACAGGAAATTTGACGTTTTGTATAAATTATAGTAACGAACATGGTTTGTTTAATTAGTGCGTATCAACTTCAATGCATAAATTTAGGATTTAGATATTAGGGTGATAAAAGTGATTGAGGAATTCATAGTTAAATAGGTCTTAAGTCTTATAGTTATTTTAAAAATGTTATAATCGGATTCTAGTGACCTTGAAACGTGCTTATTCATTAAATTCTGGATATGTGATTTTTAGCATGATTCCAATACCTCTCTTAGCGAGAGGTAAAAAGGCATAGAAAACGCAAAATAGAAAAAATAGTATAAAAAACTCATTTCATAATGGGGTATTCCAGTCAATTTTTTTTATTATTTTAAATAAAACTTCATTCAGTTTTGAAGCAATTCATAGTATTAAAAAATCTTAATTGTTCCTAGTTTAACAGTATTTTATTTTCGAGAAATCAGTGTAACGTCACATTCCCCCTATATTTGTCTTTCTCACACACACTGTTCTGAATACGCTGCGAGAGAAAAATAACAATGGGGAAGTTTAGCGATTTTTTTTTTATTCTTTTATTCCATGGGAAATGACTTGAAAAAGGATGTAACATGTTTTATTTTTTTCAAAAATGCCCAGATTTTCCGGAAAAGCCGATTTTAAGCTGTGATGTCGTCGGTAGAGGCTTGATACAACGTATGTCGCTTATACACTGACGCACGAGGTTGCGGTTACCAGTCACTTGAGACTGCTTGAGACTGAGGTGTTGTTCGACCTACGTTCTAGTGGTTCGCTTTCACCGTTCTGTCTGAGTTTGCGCATAACTGACTTGTGATGTACTTAGAGTTTACCTACAATTCTAAAAATTATAATTCTTTCGTATTCCTCTTCTGTACATCCATATGAAGAGTTGATTAGATTTTGGTTATAATTGATCTACCGGAAGTACCCTTATTTGAAGTTTTTAACAGTTTTTCTTGAAAAAACGCAGTTAAATATTATTTTTCGACATTTTGTGATTATCAATATCAAAGAATATCTTATTCTCTATACGGTTTGATTATACAGTTTCGTTCATATTCAATAGATATAGAGTTATAGAGACATTAAGAGAGATTAACTTTCAAAAATTAGTCAGCTTTGTTAAAATTATGGAAACAACAGATATATTCAGAAAAATTTAATTGACAGATGTCAGTGTCAAATGCAAAACCAAAGTTGAAAGTATAGGGTCAGAAAGTTATGTGTGAATGTGATAGAGTGTCCCTCCAAAGAAAAGAAGATGGAAGGACTGTGTAGCAGAAGATTTGAGAGAGGAAGAATTGTGTGAAGAAGATGCGTTGGACAGGAATGATTAAAAGAGAAGAGTAAGAAACAGCGACCCCTAATAAAATAGGGAAAGGAACTTTCGGTATAGAATTTGTAAAAAATAGTGTGTTCGTGTTACAATTTTATAGGGTATACAAAATATTTTTCAAGGAACTTTTGGTATGGGATATATACAAAATACATCGAATTGACGGAAGGTTTTGTGCTGGCCACAACAGATTTTTTTCATTAAAATGGATTTATAAAGTATGTCTTTTTTTAACACCAAAAAAAGTGTGAAAAAAGTTACTTTTTTTTACGCTACAGAGTGAAATAATGAAACGTTACGGCACTTTTTTTCACACTTTTATTGCAGACGTAAAAAAAAAATTGTGTGCAACTCTAGTAAAAAGTGTCTTATTTCAATCATAGGATTTGACGAACTAGCCTACAACTTTCCTATTCGTGAAATAAGACTATACTTTTTACACTTGTTGCATAAATAACTATTATTTATATACTTTAGTAGCCACATAAATTATTTATTGAATTACATTAATTTTCCAACAACTCTATAAAACAAAATGTTATCCAAATTCATAACATACAATATTAACAACATTATTTTATAGGTACATTCATTAATTAAAATATATTTTCTTCTATTTATTACTATGTTTATAAAACATGTCATTTACTATTTACAATTAAACAAACATATAAAACATCGGAATAATCAATGTTACATTCCAAAACATGTATTATCACCGAATTAAACCGTAGAACAAACTTTGCTTGTGACGAACGCCACTGGTCGTGAAAGTGAAGGTTAAGTGAACTAGGACGCCGCATATGGGGCAACAAGGGTCACATGAGACGAATTAATGTTCTACTTGTGGTTGACACAGACTGTTATAAATTTATTTAATTGTTTCTACTATCTGTTCTGTATATTTAGGGAGGTAGACAGTCATAGAAATATACTTGGTATTGTTGACGAGACAATCTAGACATCTATGAGAATGAAAGTTGACATTTAAACAAGGTAAAAATATCAAGTTTTTATATTCTTTTAGAAAGAAATATTTGTTACATAAGTTTCATCAAATACAGTGTGATCAAAAAAATAAATAAATAAAATAAGAATAACTCGAAGTAGGCTATGAACAGAGAAACGTATGTCTGATTATTATTTAATTCGAAAGTCAAGTTGTCAACGTTTATTATGAAAAGGGTATTATACCATAATTTTAACTATCTTAAATAAAAAGACGAATATATAAATAAATTAATGAGTATTAGTAATTTTTTTTTGTTTAAATATTGATTAGGTCGCAAACTACAAGCGATTGAAATTAATTTACTAATTGTGTTTGATGAATTTGTTTAATTATAATATCTATAATATTAATATCTAGTAATATTAACAATAATGTATTTATAATTGATTCAATTTGTAATACTAATTAAATTAATAACAATGTCAGAAATTTGAAATATTGAAACTTGAAAACAAACAAACACTAGCGCCATCCGCCGTCATACTTTTGGTACTATTCTGTAACGTTCTATAAGCTCTATAGGCTTTATAAACAACCGACGTTATAGTATGTAAGAAAATAGCTATTCTGTAACTAGGTTACAGTGCTATAAGGGCTATAGTCTTATAGAAATTTCTATAAATCTTACAGCGCCAAAATCTTGACTGTAAAGTATTTATAGAGCATAGTGAAACGTCAAAAATATTTATATTAAAAAAAATATTGTCAAATATTACGAAATATTGAAATGGAAAATGAAAAAATTTGTTGAGCCACTCCAAAAAACATAGTCTGTTTCCATTTCAATTAAAAAAAAATTCATACTGTTGTTCACTTGTGTTTGGAATCCTTTTTCGTTTCGTGTAAGATTTACATAAAAAATTAATTAAAGCGATTTTAAAACATTTTCTATGATATAAAATTGAATCATTTTACGTAGCTATATTTGTCACAAAATATATTATATTAGAAAGGTCAAGACAAGGGGAGGAATCAACAATGATGTTCATAGCTTTATAGAATATTTAAAATAAGAATTATATGATGTCTTAATAATTAATAATAACTGGGGTCTCGTAGCGCCTGAGTGTCGGGTCGCGAATCTGGGGAACCGGGTTCGATCCCGACCGAAGCAAAAATTATTTCGAATCTTAAACGATCGCACGATACGAATATGTCATCATCATTACCGATATCTGCATATAAAGCAGTTTGGCCCACCCAGGAATACGTCGTGATGGTATATTTATTTTATTTATTTATATCACAACAGCAACAAGAATTACAATAGGCTATTCCACAGTAATCAAAAATAGTAAAAGTTTATTGAAAATAAGAATGATAATAGTTAAAGGATAAGGAAAACCATATTTCTTTTATTATAAATTATTCCTTCTAGAAGACACGGGGAGTTTTGCTTTTGATGATGCAGGACATGTGTACGAGTGTTTGAGCAAATTGGATCCAAGTATGACCTCCGATTTTGAGAAGCCCCGCCCTAACTAAGAATATACTTTTTCGGGTGTGTCGGAATTGTTCGGTTGCTGTTCGGGTGACCTTCTAATTTCTTTATTTTTATAAAATGAGAAAAAAAGTGAAATAAATTAAGTGAAATCATTTATTCTATGTCTCTAATAATGAATTATAATATTACAATTTAAATATACATTATTTTGTAATTTGTTTAACAATTTTTCGTGGCTTGTGAACCACTGTTTGTTTACTTCTGGTATATCCACATTACCTACGTCACAAAGAAGATTTAAAATTCGGACCTTAATATCTCGCTTATTTGAAGGAATTTTTAACTCGGACTTTCACATGTGGTCTTATATTTTTATGTATTTCAAGAAAAAAATTTTAAAAAAATGTCGTGGAATAGCCTATTACAATAATCAAAATGTATATGACAATAAACATTAATTTAGTAATATAATTAAATATATACTTACATATTATTAAAATTATACATGATTCCTTAACGTCTTGACAAAAATATGGTTATATATTATTTGACAGTTTGACGTGAATAACAACCAAAACAACTTTATAGCCAGACTTTGATACAGAGAGAGTTACAGAATAGGTAATTTTACTATTCTATAAGGTGTAATCTTATAGAGCTCTATAGCTTACAGAGCGTATAGAGCTAGTGTTATAGAGCAAAGATACAGAATAGCACCATTAATGCAAGAACAACCAAAATGAACTATTATTATTATTATTAATAATAATAATAATAAGTTTATTTATACTGATAATAAACAGGGTAACCCCCAATTACATATTAACAGTTAGCATAGTATAAACATTTTACAATAGTTCGAAATTTTAACATTGGATGTTTTCATATCAAGTCATATAAACAGCTGCATTAGTAGCATAATTATACGATTTATATGTGTGCGTACGTTCGTGTGTGGTATAAATTCAATCCAATGGAAATGGGCAGTAAGAAAGTAAGCTTCTTAAGGTGGGAAAGTGCCCCTTCTACTTCCGGCTATACGCCGTCACTGTCATGCCTTACACACTCTTGCAATCTTGTGAATGTTTGCTATACTTTCTCTGTTCTACTCGCTTAAAACATTTTTTACTAATTGAACTTTTACTTTTTATGAGAGGATTCAATTATAAATTGCATCACCCGTCATTTTTGATGATGTTTTATTAATTTATTATAGTATAACATTGCAAATTTTGAAGTATTTCTTGCTGTTTTCAGGAAAACTATCAGCCTTTTTACTTTCACATCTTGGCACACGGTAACAGCAATATAGTGACGCAGTCAACCGTGAAAATGTTACATAATAGGTTATGTAATTATTAATAACATCATGATCAATTCAATATCGCTATTATAGTAAGGGTACGAGACGGATTCTTCAAGTTACCAGTTGATCTTTGCGATGCATCTTCCGAAATAGCTTTGAATTTTGCAATTCCATACATAGATGTATGGATTTATTGTACCTACTGTCTGGCTGCGAAACTATGGACCTTGCGGAAGAAGAAAAACTGCTTAAAAAGTTGTGAGCAGTGTTGCCAACCTACTGAATACAAATTTCCATACTTTCGAGATAAAAAGTACCGTATTTTGAATTACTTTACCGTACATTTTTATATAACTGAGTATTTGTATTATTTCATACATAACTTCAATATGTAACGATACATAAGTACGGTTGATGTACCAACACGGTGATTTTGTATTTCGTCAAAAATGTCTTGCCGGACAGGGCGTTTTGTTCCGGCGCGTTGTCTTCCAATCCATCACATTTCAGCCCTTTTTCTTCTCACCCGTGCATGAAGGGTTATGAAAACCTTCTTGGTTAACGAAATGCCCTTCAGGCACCCAATCCATGTGAACAATCACTCGCATTTCGAAAAAAACAATGTCAGTGTACGGCCCAGGCGCTAATCGTCTCCGATCTCTTTTCTTTCTTCTTTAAATCTTCTAAACTGCTCGAAAACTTGAGTACTAGATAGACCCTCATCACCATAAACATTCTTCAACAATTCGTATATTTCTGTAGCGGATTTTTCAAGTTTCACACAGAAATTCATATTGACACTAACATAATTCCGGCGGAGTACGAGAAAGTAGTTAACTTCAATCAAAGGCTACTGCCGAACGGTTTGCCTAATTATCTTGAAATTGTAACAGTGAATGGAGGGAAGATGACAAATTAATATGACATAGCCTGCAATGTTGCCAAATTTATAGGGAAGCCAGAAAAAAATAAATCTCGTTATTTAACTGCCACACCTCGTATATAACATGTCTACATTCTTTGGTTTTACACATGAATAAAAATGAACTTTTAATTTTTTTGGGGTGAAAATTATTAAGAAACAAATGAAAAAAATCTATTACAGTTCATCATTTGTTTATTTTAAATCCATATATATATATATATATATATATACAGGCTGTCCCATTTAAGGTACGAATGCATTGGTATCTCGAGAACCGTAAGAGTAATAAAAATGAATTTTTCTCGTTGGGAAAAATATGATATGTTGAGTTGTTACATTCGTTGTCAAAGTTCGTTTATTATTGTTGCACTTTTTTGTTGTTTGTTGTTTCCATAGCAGCCTTCGATTTACTTTTTTCAATTTAATCTTAGAATAAATAACAATTTTTATTAATTTTTCTGTTAATTATAAAAATAAATTATTATTGTTTTATATCATTGTAAAGCTAAAAAAATCTCTATTTAAAAATGCCATAGCTTAATATGACCTCCATATGAAAAATAAAAGTTGCTATCAGTAACTCGTAAATGGTTAGATATAAAAAAAATTGAGTACTTCTGCAAATTCAACATACAAAAGTGCCTTAAGAAAGTGCAAACCAGAATCTCGTATTATTTCATATAACAAAGTTATAAGCAAAAAAAGAAAATCGCGAAATTTACATTTTCACCTGTATCTAGTGACCTATGCATTTTTTCGCAAATAACAAAACACCATTAAAATAGCCTCCTAATGGGGCAACTTTTGTCTAATTTAACCAACCTCGTAGCTCGTTCGGTTCTCGAGATACCAATGCATTCGTACCTTAAATGGGACAGCCTGTATATATATATATATATATATATATATATATATATATATATATATATATATATATATATATTAATTATGTTCCAAGAATTATTTTGAATTAATTATTTTCGGATTAGTTAAATTATTATTAATCGACGTCACAGTTGGCTTTGACAAAATTGGTTTAATATGTTTTTGAAGTAAATTAATCGAAAATATGAGTAAAACTGAAACAAATAATATTAGAAATCCTCCGATCGCCCGATTTAACAGCACCAAACTTTATTCTTTGGGATTACCTGAAACATCGGGTGTATATTAATAAACCCACGACTTTAAGGACAACATTCGGGAAGAAATTCAAGCACTGGATCCAAACATATTAACAGCCGTCATGGAAAGAACCTATGCTTGAGTAGCGAGAAATGGAGGTCAACTTCGTGACATTTAGTTCATAAAAAAATTGCCGTAAAAAAACTCACACACTAAACATTATTCAATTTTTAATGGTAAAGCAACCTGTGTTTATATTCAAATATTCTTCAAAAATTGACAAATGTAGTACATTTTCGAAACAAACCCAATATAGATATTCGCCCCAATTCTGTAAGAAAGTTGTTAAAACTTAGTAATATTGCTATAGCAAATAACCAATAATAATAGCGAACACTGAATAAATCATGAAAATGACAGCCTTTATATTTGTTTCTAATGGTTATATTTTTTAACAACGTTGATAATACCACAGACAAACTTGTCTGTGATAATACTTAACAAATTCGTTACAGAATTGAGGTGATTATGTAACAGAAAAACTAGGAATTCCATGACAAAGAGTAGGTGTGAGAATAACTACCTCCTCAGTTATTTAATGCAATTCTTATAACGGCGTAGAATAGATAGAACGATGCAAAATATTTAAATTTATAGACAACTGTCTGGTACAGAAAAAATTGCAAACAATTAACCATGAATGAAAAAATCATTCACCACAAAGTTCAAGTGCAAATTTCAGTTCCGTTACTTGGCAATTATTGTTATTAGTCATAGTAATAAATTAGTATCTATATGACAAATATAGAAAATATATGACTAATCTTTCAAAAAAAATGAGGAATTCTAGAAAAAAATTCTTATGTATAAAATCTCAAAGAAGATTATGTTTTATTTGTATAAGATTTTTTCGTACATGTTTTTCTGATCTATTAATGTGTTACACTTTACACTTGCTAATGTCACACCAATTGGATAATAAATGTTGTTTTAGTAGAAGTGACATTTGACATTGAAAGTTTATCAAATATTAAAATGATAAAATGAATCACAAAGCGTTTGTGTTCTTGAAATTCTGATTAATTTGGCAAATTCTTATTCATTTATATTTTGTCATGTGTTTGTAGTTTTGGATGAATTATGGAATATTGAAATATAATTTTGACATTTTTTTTTTTTTTTTTTAAAGAGGTGGTCACCTGACCTGAAACCATTTTCGATCACTCTGTATTAAGAACTAGATAACAGATAGAAAAAAAATTTGTTGTGGCCAGCACAAGACCTCTCGGCATTTCCATATTAGGCTATATAAGTACCTACATAAGGTGTTTAACATTTCTGGTACATACACAAAAAATTCTAATTACATCTATTATTAATATATTTCCATATTTTTTAAATTCGTTCTATAAATAAGTTTCTTCCTACTCTTCTAAATGCTCGAGATTCTTCAAATTCATTGAGGAGATTGGCGGTATATGTATGTAACATATGAACCTTTGATTTTAAATATTTAATTAATAATAAAATAAGAAATATTAAATGTTCTTCCCAGAAAAAGCATTCAGTAATGTCTTTGGATTTTTGATACTGACATTTAATTTTTCAACTGGTTTCTATGGAGTTGTTTTGGGATGTGAGACTCATTACAATGGATTATTTTATATAATTATAATTATCTATCTCTAAATCTATAGAAGGTATAATAAAAATGTTCAATATATCGGATAGAGAATTTTATAGTCTTTAATATTTGTAATAACAAATTTCCAAAAAATAATAATTAGAAGTTTTTTTTTAAAAACACTACTACTTCCGGTTGTCCAATTGTTACTAAAACCTTTTCAGCTCTTCCCATTAATGTCTGATTAAAGAATACACACACAAAGACATCATTGTAAAAATATTAAAATCGGATTCTAGTGACCTTAAAACGTGATTATTCACTAAATTCTGGATATATGGGGTCCGTGGCCGCGTGCCTGATCGCGAACCTGGGGGAACCGGGTTCGATCCCGACAGACGCTAAATATATCCAATTTTAAATGGCACAAAAGTGACCCCTGTGGTGCACTCTCCACACCAGCTATGAGTGCCCGTGAGGTAACGCCTGATAAGCGCCCGCTCGGTAAAATATATCGTCATCATTACCGATGTCTACATGTGTTGTAGATACTGGTACACCCAGAAATGGGTAATATGCCGTGATATATTTATTTTATTTATTTAATTCTGGATACGAGATTTTAGCATGAATCCAATACCTTTCTAGCGAGAGATAAAAAATATAAGTTCGCAATTCCTGTACTTGAATAAATAACCATTTGTAAACATTGTTAACATAATCATATGAAAATAAATTTTCTATTGTACAGCAACAATAAATAATTTAAAATTCCCAGACAACAACATAAAACAACCATTAAATATAAAAAAAAAACTTGTTCCATAATAAAATGTCAGATTTAGAATATATTTAATCACAAGCAGACACCATAATCATATTCTTATCATAAAGATATCTTGTTCCTGTAGCACTATCATTTATTTTATGTCTAACACCCACACCCATGGGACGCTATCTTGTCAAATGTTTCCTCTGAAATTGCGAGAAGAATTTATGAAATACGTGCCTGGAAAGTTTCCCAAGTTTAACAATTGGAAAAGTGTTTTTCTTTTGTTCTAAAGAATAACTGTCCGTAGGAAATTTATTGGAAAACTATAAATATCACTTTGGGGAGGACATAAGGAATTGCATTTATTTCTTTAATAATTTACTGAATTTTTACCTCTCGCTAACGCTAGGAGAGGTATTAGATTCATGGTAAAAATCGCATATAAAGATTTTAGTGAATAAGCACGTTTTAAGGTCACTGGAATCCGATTTTAACATTTTTATAATCATGTGTGTGTGTGTGTTGTAGACACGGTTTCTCAAATTCCGGAAGACCAAAGATTAATTTAACTACGTATTCTTTAATCTGACATTAATGGGAAGAGCTGAAAAGGTTTTGGTAACAATTGGACAAACGTTTCTTAAAAAAAATCTTTTAAATATTATTTTTTGGAAATTTATGTTATTACAAATATCCATATTTGACACTTTGTTTACCAAGGGCGTTCGAAAATTGAAACAACTTTTTCACAAATCTTATACAAAAAATATCATTTACAAAATGATTTTTTATCTAACTTTGTTTGTGCTCAAAAATAAGACAAGAAATCATTATGATAGGAACAAAAATCACTTTTATTTAAGTTTACGAGTAGTAACAATAGTAATAATAACATCACAATAGCATTATTATGCTTTAGTGAATAACCTTCAATTCTTGAAGTAAAATAAGATTTTTTATTTGTTAAGATGTGAAATATAATGTTATTAAATCATTTTGATCCTTTTTAACTTCATACATTTTCATTAAAATATTAAGGAAACTGTGCATTTGATTGAACAATAGGATTTTTCGGGCTGGCCCGAAAAGCTGGAATTTTCAGGCCGGGCCAAAATCAAAAGTCTGAGTCGCCACAACTTTTGCAAATGATTAGCCCGATTCGGCCCGAAAAAAAAAAAAATCTTCGGCCCGGCTCGATGATCGACTCGAAATCGAGGCGGGCTTCGGGCCGGGCCGAGCCAAAGCTCGAAATCGAGTGCATCACTAATTTTTATTATATCTTCTATAGATTTAGAGATAGAGAATTATAAATATATAAAATAATCTATTGCATAATGAATCAAACAACTCCATGGAAACCAGCGGTCATTACTGAAGGCTTTTTCTGGGAAGTACATTTAATATTTCTTATTTTATTATTAATTAAATATTTCAAATTATAGATATAGCTGCCGCACGTTAAATTGACACTGTCCTTAAATGCGGAAAACCTAAAATTCGTACATGGACAAGTCGAGATGTAATAGTAATTATTATGCTATTGTTATAACCAGGAAAAATCTCCGTCAATATATGAAATTGGAAATTGCTATAAAAAGAAAGGGGATTCATTTATAAGCCAAAGTATGTACAGTAGTAGCGTCAACTAAACACGCACTCGCTATACATATATTTCATCATATACCCTTCAGAAATACCGCCAATCTCGTTAATGAATTGGAAGAATCTCGAACATTTAGAAGAGTAGAAAAGAACTTATGTTCATAGAATGAATTGAAAAATAAAAAATAGATGTAATTAGATTTTTTTGGTGTACCAGAAATGTTAAATATAAATAAATATATCATCACGACATATTACCTATTTCTAGATGTGCCAATCTGCTTTGTCGCAGATATCGGTAATGATGATGACATATTTGTACCGTGCGGGCGTTTACCAGGCGTCACCTCACGGGCACTCATTGCTGGTGTGGAGTGCACCACAGGGGTCACTTTTATGCCATTTAAAATTCGAAATATTTGGCACCGGTCGGGATCGAACCCGGTTTCCCAGGTTCGCGATTTTGGCCATTTTCAGGGGTTTTCAAACTTTTATTTATAAAAAATGAACCGGTTAGTCAAAAATTATGAAAATTGGTGTACTTATATATTTTTATCCGTAGAATCGAAAGGTGTTGTCACCAGACACTCAGGCACGCAGTACTTATACAACCGAATATAAAAATGGCGAGAGGTATTGTGTTGGCCATAACAGATTTATTTGAGTTAATTTTCTAAAAAAAATGTGAACCAGGTCTTCTTAATAAATATTCCATTTTATTTGTTATTCTCTAAAATTTTGAGGACCCCTTTTACATAGGAAGTGAGAGTAAACTTACTAAAGTTATTTTAAGTGCAGTGAAAAATTCTTTTTCAATGATGCAGGCACACTCAGATTTATAAACCGGATGCAATCTTATTTCTAAACTCATCGCATTACCGTTGCATTATAACGACACAAATTTCCTGCGTCAAAATAGGAACTAATTAACTATACAGGGTTTTCTTCAATCATGGTTAGATTAGGTTGTGGTTAAAAGAATTAAGTTATTTACAAATTAATATTCATTCGTTTAGTGACAAACGGAAATTTTTATATCTTTTCCTGAAATCGCCATGTAATCTACACTTCTCTGCCGCGAAATCGGCATATTTATTTTCATAAACACATTTTACGTTTTAATATGAAATACAATGGGTTACTTGCGTATCTTTTTTTACCTCTCGCTAAGAGAGGTATTGGAATCATGCTAAAAATCACATATCCAGATTTTAATGAATAAGCACGTGTCAAGGTCACTAGAATCCGATTTTAACATTTTTACAATGATGTCTGTGTGTGTGTGTGTGTGTGTGTGTGTGTGTGTGTGTGTGGATGGCTGGATGTTGGACGGACGATTCCTCAAAAACTATAAGACATAAGACCTGTTTAACTATGAATTCCTCAATCTGACATTCCTGGGAAGAGCTGAAAAGGTTTTGGTAACAATTGAACAACCGGAAGTAGTAGTTTTTAAAAGAAATTCTTCCAAATATTAATTTTTGAAAATTTTTGATATTACTAATTATGAAGAACAAAATTCTACACCTGATACATTTAAATTTTTTATTATCTTAATATAAAACAAAGTCGGGTTAGTTACACCATTTATAACTCAAGAACGGCTGGACCGATTTTGATGATCTCTGATTTGTTGGATTCGTCTCCGCCCCGAATAGCAGAATGACTATTAAAATATCGATTTACGTAAAAAAAAAAATAGTACACTACTTTTAAGGATTTTATGCTCTTTCTAATTATAGTGGAACGCAGCCAATTTAGCGACATCTATCCACATAGTGGAAAAGTAAAAGTACAACGTGTTCTCACCCCTGCCGCTGTCTGTCAGTATATAACCAATAAAGGTTACATGTCGATTTGTTAGTTTTGTACGAGTGTTATTAATCCATACTAGATAATATAATAAATGCTAAAGTAACTCAGTCTGATACGTTTTCACGACTAAACGGCTGAATCAATTTGGATGAATTATGGTATAGAGATAGATTGGACCTTGGAGAAGGACATAGGCTACCTTTTGTCGCGAAAGTAAAACTTGAAGGGGTGAAATATGGGATGAAAGTATGTATGGAGAACCCATCATATCTTCCGCTGAACCAATTTTGATGAATTTTGGTATAGAGATAGATTGGAACTTGGAGAAGGACATAGGCTACCCTTTGTCGCGAAAATAAAACTTGAAGGGGTGAAATAGGGAATGAAAGTTTGTATGGAGAACCCATCATATCTTCCGCTGAACCAGTTTTGATGAATTTTGGTATAGAGATAGATTGGACTTGGAGAAGGACATAAGCTACCTTTTGTCACGAAAATAAAACTTGAAAGGGGTGAAATAGGGGATGAAAGTTTGTATGGAGAATCCGTCATTTCTCAAGTTAGGGATATAAAAATTCTTATTTATGATTTTGGTAAGAAATAAAGAGTATTTTAGCGTTTTTGAAAAATCACCCCTCAAGGCGGTACAGTAGGAGATGATTTCAATTATTGTTTCTTTTTTTTTGTCTTTGTATCTATAGTTAAGTGCCTGTTACATGTACGATGCGAGGCAGGTTGCCGGCTCCCTACGCAGCGCATGTCTCCGAAGTAAATGTGAAAAATTACTGGTACCCGTGTAGCAATCGTTATTCTAGCTTTACCCGTGCGAAGCCGGGGCGGGTAAGCTAGTATCTTCTATAAATTTACAGATAAAGACGCTCTAATTTGTAAATGACAGAAATCAACAGTTTTAGTGACAATTTGATAGCTTTTTCTGGGAAGTACATTTAATCTTTCTTATTGTTTTATTAATTAAATATTTGAAATTATAGGTAATATGCATATATCCATCAGAAATACCGCCAATCTGGTTAATGAATTGGAACAATCTCTGACATTTAGAAACTTCCTCATACAATGAAAAATAGATATAATTAGAATTATATGTGTGCAGAAGACATATTAAATACAATAAAAAACAATATTTGGGTAAAGTTCAGTAATATTTTGTTATAAAACGACGGTTCGATAGCAAAGTGCAATACAATACTTATATAGCCTAATATGAAAATGGCGAGAGGTCTTGTGCTGGCCACAACAGATTTTTTTATTTAATATTTTTGAAGAGCAGGTAAAAACTTGCTACCCATATTTTTCTTTTAACAAAATTTTTATTAATTAACCAGAAAAAAATAATGAAATTAAAGCCATAGCGTTTGTTTGTACGGGTAATGTAGATCCCCTGTTTGACGTTTCAACAATAGTTTGGAGGTTAGTATTTTAGTTTGTCTTTTTGGTATCGATATTTTAAATTACATATAAGTACCCATGTGTTTATTTGTGAAGTAATTAATATATTTGAGAGACCAGAGAGAGAGAAAATTGAACTAATGTCCTTTTTCAAAACCCCTGTACCTATTATTTCCGTATAATTTTTTAGAATTGTTGTTCTCCTATACTTGAATGTAAATAACGTATAGCTTGAATACATCATCCTATGAATAATTTATTTATTCTTTATTAACCTACTTTGAATTTAAAATGTAAGTTTATATAAGACTACTCATTTTTTACTAGACTTGTATAGGTTCTAAAAAAGTATAAATTCTTAAAATTTTGATAATGTCTTTACAATGTAAGTATAAAAACTTGCAGTGATGTAACATTATTAATGTACAACTGGGAAAATAATTAATTATGTACCTACTTTTATTTTTATCCTGTTATTAGGTTCATAGGTTAAAGGTGAATATTGCATTTTAAAACTATTACATCAGGATAATAGTAATTGTAATGACCTGGTTAGATCATTGTCTTATACAAATATTAAATGTTTCTTTAACTATAAGTTTGTGTAGTCTAGTATGTAGAGCACACATTCCACCTGTTACTTGACAATCTTTACTTGCATTTTAACAGTTTAGCAAACAACTATTCTGTTTCCTAACTTAGACAAAATTTTGCTCTATCACCATCTTTGTCAATTTTTCTTTGATTCTAATACAAAATGATCTCTTTCTCACAAATAGTTGAAGATCAGACCCATATGCGAGCCCATATGTTTTTACCTCTCGCTAAGAGAGGTATTGGATTCATGCTAAAAATCGCATATCCAGATTTTGGTGAATAAGCACGTTTTAAGGTCACTCGATTTAACATATCAGTAACAGGACCCTAGAATTTTTGCGATAATTTTTAAAATTACATGACATTAATACTCATACAAACAAGAATAACGCGATAACAATTTTCTTTTAAGACTTTAATTTCTAAAAATTCACTCAATTGTTCAAATGCTCTAAATAATGCGTACACTTACGTAACATTGTCTTTATAATCAAATAATATTACTGCCAAGTTTAAATCTCTATCCATTTTAGAATTAATGTCCCAAAAGTCAATATATCCCATATTCAGATAAAAACTTCAAAATTTTCAAAAATCTAATTTTTATGTATCTAGATACTTCTCAGTGCGCTGATTCCAAATTTTGAAACCGCAGGTCGATATCTCTTTTCGTTCTCGAGATATTTAGATTCAAAGTTTTCCATAAAACTGCATATTTTTGGGTAATAACTCAAAAATGGGTCTAGATATGAATTTGGCGACAACACCATTCGATTCTACGGGCAAAATTACATAAGTACACCAATTTTCAGAATATTTGAACACCGCATACAGTCTCTAAAGCAAAATAACTGAAAATGGCCAAAAATCGCAAAAATCGTAAGGGGTACCCCTTGCTATTTTTTCAGATTTTGGGCATTTTCAGGGTTTTTAAACTTATATTCATAAAAAATGAACCGGTTAGTCAAAAATTATGAAAATTGGTATACTTATATATTTTTATCCGTAGAATCGAATGGTGTTGTCACCAAATTCATATATCGACCCATTTTTGGGTTATTACCCAAAAATGGGTAGTTTTATGGAAAACTTTGAATCTAAATATCTCGAGAACGAAAAGAGATATCGACATGCGGTTTTAAAATTTAGAATCAGCGCATTGAGAAGTATCTAGATACATGAAAATTATATTTTTGAAAATTTTGAAGTTTTTATGTGAATATGAGGTATATTGACTTTTGGGGCAATAATTCAAAACAAGGTAGATATCTAGCCCAGAAATGGGTAATTTTGACAATCAAAAAGTTGAAGTTATAAAACACTAGCATAAAAATATATTAATAATAGATGTAATTAGAATTTTTGTACCAGAAATGTTAAATAGCCTATTATGGAAATGGCGGGAGGTCTTGTGCTGGCCACAACAGATTTTTTTTTACTGATTTTAATCAATGCTATAGGTATATCCTCAAAATTTGTTACCCTTGTTATTTCTTTATAAATCATTTTGAACTAAGTTGTCATTTTTAAGACTAAAAGTTCTGATGATATAATTATTTGCTTCTTCGTAATCAATGAATTAATACACATGCATAATTACATCTATAATATCAGACTGTACATATCAATTATTACAACAAAAACATTACTATACCTAATGAATACTTAGTAACCCATTAATGCAAAATCATCATTCATTTCTAAACACTGAGAAAAACTATAGTAATTATATAAAATCATCATCATTATATATACTTTGCGATAATTTTTATTGCAAGTTTAAAGACTTTTCGAGAAAGATAAGTTCATTTTCCTTACGTGTACATATGGTCATGTTACATATGTGGTCAGAAACAATAAGGACACACCTATTAAAGTATGACGCATACGAGATACAAATATGCAAATTATGCGACAAGTATGTCTTGAGATTGTGACAATGTATGGAAATTTATTCAAAGTTTGCGGGAAACTTGTGTAATATTCTACAAAAATAATTTTAGTAACTATTATATTTTTACCTCCCGCTACCCTTGGTAAGGGAGGTATAGGGATCGTGCTAAAAATCTCATATTGAGATTTTAGTAAATGACCACGTTTTAAGGTCCCTAGAATCCATTTTTAACATTTTCACGATGATGTCTGTATGTGTGTATGTGTGTGTGTATGTATGTATGTGTGTGTGTATGTATGTATGTGTGTGTGTATGTATGTATGTGTGTGTGTATGTGTAGGGATTTTGTCTTCGCTCTAACTCAAATACCATCATTCAAAAAATTCTGAAACCTTGTATTTCTATCCCATTCTAATATGAAAAGAAGCCATTAGATTTTGGTGTAAATCGGATAACCGGAAATGGCACTTTACCTGAAGCTCATAATGGTTTTTCTTCAAAAAATATCACTAAATGCCATTTTTTCGCATTTTATGTCTTATGACAATTAAAGATTATTGAATTTTCTACAGGAATACATTAATACTTTTTCTATATATTTTGCAGATAAATTTAAAAATAATTTTTTTTATTAGTCCCGAAGCCTAAGATAAACACAATTCGTTTGTTACACAGTTCATATTTTAAATGAATGTAACTGACAGTAAATGTCACTGTCAAAAAATTAATCACTTCAAATTAATAATAGTGACATTTTAAAAAGAAAATAGTATATAAATCAATAGTTTTATGCAATGGAACAGTTTGCAGCGTTAGTAAATACGTAAGTATGTATTTAAATTAATAAAAATGGATAGGAAAGTGTGGCGAAGGAAGATTGTTGCGTAACTATTATTGTGGTCCGGATGGGGTTATTCGCTACCGAAAATCGGTCACTTTAATATGTTCTTATGTATGAATGCTATGATGATTGTGGACAAGGCGAAAGAAGAATGTTGTTAAAGAGTGAAGTGAGTCAGCTGAGCTCTTACTCTTATCCCTTTTCTTATTGTTACTATTGTTTCCGGGTATTTGCTAACCCCCTAAGTGGGAATCGCCTGATTTTATGTACGTATGTATGTATGTAAAAATTAAATAGCGGGAGGTTTTGTGTTGGCCACATCAGATTTTTTTATTATTTACGATTGTCAAAATTACGAGATTAGATCTCTATACTTTTCTCACAGAATAGACATTCATACAGAAGCGACACTTCTTGTCGGCACTATTGTTGTTGCGATTTGATGTTTATGATCTTGAACTTTAAAATTTTTGGCAAATTTACGCGCGAAATTTAAATTGTTTTAAATAGTAAAAAAAAAATTAGAACACAAAAGTACTAAAATTTTAATTTTATTAACAAATTAACAGATAAAATAAACACATAATTATATTTTTATTAAACAAATACTTGAATTTTACAAATTCAATATAATGCGGAATTATCTATATCTTTGATGTGGGAAACACAAACGTCAGACTCGATGAATATGTCCCAAATATCCTTATCCATCAAATTTTCTCTTCCTCAGGCCTTGAGCCACATTTTACACCTATATTTATTAAATGAATATACATTTTGCATGATATGGAAGTCGTTTTGCATTACTTACATTTAAGGATCTTTCAGAAACGAAAAAAACTTACATTTCACTTTCTCCATTTTTTAAATCTACTTATACAGTTTTTATATGAACAAACAAGTCCTCCCGATTCTACCTTCTTCGTTTTTTTTTTTCATTTTATTAGAAAATAACACCACTTCTAAAATTCACAAAAATATGTCAAAAGTGAGAAGATGTGTTTGGTTTGCTTGAATTAGCCATACCCCTAAAATACATGGGCGTGACAAGCTGAGACAACTGCTCCTCCAGATTATGTGAAATATAATGATTTTCTTCATGATAACGATTTTTCCTATCGTTTGTTGAAAAAATAACATGTTTGTTCTTATTAGAAATCAATTTGTGTTTCTCAATATACTTTTATTATTGACCCCTAACAGAAAATGTTCTCGTTGAGATAGTGAAAAGAACAAAGAATAGTAAGATACGAAGATATGCCGAAATAATCCGATTTTATCCGATTAGCCCTTTAAATTTGTTGGCATACTCTTTCTCTCTCTAATTTTCGTTTCTCTCTCTGACTGTTGCTTCTGTATACATGTTTATTCTGTGTCCAAGAGATAGAAGTGAAATATGTTATTTTCAACCCAAGATATTGTCATTAAAGTTAGGAATGATGTATTTCCCAACCTCCAAAAGGTTAGGAATCGATATATTACTATAATGATTGTGAATAAAGCTATTTTTCAAAGAAAAACTATTTTAAATTTTAAGCTTCAAGTAACGTGCCATTTCCGGTTACCGGATTTACACCAAAATCTAATAGCTTCTTTCCATATTAGAATGTAGAAATACATGGTTTCAGAATTTTCTGAATGATAGTATGTATTTGAGTTAGAGATTTGACAAATACAGACACCATCGTGAAAATGTTAAAATCGAATTCTACGAACTTTAAAACGTAGTCATTTACCAAAATTTCGACATGCGACATACCTCCCTTCCCAAGGGTAGCGGGAAGTAAAATATCAGAAAAAAGGTTGCTGTTCAAGAACTATTATTAATTATTTTCAACATTTTAAAGACAGGTAATAAAAATGTAATATTTGCCATTGTATTTTTTAATAATATGACATATAATTGTTTTTATTCAATTTTGAAGTTTTAAACTGTCATTAGTTACTACATCAACAACTACAAGTAATATTTTATTCACAAATGAATTAAAAAATCTTAACTCACTCTGCAACAAATAATGCATTTAAAAATAACATCAAGAACGAAAATAACACTCACCACATTATTTATCAGACATTATCAGCCATTTTCATTATTTTTACGGCACAAATGACAGACAATAAAGCTTTTTAAATAGATGACTTGACGTCTATCATTGACGATTGTCATGCACAATCTACTAACTGATTAGTTTTTTATTTTGTCAAAATTAAATATTATAATGGTTTTTATTATTACTTCGTCAAAATTGAATAAAATATTATATAAACCACGTGAGCTAAGAATGTTTAGTAGAATGGTAGTAAACGTTGCCATATGATAAACATTTTTTCTACTCCCATGCGTGAAGTGAGTACTTCACGTATCAATTTTTATGTGTGAAGTTTGAGTTTTTGCACACGGTGCGTGAAGTGCTACTTCACGCACAGTGTGCGTGAAGTAACATTTCACGCACCGTTCATTGTTTTAAATATTACAAACTTAATTGTATTTTAATAAAACAAAGCTGTTAAACACCCGTAACGTTGGTAACCATGGTTACACAAGTCGATAATACAGACGCTTTACGTTTAAAGAATGACAATGTGAAGAAAAAATATATTTTATTGCAAGGTCGTAGAAAAAGTATAGTATGTAACACGTGTGTGAAGCCTGTTTTACATTCGGGTGGTTTGCAACACTCGCCTTCGGCTCGTGTCGCAATCTCCACCCTCATGTAAAAATGTCAGCTTCACACACTTGCCACATAATATACTATTTACGCATTGTGTTTAGTTATTAATTATAGCTTTTATGTATTAGGATAATCAGTGGAAATAAGGCTTTATTTGTAAGTTTTTTTATGAGATACTTATAATAGTTATTCATACCGATATTGTAAGAAACATTTATTGAGACAGATGAAAGAGAAATATGCATTACATAAGCATAAGTGAAAGTTGAAACATTTCTCCTATAGAGTTCAAAGAAACATGAACTAAAATCATACAGAATATATTAACATTTCAGCCTATATTGTTTTATAAAATCTATTGTTCACTTTTAAAAGGATAAATAATAGTTGATAAGCAATTTATGTAGGCTTCAAATTTCTGTTTGTGTGGTATTCGTCATACTAAATTCATTGTTTGTTTCCCATTTAAAACAGTCATTTTGATAAGAAATGTTTGATAAAATGTTGAAACATAATCCGTGGGATGAACAGTTAATGTGAATGCATAAAAATCGTTGCAGGTCTTAGTCATAAGTCACAAGTTTAGAAAATATCAAAATAATTTCTGATAAAGGATTGTTGCTATAAATTACGGAGATAAGAATAATTCTTGTTTTGCAACACTGTAGGGAACCATTATCTTCAATGCGATGCTTTTTTTTACCTTCCGTCACCTTTAGCTAAGAAAGGTATTGTTTTTGGTCAAAAAAATCGGTGGTGAGTTTTTAATGAATAAGCACTTTTTAGGGCCCCAACAATACGAATTTATTATTTTTAAGATGATGTCTGTATGTGTGTGTCTGTATGTGTGTCCGTGTTTGACAAATTTTTCTCCGACGATAACTCCAATACTACAATTCTAAAAATTTTAATTCTTTCGTATTCCTCTTCTATACATCCATATGAATAGTTGATTAGATTTTGGTTATAATTGATCCACCGGAAGTACCCTTATTTGAAGTTTTTACAGTTTTTCTTAAAAAAACGCAGTTAAATATTATTTTTTGACATTTTGTTATTATATAAATTAAAGAAAATTCTCTTTTCCATACGGTTTGATTATACATTTTCCTTTATATTCAATAGATGTAGATTTAAAGCATTATAAAGAAATTAATTTTCAAAAATTAGTCAGCTTTGCTATTTATCATGGAAACAGCTGATATATTTAAAAAAGTTTATTTGTCAGATGTCAGTTGCAAGTGCAAAAGCAAATATGGAAAGTATAGGATCAAAAATTGGTATGTCATAGTGTTCTTCGCAAGTGACATGCAGAGAAAGGCAAAAGAGAAGATGGAAGGACTGTATATATCGCAGATGACTTGAGACAGAAAGGACTATGTGAAGAAGATGCGTTGGAGTGGAATGAGCGGAAGGGAAGGGGAAATACCGACTTATAATAAAATAGGGGAAAGCTGAAGAAGAAAGAAGAAAGTGTCAAGTGCATTTTACTTAGTATATATTTATCTTATAATTTTATTGGATTTATAGAAACTTTTCAAATGAACTTTTGGTATGGAATTTATAAAAAATAGTATGGGTTCGTGTTCGATTTTACATGATATTACATAGAATCTGTTCCAAGGACCTTTTGGTATGGAATTTGTACAAAATACATCGAATTGACGGATGGTCTTGTGCTGGCCACAACAGATTTTTTATTATGAAGATGTGAAGTATGTTGTTATTAAATCATTTTGACCCATTTCAACTTCATCCATTTTCATTAAAATATTAAGGAAACTGTGCATCTGATTGAACTATAAGATTTTTCGGGCCGGGCCGAAAAGATCGAATTTTCGGGTCGGGCCAAAATCAAAAGTCCGATTCGCCTCAACTTTTGCAAATGATTAGCCCGATTCGGTCCGATAAAAATATCTTCAGGCCGGCTCGATGATTGACTCGAAATCGAGGCGGGCTTCGGGCCGGGCCGGGCCAAAGCTCGAAATCGAGTGCACTGTAATTTGGATCTATGTGGTTACTATGATACTTCTTAAAGCGTTGGGACGTCTCCCCTATGTATATTTGATTACATTTTTCGCATTGTCATGTATAGTGAAGGAACGTGAGCTGTCATTTAGTAGTTGTACTTTTATCTATACCAGATAACCATATCAATCTATGACAAGTAACAAGATACCACCTGTGTTTACAATTCTTTTCAAAACGCCCCTGTTGGGAAATGTCCTGTTACGCCACTGCTTTTCTGTTGATATATAGGCAGATAAAGAACTAATTACACAGTAAAACACGTGAGTTTTTCCTTGTGTGAAACCTTCTAACAACATTCTAACTTTCAAAGGGCATTGACCTTGACCGCAAAGAAAGAATTTTCTATCGAATAGTTCGACAGACTATAGGCTATTAGAATGATTACTATGTTAGAAAAATTGTTTTTTTTTATCAAGTAGATAAGTTTAATTTATTCAAAGGATTTTGGGAAAAAACTGAAAAATGTGAAATAAATATATAAATTTATGAATATTCAATAGGGTATTAAAAACACATTTATTAATATGGATTTAAACGAAAATTGTTTTATTTAAATGTAAATTTCTAAATGTAAAATACATATTTTAATGATTGTTTATGATGAATTTAATTTAAGAATTTATAATTTAGATTTTAACATATAAACTCACTTAAAAATCATCCTGTTCGTTGCTATAATTTGTGCAAAACGTCAAATTTACTGTCAAAGAATAGCTCCTTAGCTTCTATTTTATTAATCAAATTGAATCGAATTGTATAATTTATTTTTGTTGTTCTAAAGTGTTGCCATACAAACCAATGGATATCACTAGTGTGCCATTCATAGCTGTATTTATGTGAAGAAGATCTAAATCCTAAATACCAAATGCCGAAATGCGACGTCAGACAAAGCCTTACTATCTGTTTCATATTTAGGGTTACCTAATATTGATTTAATAGTATTAATTGATTTATAAGTTACCGTTAAAGTTTAATTATAAAAATATTTGTTTAAACTTTTCGTAGCATTATCATTATTGTTGATCGGAATTATACCGCGTGGTATTAAAATTTTTATCTCACAGACAAATAATTGAAAAGCATTCTTAGAAAATTTCTAACATTAACATAGAACGTTGATAATTTTATAATTAGATAATAATCAAAGCAGGCTATTATTGAAACAAGCTTCCCAAAGAATTAAATAAATTTACGTGTTATTAACATCAAGTGTAATTGACATTTTCAAAGTCAACAACACGTATGCATATTTCCAACGTATGACGTCATATTCCACTCTGTTTATCGTGAACATCGGCAGGTTGCCAGGTAACCAGAAACGCCCAAATGAACATCGAAATGTAAACACAAACATACGAAATGTTTCCGACGTTGAAAAAGTGAAGAGAAAATGGTTATATTTGAAAAATGGGAAGAGTCAATTTCAGTTTTAAATTAAATATATAGAATTATAATGTGTTTAAACTAAAATCAATTTAAATTTTAATAAATAGTAATGGTACAAGTGCAGAATTCGGTATTATTTGAGTAATTAGTATAATTTAGCCATACTTGGAAGAATGTAACTCAAAAATTAACCAAAAATATTTTATTCCGTTAATATGAATACTACAAAATAAAAGAAACATATATGTAAATAAAATGACGTAAGGGAATTAGGCCCATTTGTATAATAAGAAAAATGGGATATCGTCGATTAAATGTGTTCGCTCGATATCGACAATGTCCATTTGCGCTCGAAACACACACGTCGCCACAATGGGGTCCTCCACTGTTAAAATGTCACTATTATTAATTTGAAGTGATTAGTTTTTTGACAGTGACATTTACTGTTAGTTACATTCATTTGAAATATGAACTGTGTAACAAAGGAATTGTGTTTATCTTAGGCTTCAGGACTTATAAAAAAAATCTGATGTGGTCAACACTAAACCTCCCGCTATTTAATTTTTGTTAATTTAAATACATACCTCCGTATTTAGTAATGCTGCAAACTGTTCCATTGCATAAAACTATTACTTTATTTACTATTTTCTTTTTAAAATGTCACTGTTATTAATTTGAAGTGATTAGTTTTTTGACAGTGACATTTACTGTCAGTTACATTCATATGAAATATAAACTGTGTAATAAAGGAATTATTGTGTTTATCTTAGGCTTCGCGACTAATAAAAAAAAATATTTTTAAATTTATCTGTAAAATATATAGAAAAAGTATTAACGTATTCCTGTAGAAAATTCAATAATCTTTAATTTTCATAAGACATAAAATGCGAAAAAATGGCATTTAATGGTATTTTTTGAAGAAAAACTATTATGAGCTTCAGGTAAAGTGTCATTTCCGGTTATCCGATTTACACCAAAATCTAATGGCTTCTTTTCATATTAGAATAGGATAGAAATACAAGGTTTCAGAATTTTCTGAATGATAGTATTTGAGTTAGAGCGAAGACAAAATCCATACATACACAAATACATGCATACAAACATATCGACATCATCGTGAAAATGTTAAAATTGGATTCTAGGGACCTTAAAACGTGGTCATTTACTAAAATCTCGATATGTGATTTTTAGCACGATCCCTATACCTCCCTTACCAAGGGTAGCTGGAGGTAAAAAGAAAGAGATGTATTAATTTTTCACTAGATGTCACTGCTAACTAAAACCGAAAACTAAACGTTATTTGCGAATGCTACTCCAAGTAACTGTAAAACATAAACTAATTTCGATTTGTGAATGAAGCTTAAATCATTTTACGACAAAGTGTTTTTGTTATATGAATTTCAATATAACAGGAAACATAAATATCTTTTGAAATATTTTAAAAAATAAATTCCATTTCTTGATATTGGCATTCATTTTTAAACAAAAAGTATCACATTCCGTTCCAGATTCACAAATAACTATTTTTATGGTTAAATAATAAAAGTTGCATATAATCTATATTTAGACATATACCTAATTTATGGGACCCCGTGACCGCGTGCCTGAGTGTTTGGTCGCGAACCTGGGGGAACCGGATTCGATCCCGACAGACGCCAAATATTTCCAATTGTAAATGGCACAAAAGTGACCCCTGTGGTGCACTCTCCACACCAACCATGAGTGCCCGTAAGGTGACGCCTGGTAAGCGCCCACACGGTAAAATATATCGTCATCATTACCGATGTCTACATGTGTTGTAAATACTGGCACACCCAGAAATGGGTAATATGCCGTGATGATATATGTATTTATTTATTTATATTTATACCTAATTTATTACCTTAACAAAAAAGAAAAATTTGCCAAAAATAACATAAAATTATTTCAAGACATTATTTCCTGTGTGCTTATTTATAGTATGCACTCTATTTTACATTTTATAAATGTTCAGTTTCTTCATCCTCTAATTTTCATTCTGTACACGTATCAATGTCGAGCGAATATGCATACATTCTTGTTTCTTGTAGTCTTGTATGAAGCACAATATTCATATAGAAGTAAGTGATTACTTAATGGTCATTTTTAATTATTTCTATTTGTTTAAATGGTGGCGCGACCTTAAAGGTTACTGCTTTCAAAGGTTAAGAACCTTTCACTACATATTTTCAACTGTAAATTGTTTACTTCTTTAAATTAAGTGAGAATTAAATTAGTCAACATTTGTCAAAAATTTTATCCTATGAAAAATATTTATATTTATGTTTCAAGATAATCAGGCCTATTCTACAACTCATTGGTTCATTTTAACAACTGGTTAAAAAGATTATCCAATAGATATTGATAAGACAATCAAAAATCCAATTTATATATCAACATACTTGATTGGTTGATTTTTTAATATATACATATATATATATTATATATATATATATATATATATATATATATATATATATATATATATATATATATATATATATATATATATACAGGGAATTTATTTTAACATGCAACATATGGCGAATCACTTCCATGGTTACTTACTATTGTCAAAAAATGACAGCAATGTAATATTTGTCCATTTTAAAATGCAACATACAAAATTTGTAGTTTTGTATTATTAAAACTAATTTTTAGAAATTAGCCTACATACGATTAACAAATAATTAAAACATGAATGTTGTACATCTTAAAAAAAACTTTCATGTAATAAATGTTAAAAAATACCAACAATCACTCTGAGGCAATATTCCAATCGGTCGTAATAAGAATTGACACCATTTGTCATGTGTTTTGGAGGTATCTCCTGTGCTGCAATACTATTTATAATGTTGCATTTTAAAATGGACAAATTTTACATTGCTGTCAATTTTTGACAATAGTGAGTAACCATGGAAATGATGAACCATAATGTTGCATTTTAAAATAAATTCTCTGTATATATTATTCCTGTTATTAAACTGATCTTTAAAAAATGAGCAATGTAGGTCAAATTTCTGTAAGCAGGTTTTTTAATGGGATAAACCGGGATAAACAAAAAAGTACAAGGAAAACACTTCTAGTAACAGGTGTAATATCTGCATTATTGCACATAAAATTCAACAATTTTAAAAAGTTTTATAGAACAGTAGTAATCTACTAAGCAGTAGTATTTTAACATTTATTATTCCTATAAAATCTGAACGCATCATTTTAAATGGGCCACCATTGCTAACTCGAGAGCTATAAGAACTACAAAGACGGTTAAATGGGCTAAACAAACAATTTCTATTTCAAAATATAAATTTAAAGAAAAGAGAAAATATTTTTATTCACAATCATTATAGTAATATACAGATACCTAACCTTTTGGAGGTTGGAAAATACGTCATTCCTAGCTTTAATGACAATCTCTTGGGTTGGAAATAACAGATTTCACTTCCATCTCTTGGGTTGGAAATGTTTATGTAGGTCCCCATAATTAAGTAGGATAAACAAATTTTAAGACAGCTGTCAAAATATTAATAAAATTAAAGGTTATAATTCATTGATTTATTTTGAAAATTATTGATTATAAGGATGATTGTGAATAAAATAGTATACATAACTTCGGAGGGAGTTTCATAACAGCCTCGCGCATTATCTCACCTCGAGGCTTCGCCTCTCAGTAATATACAGAGGCCCCCGGCTGTAATGAAACATCTCCCACCTCGGATGTAATATACTATTTTCGACCAGTTGTTCTCAAAATACCGGATCCAACTTTTTTATTTTAAATGAGAACATATATTTTTTTTCCCCCGATCGCCCAGAAAATGAGCTCTTTTTGATCACTATTTAGACCGGAAAGTCCTTCTTTGCTGAGCTAGCTCGGAAAGTTGTCTATAAGGAAACGGAAAGTACTTTACCGATCCCGGGACCGGTAAAGCTAAATGTTTCCATGGAGATCAGTTGTTTATTTATTTCTTATTTGCTAGCAGTAAAAAAATAATACTTTTTTATTCTTTTTTCAGGATCGCAAAAAAAATATTGTACCCAACATGACCTAAAAGTGTCTATACTGGGTTCACAAGCTTCCAAAGCTCGCCTATGGCTCGTTCTGGAATATGCTTGCTCACCCAGTAAAGTATCACTTTCAGGTCTTGTTACGTAAATTACTATATTTACTCATTCTTTAGAGAATTTAATTCTTAATTCAGTGATGTAATACTTTTATACCCTTATTAAAATATGGCTATAATAAGAGTCCCATGAATGCAAAAAATGATTTTTTTTACATAGAATTAGAGTGCTCTGATAGAAAGAAGTGAATACTTTGTTTTTTAATTGCTCATAAATGTAACGCAAACAAAACACGTATTTCTTTCATGGCACTCTAATTCCATGTGAAAAAATGCATTATATCCATTTATGGCACTCTTATTTTAGCTATATTTTAATCAAATTAGTATAAAACTTTACATGTATTTTAAATTAAATTCTTTAAAGAATGAGGATCGACAGAAAACATCGAAAACAAACATTGAAGTCGATCAATATTATAAAAAAAAAAATCGATGTAACATCGAAAACCAAAAGCTAAATATCGATGTTTCTTAAACATCGATATATCGTGCGCATCTCTAATATAAAACCATTTGGGTTCATAAGTGTTAGGTGTATGTGTGTTGTATGGTATGCTCAATGAAGCTTTCCTCCAAGTCATTCGATTATTGTTTACAGGAAATCAGAAACATATTGCTTCCCTTAAAAGAAAAACCATCACACCAAATTTAATTTTCCCGTCGTTTTGGTGTGTTTTCTGTTTGGATGTCCTCGTCGACGACACTCTGCTGTTCTATTTCCGTTTGTGTGTCTACCGTGGCCCTGATCTCGTGTGGATGTAGCATGTCATTGCCACGTACCCATTCAGGACTCACTACACACACACAAGTCAAGTTTACTCGCAAGCTTGGCTTACCCAACTTTGATGAAGGTATTACGTACGGATTACATAATATGACGACGTGCGTAGGTACATAACATAGTAATAAGAATCAAAATATAGGGCAGAGAGTGGAAAGTTCAATTCTTATTAAACGATGGCTGAAATGCAGGTTAATAATATGTCTTGTAAAAATTGGCAGAAAAAGTTTTGAAAGATGTTATACAAATTTGAAATAAGCAATTCTATCTATAGGTTATTTGGACAGATAGCCAAAACGGGAAATTGTTAACGTTTTTGCTTTAGGGATCAAAATATTGGACAGATGACTATTTTTGAACTAAACAGGAATGGAAAGCGTAGTATTTATTAATTTGTCATTGTATCTGATGTGGCCAGCCAATACCTTCCATACCAAAAGTTCCTTGGAAAAGATTCTATACCGGGAGTTTATTTTATCAGTAAACATAGGGTATATCATTATCATTGCCATAGTTACGGTATGAATGTTTGACAGCAATGTATTGAAGCGTTTATTTTATGAGTAAACATAGGCGTTTAACATGGGAAGCAGTTTTTTGTAAATACAAAGTGTATGGCCAAAAATCAAGCCATGCTATTGAACATGATAATAGTACATTACATCTTGTACATTATTTAATATTAATTACTTTAATAATATTGCAAAAATTACAATATAAAGTAAAAATTGCCAAATAAATAATTGTTTCAGTTTTTTATTATGCAACATCAAAAGATTTGTAAATGTCTCGGTGGTGCAGTGGTTATAACAGTTGCACGTAAATTTTTTGGTTGGGGTTCGATTCCCCATTGGGATAATTATTTTATTTTTTTTTACATAAAAATTGTTGAACTTTTAAAAATTAGTTTATATTTTCATATTACAATAATTTAACAATAATAATAACATTTTAATAAATAAACAGAAAATAATTGAGAATAATTGATTACAATAATCAAAATATTGATACAATAACAATGCATTGTATTTCCTTTGATATTAATAAAAATAACTGAAATATAATAAATTTGTGTAGATATTATGTTTTTACTGTATTTTTAAAATAAAAAATACAATGCATTGTTATTACATCAGTATTTTGATTATTGTAATCAATTATTCTCAATTATTTTCTCTTTATTTATTACAATGTTATTATTATTTTTAAATGATTGTAATATGGAAATACAAACTGATTTTTAAGTTCAACAATTTTTATGAAAAAAAAAAATATATACCAACGGGGAATCGAACCCCAACCAAAAATTTCAGACGCAACTGTTATACCACTGTACTACCGAAACATTTACAAAACTTTAGATATTGCATAATAAAAAAGTGAAACAATTATTTATTTGACAATTTTTGAAATTTATTGCATTATTTGCAATAACATTAAAGTAATTAATATTAAATAATGTACAAGATGTAATGTACTATTATCATGTTCAATAGCATGGCTTGATTTATTGCCAGACCTTTGTATTTCCAAAAAACTGCTTCCCATGTTAAACGCCTATGTTTACTCATAAAATAAACGCTTCAATACATTGCTGTCAAACATTCATATCGTAACTATGGCAATGATATACCCTATGTTTACTGATAAAATAAACTCCCGGTATATCCAGTAAAACTGCAACATGAACATATACTATTTTCTACAAATTCCATACCGAAAATTTCTTGGAAAAGATTCTATAAATAAATAATAAATAAATATATCATCACGGCATATTACCTATTTCTAGGTGTGCCAATCTGTTTTTTCGCAGATATCTATAATGATGATGACACACCTCACGGGCACTCATTGCTGGCGTGCAGTGTGCACCACAGGGGTTACTTTTGTGCCATTTAAAATTGGAAATATTTGGCGCGACCGAACACTCAGGCACGCGGCAACGGGAAAAGATTCTATACATGCAATAAAATTATACCACGAACATACACTATGTAAATTGCACTTGACACTGACATCTGTCAATTAAAATTATTTGAATATATCAGCTGGTTGATTTTTGAAAGTAAATCTCTTTATAATTCTTTTACTCTATATCTACTGAATATGAAAGAAAATGTATAATGAAACCGTACACACAATAAGATATTCTTTTATATTGATAATCACATAAAATGTCAAGAAATGATATTTAACTGCGTTTTTTTCAAGAAAAATTTTTAAGAACTTCAAATAAGGGACCAATTATAACCAAAATCTAATCAGTTTTACAAATGGATGTAAAGAAGAGGAATACGAAAGAACTATAATATTTAGAATTATAGTATTGGAATTATCGTCGGAGAAATTTTTGTCACACACACACATACACACATCATCATCGTAAAACTGGTAAAATCGTATTCTAAAGACGCCAAAACGTGCTTATTCATTAAAAACTCACCACAAATAAAATGTAATTCAAAGTTACCTTGCATTAATTATTAGAACTGTGAGGAAATACCTTCTTCATTTTATGTAAATATAAGCAATCCAAAATTCAAAAGTAGATCAAACAAAACAAAAATAGATTTCCTTCACATATAAATTTAGCAATAAAAATACAGACGAGTAAATAAACAACGAATAAATTTAAATCATAAAATTTAAATTTAGAATTAGAAACGATCCTTGCATACTTCAAACACATTCTAAAGTTTTAATGAAACTTACGTCAAATCTCCCAGTTACATCAAACGTATTTCACTGCTTTCATTATTATATAATTCGTAGAAAAAAGTGAAAATAAAGTTATTTCATTTCATTTGACCTTCGTGGTTATGTAGACAAAAAACTAGGTCGCGTGTAATTACAAAAAAGTAAAATTTTGTGTACGAAAAGTAAGCACCGAGCTATGGCATGGTTTATTTCGCTAGAAAGACGGAAACAATATATTGGATAAATAAATTCGTAGCGTTTTTTGTTTCTAGAGTGCCTTGGAAAATAATTTTTCCTCGACCATTAAGTCTGGACGATATTACTTGGCGAAATTAAGTAATAAAGGATTTCTCTGTGGTTACGGTAAAGGTATAAAAACCATAGGCGCGCCGGAAAAAAAATCAATTTAATAAATGTACAAACAGTACAAAAAATAATAATTTATTTATTACATTTAAAAAATAATAATACAACAACGTCAAGTACGAAATGCAAATAAAAAAAAATAAAATAAAATACATAATATGTATTGATATTATTCGTATAATAATCACATTGCATAATTTATATAAGGGTTTTTCTTGTAATATGTGTTTAAATCTTAGTCTTTAGGTTTAGATTATAATTACGAGCAGATTTTAGCTTATATTATAATGTACATTACAAGTTTACTACTAGCTACAAAATACAAATATTTGTCAATACGTTTACTTTACTAACATGTTATATCTGTGTATATCTGAAATAAATATTCAAAAAATTGAATCATTTGTAGATTTCTTATTGTCAGTAAGAAAATTTATGCAAGCCTATGTGCAAAGAGTACTGCTTGAATATAAGTGTCATAAATCGTGCGGTTCGGAATGTTTTTCTATTGTGTTAGGCCATAAAAGGTCGTAAAATCACTATTTTACTTTTAACGCAGTGCGCTATCTAAGAAAATGTATATATTTAACATACCGCATTGTAGGAATTGTGAATCGACCTGCATTCCTAAGGCTTGCCAAATTAAATCGTCCAGACTATAATACTTTCACTGTATATATTTTTTTTACCTCTCGCTAAGAGAGATATTGGATTCATGCTAAAGCCAGATTTTAGTGAATAAGCACGTTTTAAGGTCACTAGAACCCGGTTTTAACATTTTCACAATGATGTGTGTGTGTGTGTGTATGGATTTCTGTATGTATGTATGTTGGAAGGACGGTTTCTCAAATTCTGAAAGACTAAACACCAATTTAACTACGTATTCCTTAATCTGACATTAATGGGAAAAGCTGAAAAGGTTTTGATAACAATTGGCCAACCGGAAGTAGTAGTTTCTTAAAAGAAACTTCTAAATATTATTTTTTGGAAATTTATGTTATTACAAAGATTAAAAAATATAAAATTCTCTACCCAAAATACATTTAACATTTTTATTATACCTTCTATAGATTTAGACTATTTAGACTACATGAAAATCAATTGAAAAATTTTAATGTTTGTAATTGACAGATAAATGTGAGTGTCAAAAAGCCAGAGACATTAATGAAGACATTTTCTGGGAAGTACATTTAATATTTCTTATTTTATTTTTAATTAAATATTTAAAATAACAGATACATACATTACATATACCCAGTGGCAGCTTAAGGCGTGAGCCACTTAGGCACTGGCTTAGGGCGCCTGGCTTTATGGGGCACCCAAAAAATATAAAAACTGAATACAAATATATAAATAAACAAAAAAATCAATGTATGAAATATATACCTGTCTTGTATTATTAAATTTTGGAGCCCCTCAAAGTTAGTTTTGTGTATATAAATTGTGTAATTTATTGAACATGCCATTGCGAAATAATCAAGTCAGGAAGAAATGATACATAAATTTGCGATAGTGAAGGCACGGAAAGTTACCGTAGAATTTATTCATTCTTGGATTCTCGTTAGTTTTAAATTCTGATAGATTTTTTACCTTCCGTCACCTTTTTGAATTATTGCCCCAAAAGTCAATATAGCCCACATTTAGATAAAAACTTCAAAATTTCCAAAAATCTAATTTTTATGTGTCTAGATACTTCTCAATGCGCTGATTCCAAATTTTGAAACCGCAGGTCGATATCTCTTTTCGTTCTCGAGATATTTAGACTCAAAGTTTTCCACAAAACTACCCATTTTTGGGTAATAACCCAAAAATGGGTCGAGATATATATTTGGTGACAACACCATTCGATTCTACGGATAAAAATATATAAGTATACCAATTTTCATAATTTTTCACTAACCGGTTCATTTTTTATGAATAAAAGTTTGAAAACCCCTGAAAATGGCCAAAATTTGAAAAAATCGCAAGGGGTACACCTTACGATTTTTGCGATTTTTTGCCATTTTCAGTTATTTTGCTTTAGAGATTGTATGCGGTGTTCAAAAATTCTGAAAATTGGTGTACTTATGTAATTTTGCCCGTAGACTCGAATGGTGTTGTCGCCAAATTCATATTTCGACCCATTTTTGGGTAATAACCCAGTTTTGAGCAAAACTTTGAATCTAAATATCTCGAGAACGAAAAGATATATCGACCTGCGGTTTCAAAATTTGGAATCAGCGCATTGAGAAGTATCTAGATACATAAAAATTAGATTTTTGAAAATTTTGAAGTTTTTATCTAAATATGGGGTATGTTGACTTTTGGCTCAGGGCGCCTATATATCTTGAGCCGGCCCTGCATATCCCCATCAGAAACACCACCAGTCTCGTAAATGAATTGTAATAATTTCGAATATGAGCAGGAGGAAAATTATTTATAGAATGAATTATAAAAATATATGAATAATAGATGTAATTAGAATTTTTGAGTGTGTATTGAAAATTTTTCTCAAAATTTTTGTTACATACGTTATAACAAGGACCTACAGTTTACAGTACATACAATACATTTTTACTTTTGCAATAATTAATCACGTACCCCATTGTAACATAATAATAAAGACCTTTCTTAATGGGGTCAATAACATTAGAATAATCGTGAGAAAATGCTTAGAAATTCTCTCGGATTCCACAAATTTAATTGTATGTGTTTTCCACGTAGTATAAAAAATACTTGTTCAGTAAAATTATAAGCATTTAGAAAACATAGCAAAAAACAAAACACTACTCTGATTGTTATTAAAACAAAAGCTGGCGCTACATTTGACTGAATACACAGACGAGAACATTGGAATATCCGGCATTAATATTTATCAAAACCGCACAAAATACAAAAGATGTGGACATTCGTTATTCTGGGAGTACATTCGCTTTTATTTATCTACATATAGCAGAACTTTAAAATTGTAAAGAAGTAATTCCCTGTACCAATGCATAGGATGTTGTGATCGGAAGATATGCAGGAGGGGGACTGGAAGTCATGGTGTATTGTAGGCAGTATTTTGTTCTGTTATATGTCACTACTTGTCATTTTACTATAACTTAATATTATTTTTTGCGTGTAATTTGTGAGTATATCTCGGAGTATATCAAATTGTAATGAAAAATACAAAGAAAGAACGGATATTTCGTTTCCATGTGTAAGTAACTGGGATTTTTTTTACAAATAATATATTAAACAAAGTGTAACTTTTAGGTTTCCTGTTAATAATGATGTAAGAGTAAAGAGAATGAAATTTATTGGAAATAAAGGTGATTTACATGTTTCAAAAGCAGCAATTAGTCATTACTTTGAAAAAAGGTAGTAGAAATATTAAGATAATACGCAGTCCGCAATACACCACGGCTTCAATACGCAACCCGCAATACTCCACGGCTTCCGCATATGTTCCGATTACAACAAATACCGTAAGGCGGCCTCTAGTCAGTATATGCTCGAAGAGTTCTTTGTTACTTGTTTTTTCCCTTAAGAAGGCAGTAGTATATGGTGCCGAAACGTTGGATTTTAAATAAAAGGAAAAGAAGGGTTTTTTAAATAAAAACCATAAAAACTCTAATCCCACTGTTCTAAATAAAATACACAAAACATAAACTAAAAGGTTGTATTATTATCGTAACTAATATACTGAGTGGTGGCGGTTCGGGGTGAATATAGGGATTTAACATATGACATTAGTTTTATGCAATTTTCCAATCTTCTGTTCATTTTATGTGCAAAGTTGTTCAAAATTAAAAGTTGCATATGAAATTAGTTTCACATTTTTTATATTTTTAGTTTCATCATAAAAATATAATAAAAAATGTATTTAATAACAGTTTTGTATGTAACTTTTAATTCTAAACAACTTTGCACTCTACAGTGTTCACCGTAAAGTGAACAGCAGGAAATTCCATAAAACTAATATAATATAATCACATATTAAATCCCTAATTACCCTTAAAAGCCACTACCATCACCCATATTATTTAAAAAATATAGGGCCGGTATTATAAACGTCCAGTTAAATTTAATTCCGCAATAAATTTAATAAAGTGAATAAATTCGAGTTAATTTTCATGTTCTTACAAATAAATATATCATCACGGCATATTACCCATTTGTGGGTGTGCCAGTATCTACAACACATGTAGATATCGGTAATGATGACGATATATTTTACCGTGTGGGCGCTTACTAGGCGTCACCTCACGGGCACTCATAGCTGGTGTGGAGAGTGCACCACAGGGGTTACTTTTGTGCCATTTAAAATTCGAAATATTTGGCGTCGGTCGGGATCGAACCCGGTTCCGCAGGTTCGCGACCAGACACTCAGGCACGCAGCCACGGAATGACATTTAAATCATTGCTATCAAAAATTCGTTTAGCATCTGTTCATTTAATTAAATTTACTATTGAACTAAATTTATCTGTACGTTCATAATACATGCCCATAATCAAATATTATAAAGTGCCGGTTTTTATAAATGCCCGGTTAAATATTTCATTAAATGAACAAACTCGAATCAATTTTCAATTCTTATAACATTAAAATCATTGCTGTCAAAAAATCTCGTATTTGTCTATTTCACTGAATTTATTTGGATGTACATTTGACTGGACGAATATAAATTAAAATGTCATTACTGAAATGGCAATGGGTAAAACCCGACACGATAAATTTATTTATCTTCAAATATAAAATATATTCAACAAGTAAATAATTTAATTGATTGATTGATAGCAACCTTCATTTTTATTTTATTTTATTGAAAAAATGTTGAAAAAGTCCGTACTTGAAATGAATGTTTTTTATACTTTCCATTAAAAATTGTAGAATATTCATTTTAGATAGTTTTATATTAAAAAAATAATTTGAAAAACAGTAGAGTAGGTATAGCTTGTTTCAAGATATTTGCAGTTATAGCCTGTCTCAAGATATGCACATTTTTACCTGCGCTCTTCCCAGCAGGAGGCATTTTAAATACATTAGAGAGGCAAAGAGTACTGGGACGTATTTATTTATTTTTTTGAAGTAATCAAATATTAATTTTCATGAAGTCAACTTTGCGACATTTTTATTGTTTAGTTGTTATAAAAATTTATTTAGTAACATTATTTTGACGAATAAAACTAACAATTATTTAAAAAAATGCATTTATATATAAATTTTTAATCGATAAGAAATTACGTATTTATAACAATTTATTGTCATTACAGTACCTATTAAAAATAATAATAGCTTATTATAAATTATAATCATATTTGGAAAATATATTTCTTTGAAAATAATCATCCTTTTAAAATGTACCTAGTCCTAACCTTTTAGTGAATTTTCTTTGAAAATAGCGTTAAACAGTTAATATTAATCAGTGGTAAATTATAATCATATTCCAAAAATGTATTTCTTTGAAAATAATCCTTTTAAAATTTTCCTAATCCTAACCTAGTCAAATCCCCGACAAAATATCCAGCTGTGAAGGGTCGGACCGCTACTTCACAAGTAATGGAATGTGCATATATCTTGAGACAGCCTATACCTGTTTCAGCTTACGCAGCGGGTGGCTTCTTAAATGGGCTTGAGGGGTAACAGAACGGGGTAGAAACTAAATATTTTAAATCCGTCACACGAAATATACCTATAGTTGTAATTTTGAATTACATCATAAAATTATTACAAAACCAATCACCCATTTTGAAAATCACCTCATAAACCATTTTTATTATTTCCTAAAAACAATAAACTTTTTATATTTTCGAACTGGCAAGTTTTACTGCATTTCCAATGCCGAGAACTACTCATATAGTCAAAAAATTGACTGTCGGGTTCAGCATTAAAAATAATCGTAATTATGAGAAAGTATATAGATCACTGTTTGCATATAATATTGCATGTCAACGGGCTATTATTTGCGCCGCTCTGTTGAAATGAAGATATGCTCTGTATAGAAAAATAATCTTACTGTTCCTTTAACATAAATGCTATTTTTGTTTGAAATAATTTTTGGAACTACAGTTTTCATTCTCATAAAAAATTATTTCAAACAAGTATAATATGTTAAAGGAACAGTAAGATTATTTTACTAAACAGAGCACTCAGACCAGATAGAAGTACAATGTAATGCATGTCTTCATTCTAATAGAGCGGCGCAAATAATGGCAAGTTTGGTATTCAATGTTATAATCAGTGGCGGCTTAAGGCGTGAGCCACTTAGGCACTGGCTTAGGGCGCCTGGCTTTTTGGGGCGCCCAAACAATATAAAAACTAAAGACAAATATATAAATAAACAAAAAAAATCAATGTATGGAACATATACCTGTCCTGTATTATTAAATTTTGGAGCCCCTCAAAGTTAGTTTTGTGTAAATTAATTGTGTAATTTATTGAACATGCCACTGCGAAATAATCAAGTCAGGAAGAAATGATACAGAAATTTGCGATAGCGGAGGCACGGAAAGTTACCATATAATTTAATCATTCTCGGATTCTCCTTAGTTTTAAATTCTGATAGGTATTTTTACCTTCCGTCACCTTTAGGTAAGAAAGGTATTGTTGTTCAAATACTCTAAAAATGCGTACACTTAGTAACATTCTCTTTACAATCAAATAATATTACTATCAAGTTTATATCTCTACCAATTTTTGAATTATTGCCTCAAAAGTCAATATACCTACCCCACATTTAGATAAAAACTTGAAAATTTTCAAAAATATAATTTTCATGTATCTAGATACTTCTCAATGCGCTGATTCCAAATTTTGAAACCGCAGGTAGATATCTCGTTTCGTTCTCGAGATATTTAGATTTAAAATTTTGCTCAAAACTGCCCATTTTTGGGTAATAACCCAAAAAATGGGTCGAGATATGAATTTGACGACAACACCATTCGATTCTACAGACAAAAATACATAAGTATAGCAATTTTCATAATTTTTGTCCAACCGGTTCGTTTTTTATTAATGAAAGCTTGAAACCCCTGAAAATGGCCAAAATCTGAAAAAATCGTAAGGGGTACCCCTTACGATTTTTGCGATTTTTGGCCATTTTCAGTTATTTTGCTTTAGAGATTGTATGCGGTGTTTAAAAATTCTGAAAATTGGTGTACTTATGTAATTTTGCCTGTAGAATCGAATGGTGTTGTCGCCAAATTCATATCTCGACCCATTTTTGGGTTATTACCCAGAAATGGGCAGTTTTGAGCAAAACTTTGAATCTGAATATCTCGAGAACGAAAAGAGATATCGACCTGCGGTTTCAAAATTTGGAATCAGCGCATTGAGAAGTATCTACATACATAAAGATTAGAATTTTGAAAATTTTAAAGTTTTTATCTAAATGTGGGATATAATGACTTTTGGGGCAATAATTCAAAAATGAGTAGAGATATAAACTCGGTAGTAATATTATTTGATTGTAAAGAAAATGTTACGGAAGTGTACGCATTTTTAGAGTATTTATATATAAGTATACATAATATATATTCATATGACAATTTTATTGGATTTATAGACTATTTTCCAAGGAACTTTCTGTATGGAATTTGTAAAAAAAATGTAATATGCTCGTGTTACAATTTTTCTGGATATATAGAATCTTTTCCAATGAACTTTTGGTATGGGATTTATACAAAATACATCAAATTAACGGAAGGTCTTGTGCTGGCCACAACAGATTTTTTTTATGTTGATTTTGTAAATTTCATAGTGTTTTTATTGCTAATGATTATAATTATACATATATATTATCAACTTTTAAGTTTGTCTTTTTCTTTTAAATCAAAAAAAAATCAGAAATAATTTTTGTAACGGATGGTGGCGCTTTAAACTAATTTGGCAAAGGGCGCCTATATATCTTAAGCCGGCCCTGGTTATAATGCAAGCAGTGATCGACATGCCGCTTTGTCATAATTGCGATATTTATAGTTTTATTGCTAGACCTGGCATACGGTGCGATTCTGTAATTTTCTATACCACTATATAGAACTGTAACTCTCAACAAAAGCGCATCATTTTTAATGTCAAACGATAATAAATGTATTAGTAAACAAAAATTGTTGCGATTTTGTTCACTTTTACATTTCTATAACATTATAGAAAATTACAGATTCGCAATAATAGTCAATTTTTTGACTATATTAGTCTTATGACTCACTTGTGCGTACCTTGACACATGGAATAGAAATTCAGCAGGCTTCCTTGAGTGCCCGTTTACAACCGTGAGAATGAACAGCGTTTACAACAAAGGATAGCAAAGAATTCCCTTGTCACACGTAAGGTTAGGTCAAGAGATGACACACCAATGATAAGGGTGATTCAACAGGTAAAAAAATAGTAAACAATGTGAAATATTGCTAGACTCATAATAATAATTTATAAACAAAGAATTTAATATATTGCAGGAGCTACAAAATATTTTGGGAAATTTTGACATCAAGGATATCGACTCTATCTAGTCCTAGTGGTGAAAAAAATACTTATACTTTTCATTCATGATATTCCTCATAAACACACGAGCTGTTACTATTATTGTAACATTTAACATAATCTACAATTTTGATTAAAGTCAAGTTATTAAAGTTGATCGTGAAATGTAATTTAAAAGAGAAAAGATAACACAGAAGGATACAGAATATTGCCATTCATCGTTTTCTAATTTATTTCTAAAAGAAGGATTCAAGATCTCTTTAAATAACATTTTGATATCAAATTGTCATTTAAATAAATACTTTCAAACTGACGTACGTTTTTTGTTCATAGCTTACTCCGAATTAGGATTTTTTTGAACACACTGTATAATGAAATATTCTAAATTAATAATATAAAGCAACATAGGGAGAGGCAATGTCATGAAATTATGACGTCAAATTATTTCTATAAAACTAGAAACATATTTATATGACATAAAATGTACATGCATTTATGTAAATTATTTTAGTAGAATAGAAAGTACACTGTTTTCCAGAAGAATCAAAGCTATATACAGAATGGTTGATTTTTCGTTGTCCAGCTTATATCTTCTGAAATTTTAAAGATACAAGAAAAAGTTATATAGAAAAGTTATTTGATACAACCTGGTCTATAATTTAGCATAAACAATTTTTTTCCAAGGCCTACCAATTTTCCAGAAAAATATTTAACTTTGATTTTTTAAATGGAACATCCTGTATATTTTTACGGAATAAAATTCTAAATTTCTCTTTACAATGATGTGTAACAAGTAATGGTTTACCTTTAAATTATGTCTAATAAAGCAAATAGAAATACGACAAAAGTAGGCTGTGATATTCTATTATTTATACCAGTAACATATGTCACAGATTGCTACTTGATATTTAAATAAAAGTATTAATAATTTTGTAAATCATCAATGCTAGTAATTCTATTACTTGCTGTATTAGACATAATTTTATTCAAAGGAAAACCCCTACGGAGCCAATGTTCCTGTGTGGCAGAAGTTACAGGTATAAACAATAGAATATCATAGCCTACTTTTATCATATTTCTATTTGCTTTATAGGACATAATTTAAAGGTAAATCCTTACTTGTTACACATCATTGTAAAGAGAAATTTATTAAGAATCTTATTCTGTCAAAATATACAGGTGTTCCATTTCAAAAATTAAAGTTTAACATTTTTCCAAAAAATTGGTAGGCCTTGGAAAAAAATTGTTTATGCTAAATTATAGATCAAGTTGTATTAAACAACTTTTGTATATAACTTTTTTTTGTATCTTTAATATTTCAGAAGATATAAGCTGGACAATGAAAAATCAACCATCCTGTATAATGATCCTCCCTCGTACATTTTATCATTTTATTTAGTTTTCACTTCAGCGAAATTCTTTTATTTGTAAAACTAATTAAAACTACATTAGTTCCTCGCAAATGTAATGAAGTGGCAAAACGCATTATCTACTATGCAACTTTATACACATTTTTTTGTTGAACAATCATATACTAACATGCAAATTAAACAAATATATTTGAATCATATAATTTAACTTCAGTAATTTGTCAGAAATTATTTAACCTCTTACTTTCAACCATACACGGCACTGACATTCAACTATCCCTATAATACATTGTAGAAATAATTGCACATTGTCATTGTCGTATACATGCGAAGGTACATGATGTATAAGCAATATCCATGTAAGCTTAATAGCTAGGAAACTAATTTGAAATCAAGCTTAACCAAGATTTAATCAATGCAAAGTTAATGTCAATACCAGGGCGTCTTGTTGGAAAATTAAACTAGGCCCAATTTTGATTTTTCATTGCCTCCGGCGGTTTTTTTTTATTTTAGTCGATCGAACGTGTCTTCATTAGAAGGACAAATATTTTCCTTTCGTTCAAAAGAAAAAGAAAAGCATTAAAAATTTAAAGGGAGAGATAGTACACTTGTTTGATTTATTTTAAGGGAGGTTTAAATAATTTAATATGTATAGATTCTCATTTTTTACCTACCGCTACCCTAGGTAAGGGAGATGTACAGTGTGTCCCATTTAGAGGTGCCACCATTGGGATCTCAAGAACTATAAGAGATACGATGTCGGTTAAATGGAACTTTTTGTGCGCGTTTGGGAGGCACTAGATAATGACGAAAAACTGAATATTGTTGATTTTTTCTTTTTCAAATAACTTCTAAACTATTAGTAATTGAGAAAAACGTTTCAAATATAAAAGATAGATATTTTTATTAACTAACCAGTGGCGTACGAAACAAATTTTTATATCCGTAAATTTTCGAGATATAATACAAACTTATATTTTTTTTAATGGAACCCATATCTGATTTTAGTCTCCAAAAAATAACTATTTTTTCTTCTTTTCAATGTTGTAAAGGGTTATTATGTTTTATATTTGTTTTGCCTTCAAAATTATTATTTTTTCCTTAATTTGTATTAAATTTACAATTATTTTGAAAATATTGGTAGATTTCTATTTAGAAATACTCCTTGTATTTAAATAATTTATTTCGTTAGACAAAATTGCTCAAAACTCGTATCAAGTTAATTTTTATAATATTTTGTATCAAATAGCAGTTATAGAAAACTTAATTGTACACAACTTTTATTTGAAGTATTTTTCTCTAAAATAATCTATAAACGATTGACAGCGCTAAAACACTGCTAGTCATCTCCTAGCTAATCACCCTTAATCACTTGTTCATACTATCACCCATTATGTTCGTTGATATAATTTGTATTTACTGTCAAAGAATAGCTTCTTCGCTTCTATTTTCTGAAATATAATATTAACATTTAATCTGAAGCATCAAATTAAAACTATATAATTCATATTTGTTGTTCTAAAGTGTTGCCATGCATCCCAACAGATGTCATAAGTGTGCCATTCGGAGTTGTATTTATGTCTAAATGCCAAAATGCGACATCGGACACAGCCAAAAGTGACTATCCCTTAAAGCTCTCATTCTCTTAATAATAATATCTCTCAATTATTTATTTATGGGGTCCCGTGGCCGCGTGCCTGAGTATCTGGTCGCGAACCTGGGGGAACCGGGTTCGATCCCGACTGACGCCAAATATTTCCAATTTTAAATGGCACAAAAGTGACCCCTGTGGTGCACTCTCCACACCAGCTATGAGTGCCCGTGAGGTGACGCCTGGTAAGCGCCCACACGGTAAAATATATCGTCATCATTACCGATGTCTACATGTGTTGTAGATACTGGCACACCTAATAATGGGTAATATGCCGTGATGATATATATTTATTAGTGGTCGAAGGCATGTTTACACTTTTAACTACTCGCCATTTCACTATTTACAAATACGAGTTAGATAAGAGTACTAGTTGGCCACTTTCACATCTCTCACAAGTAGTCAGCTGATATTTGACGCAGTATAACAAGTGCCAACTACCACATGTCATCTGTTTCGTATGTTGAATTCATTGAATACATGTGCCCGTGACTTTTTGCTTGCGCATTTGACGTTTACAATATGAGATTGAAATACGTGCTCTAATGCATTTTATTTCCCATTGACGTCACAGAAAGAAATTGATTGGAACTGATATGTTATCTTCGAATCGAACATCAATGTTTAATCAGACAAAGAAAAAATGTGCATTTCAATAGATTTATTTAATAAACAATATTTGGAACGCCGACGTTCGAACCCGATCAACGCCTTAAAAATAATTTTCAGATGCCGCAAAAGTGATGTCGACGACTGTGGTGCTCTCTCCGCAAACCACCCGAATATAAAATAGGCTTCACACACGTGTTACATACTATACTTTTTCTACGACCTTGCAATAAAATATATTTTTTCTTCACATTATCATTCTTTTAACGTAAAGCCTCTGTATTATAGACTTATGTAACCATGGTTACCAACGTTACGGGTGTTTATCAGCTTTGTTTTATTAAAATACAATTCAGTTTACAATATTTAAAATAATGAACGGTGCGTGAAATGTTACTTCACGCACTGGGTGCAAAAAATCAAACTTCACACATAAAAATTGATACGTGAAGTACTCACTTCACGCATGGGAGTAGAAAAAAGCAATTTTTTACATTCACTCATAACAATCTTTATTTTACATTTAACAAATATATCATACACAAAATAAATTTCACAAATATTTACAAAACTAATAGAAAAACTTAACAAAAATCAAAATAGTGCTCGCATCTTTACACAAAGTCTTTTCAGAGCCGTACCCTGGAAGACAATGTAGCAAATTTTTAATATTTATGTATGATGGAAAATATATTGTATTTACAAACCTTAATTTCATTAGAATCAAATATATTTCTATTATATTCTCCCAACACGGTTTCATTATTAATTTTATTGTAATTGCTTCATGACAGTGCAATTGTTTAAATATATCAAAACTGTTATTAAAGTATTATGTTTTTGTTTGACACATCGGCAAATTATTTTTTGTCCTCTTGAAGTGTAATGCGAACTTTACAATTGTATACACAGCAAGTGTAACCTACTTTTTATGCTTACTGTGTTGTAACTTGTCTAACTATGCGGTAAAATAATCAAAATACACTGGACGTTTATGGGCATTTAGAAAAGAAATCATCTTTACTATAATAAAGTTCACGTAAAGAAGTACTACCTACGTAAGTTATTTTTTTACTTTAACATTTCCTATATTTAAAACTAATTTATAGAAACCAAAATCACGGCAGCGACATCTGTCATTATTGTAAAAATCCGCCGTTACCGACATAGTCACCGATCGATATACCTGTCAAATGCGCGAGGCGAAGAATACTCAAATGTCAAATATCGACATTACGTATTACGAAGAAAACATGAGTAAATAAATACATTATCAGTCATAAACAACGACTATTATTACAAATAAATTTTCGGTAGTAGAAGAACTCTAATGAAGGTAAGTAAATTTAAATTTGGAAATTGACTTAACCCCAGTATTTTAAACTATCCCTTTTCAGAAGTATAACCTATCTCATTAAAAAAAGTGATTTTCGTTATCGTTGCCCAAAAAGTTTGATACAATTCTCGCTATTTACTTTATTACTTTCACGCACTTGTGCTTGAAAAGTATGCACTTTACGCACGGTTGTAGGAAATAGTTATTTATGTAACAAGTGTTGTACTTTTTTGGAAAATACTATTTACATACGAGTTGCATACAATATTTTCTCTACACCCGAATGTTAGTGCTATTTCTTATAATACTTCAAATATTGCTGATGTTACTTGACAAGTAAATTAACTGAATGTGCATGTTGCCTAGCAACGTATTTACTTTTCACGCACTAGTGCCTGAAAAGTGACACTTTACACACTGTAACGAGTAATTACTTTACGCACGGTTGTAGGAAAAATATATTTTTTGTAGATAGTAAATAATTTTCTTGTAGGTTAGAATTTCTTATTATGCAGATCACGTTTCAAATATAGCAAAGGTCATCGATCGCAAAAAAAATACTAGCAAAATCACGACTTATACATTGTAAATTACACAATACTAATAGATGATTCATGAATTAGAAAAGTTCTCAGAAAAATTACAAAATTAGCATGTATGATTGGAGTTGTAGGTATTTTAAATTATATAAGGAAAATTAAGTAATTAGGAAATAAGAAAATAAATAGTTGGAATATATTCTTCATTTTATTGATATCTAATCTATGAAAAACATACGAAAGGAAATAACAAAAAAAAACATTTTTACAGCAAATCTGTTTTAAATGATTATAGTTTTCCGGTAATTTATCACGAAGGACAATAACATACAAAATTAAATAACAAATTCGATAATGACAATATATTTTGCCGTATTTTGCAGATGACAACTAAATAATTATTTCAATAGCTAGACTATATATCATAAAGATTTAATTCTACGTAAAAAACTTTCCTTTCATGTTATTATTTCATAAATTATATAGTTCGTGACTTTTTTAGAATTTCTAAAATTTAAATATTTGTATATCAACAATATTACTGCCGTAATAGCCTAGTATCAATAATAATAAAGCAATATACTAAAAGTTTCAAGTACCGTTAAGGTCAAAATGGCAATTATGCACGAGTTTTTTTTTAGTAATCTTTAGCCTTTGAAATTCTATACGAACGGGTTTTTATGAAAGTTTTTCAATAGAAAGATGATCTGAATACTGGATGGAATTTTTTCCAAAACATATCAGATTTATACCTCAAAAAGAAAGAGAAAAATATATATTTTTCTATTTTGCATAAACTTTGTGGTACACTACCACATCAGCTATAAGTTCCTGTGAACATTTTATGCAATGCAAACTATCTTTAAACGGTTAGTAGCGAGAACTAGTAATTAAGGGTAATTAGCAAGCAGATGACTAATACTGTTTTAACTCTGTCAAAGGTTCATTTTAGAATAAAATACTTCAAATAACGATTATAGAAAAAATAATTGTACACATCTTTCATTTCAAGTATTTTTCTCCAAAATAATCCATAAACGATTGAGAGAAAAACATTGCTAGTTAACTACTCGCTAATCACCGTTAATCAGATGATTTAATAAAAACAATTATTTAAATTGGAAATTTATCTATGATCTTGATTAGAAATTTATTGAATGATAAATAAATGAAAACAAAAAACCCTTATAGATAGTGGGTTATATCTTCACAAATATGAATTTTTCGTACTACAATAGGAAAATTAACCAACAATCTCTTCGCAAAGTGTATTTGTCTTGAAGTCACGTGACCATGTGAATGTGTCATTTTGTCTAATCTGTTACACCTAACTAGTCAAAAGCGGTTTTGCTATAAATAATAAATCCATACATAAGAAATATTTCTTCTAATGTGATTTTGTTTACCTAGGTTGCTAGATCTTCTAATAAAAATTTCAAGACAAAAAAAATGCCGAGTAGTCGGACAATACAACCGGCGGTAGATAATGGATACGTTAAACCACCTGTCTCAGGTAAAATATGTCGGAATTCTGAGCTCTATGTCCTTAGCGCGTAAAGAAAAACAAACCAGACATTGAATTCAACGCGGATGAAATGGAAAGTTACTATGTTTCATACAAATAAACGCATAAATCGATGAAATGGATAATTACTCACAATCTAAGTGCTTCTTTTTTGGTCCTATCATTTCTTCCGTGGTTGCTTTGCATACTGATTTTGCTAATCCTTGTCCAGCTAAACTATGCCGTGCGGCCAAAAGTCTGTCGTTTATAGTCTGCCCTGCCATTGTTACTGTTTATTACACTTGGTGCACTTCACTTTCAATTTATTTCTTCGATCACAGCTACACAGCAACACTGCACACCCAACACCACTGAAAGACACTCACGAAATGACAGTTTGCGAGGAACATTCCAAGCACACTAGCACCATCTGCGGAAAATTGTGGAAACGCGGAAATGTTTTTTGGTTATGCAACCAACAATCCTTAATTGTTTCTTTCAGAAAAATCGATCATTGTTATGCTATTATTCAATAAAACTCTTCAAAATTATATGAAAATTATCCCTGAATCCTTATTTTATCGAATTTATATCTAGTTTCTTGTAAAATCAATATCAGAGGAAAAAACGCGACGAATAATTGACAGAATGTCGCATTTAAAATTATTTCGTTTAATTACACACAAACACGGTTTAAACTTTCTTTTTTGATTAACATAGTATATAATATGTTGATTAAACGTTTTTAACTAATAATTGTCCTTAATTTCACGTTATAAATACATTTTTTGAAAAACATGTCCGTATTAACTGCGCGCTTTCAAATATACCAGTATTGGCAGTGATGCCACTTCAGGAAAACAAAAAACAAAAAGAATTTGTCATTTTTGAAATTGCGGGCTTGGCTTATGCATTATCCTCCCGATTCACAAAAAAGTTTAAACTAATCCTCATTTTTGGATTAGTGAATTCTATTCTATTCCGGTATTTAAAATTTAATTTACATGATATTATCAATAAAGGTAGATACTAGGAATAGACTATATTTTAATATATAAACTGTCAAAATTACTGCAGAATTCGCTAATCCAAAAATGAGCTTAAACTTTTTTGTGAATCGGGCTGTATATTATTAGTACTAATTTATTCAATTTAGTTTTCTATTACATGGTGTGTGTTCATCCCAAATTTTCAATTAAATGTCTATTTAATTATTTTTATTTCAGGGATTTTCGTGGTAATACATCTGGCAACATTGAAATACATATACCCATTTGTCAACTAAGTAACCTCAAAATTATTGTACCTGTTAAAAATTCATTTCGTCTCATATTTTGTAATGGTTTAGCAGCATATTGTACATTATTTTACTGCAAACCATGTCTGCCAAATTAAAATTGTATGTTGGAATGAAAGTGAGTACCAATCTGATATATTCAATATAAAATTGTATTTTTTGTATACAAAACACGCAATAAATACTTAATCAACTAATGTGTGCTTTATTTTAACCTTTTAAGATAAAATAATAATATTTCTTCCTTATATAGGTTCACCAAAGCCTCCGAAAACAGACTCATATCACCCCAGAAAAACTAAAATCTCTACTAAGAATTGGAGGCCTAGAAAATAACGAAAACGACATGGCAAATATGCATATACCTTTAGACACCTTACAAAGACAATTAGGTATTCCAAACGCGAACGATATTCTAAATATGAAACCCGATAGCATTATTTCAAATATTTATACTAGTAACAACCGCGCAAATCGCAAAATAGTGTTCGAAATTAATAAACAAACATTCATTAAAGACATTTTGGAAAATATTAACAAACCTGATTTAGTCACAGAAAAGAAAAAAGTTATTGTAGAATTTAGTTCTCCTAATATCGCGAAACCTTTTCACGTAGGGCACTTGCGTTCGACGATTATCGGGAACTTTATTTCGAATTTAAATAAACATTTAGGACATGAAGTTATTCGGTTAAATTATTTGGGAGATTGGGGTACACAATTCGGCTTTTTACAACTAGGAGTAAATATGGGTAAAATTACTAACGACCAAATAAAAATCGACCCGATACAAACTTTATATAAAGCTTACGTCGACGCAAATAAATTAGCAGAAACTAATCCTCAAATTTCGCAACAAGCTCGGGACATTTTCAAAAAAATGGAGGAAGGAGAAAATTTAGAAAACTTAGACACATTTAAAAAATATACACTCGATGAATTAAATGTTTTATACAAAAGACTTGGCGTAACATTCGATGAATATAACTTCGAGTCGATGTATAGCGCGAAAGACATACAAGACGTTGTTGCAAAATTAGAAAAAGCCAAAATCATTCATAAAGACACTGACGGTCGCAAAATAGCCTTAATTCAAGACAAAAAAATCCCTCTTATCAAAAGCGACGGTTCTATGTTGTACATAACTCGCGATATAGCTGCAGCCTTAGACCGATACAAGAAATACAAATTCGATCAAATGCTCTATGTTGTTGATAATTCTCAAAGTGATCATTTCAACGCTTTGCATGACGTTTTATTCCGAATGGACTTACCTTGGGCTGGCAGGATAAAACATATTAAATTTGGGAGGATACGAGGAATGAGTACCAGAAAAGGAAAAACTGTTTTTTTGAAGGATATTTTAAATGAGGCCAAAGAGCTTATGAAAAAGAATCAAATAAAATCTCCAAGTATAACTAAAGAAACATTTTTTCTATTTTGGTTCATTTGGATATCATAAAGTACATCTTTAAAAAACTCGTACTTAATTTCTATTGAAATGAAGTAATAAGTAAATGTCATTCACTGTTACCAACAATCAAATAAAAAGTTAAATATTCCTAATCAATATTCATAAATTTGAAAATGAAATAACGATTTTTTTAATAGCTATTTGTGTAATAAATTGCGAAATGATACGCACGAGGGTAAGAGATCATTTATTCTCAAATATCAACATTTTGAATTTTTCAAAATTAAAAAGTAGGCAGACGTCAGGTTTATCTATTCGTTGTTAAATGACAGACTTTTTACGCATTAAACTGTCACTTTAAGTACTAGTGCTTAAAAATGTTACTTTTAAGCACTAGTGCTTAAAAGTAATTCATTTAGCAACGAAAATGACTATCAAAAAGAACCAAAATAGAAAAATGGTATATTTTAATGTATTATTAATGTACTTTATGTTGAATATTGTATTTTAGCAACGAAAGCTTCAATTACAGACGAAAGAACGTCGGATATTTTAGGCATTTCCTGTGTTATTGTAAACGATTTAAAACAGAGGCGGCAAAAAGATTACAGTTTTGATTGGTCCAAAATATTACAAGTAGGTGATTACTTTATAGCTTGCGGACACTCACGTGATGAAGTGAATTAGCCAATCAGAAGCTGGGGAGAAACTGTCAGATTGAAGGACGGGGAGCTGAAGTTTGTTTTGGTTTATAGCGTATTATGCGTTTTGTTTTCATAGTTTGGCAAAAAAATATAAAATAACTCAATACGCACTAAGAACTTCAATATGAAAACTGCCAAACTATGAAAACAAAACTTATAACCTCTGAACACGCTACCAGAACAAACTTCAGGGTTGCGTTCCAAAACTCTACTACAGAGTACGAAATTACTCAAAATCGTTCCAAAACTAATAACCTTACTCTCAGAGGGGGCTTGACATTAATGTTGTAATTGTAAGTTGCTTTGTTAATTTTTTAAAATTTAATTTAAATTTTTTACTCCAACAAAACTCATTCTTCCAAAACACACGACACTCTTAAATTACGGTACTCTTGAATTTGGAAAGCTGCCCAGCTCTCTGACCTTCGATGTGACAGTTTCTCCCCAGCTTCTGATTGGCTAATGCGCTTCGTCACATGAGTGTCAGCAAGATATTTTATTTCACGTAAGAAAATAGCAGATGGCTCTTAAGAGCCAGCCGTTTTTTCATGCATTCAATACATAATTTAAATTCGTGAAACTAATCTTTGTCAATACTTCGTGCGTTTCAGAAGGGGGTCTTTCACTCTATTTCTTTATTATTTTAAATGAAAGTTTGTTTATCTTTGAAGCATTTCGTAGTATTAAAAAGTTATAATGGGAGAGTTTCACAATTTCTGAAAATTATATATACACTCCTGGACAAAATTAACGCATCACTTTTAATATTTCGTTTATTTCACAAAGTTAGCTTATTTTTGGCATGTTTTATGGTTTTTTAAATTAGTCCTTTACAGGTAATTCAAAATTTGTAGAAAATAACGCAACATAATATACCTTTAAATTAAAAATTACAATATTATTCAAAATAAAGACATTGTGATTTTTTTAAATAAATTAAAATTTAAGATTTTATGGGAAAAAATTATACAATACTTGGTATTACCACTTCTTACATTAATTATGGCTTGCTTTCTTTGTCCCATGCTTCGAAATAAATTTCGAATTGCATGGTGAGGTATGTTTTCCCATTCTTTTAGCCCAGCATTCTCTAGCTCATCAAGAGTGCATGGGACGGGTACAAGACCTCTTTCGCTTCTTTTCAGCATATCCCATACGTGCTCTATTGGATTTAATTCTGGACTGCTAGGTGGCAATTCCATACGGTTAATTTCTACCGTATTTCAATATTCATCTACGCCCCGAGTCCGATGCGATTTTACATAAATATGTAAATACCTCCAATTACCGGCGAAAAAGGAGTGACATGGTCTTACATGACATCTTGCACGTATTTCTGTTCATTCATTGATCTTCCACGAAGCACCGCCAACTCTGAGCGTCCCTTAAAACAATTAGCTCCCCGAAACAGTATTGAATCACAAAAGCAGGGCTCTCGTGGAGCAATTTATCACTGAGTATATCGCTGTCCAGGTCTCCTCCAGGTATGATCTCTTTCGCCTGGTAATTTTAAGCCGACTCATGTCTCATCAGAAAACAAAACACGGTTTCAATCAGCCGAATTCCAGGGAATATGTTGTCTTACAAATTGTAAGCGAGTTACTCGATGAGTTCTGGTGAGACACGGTTCTGTGTTAGTATATCTATTGGCTAGTCTTGCTTTCTCTAGTGTTCTTCTTACCACACGGGTAAAAATCGACGCAGCACAGGCTTCAGGAATGTGATTATTTTGCATATTACTTGTAATTTGTCGTCTTCTCAGAATTTCTAGTTACAAATCTGTCGTCTCTTTCTGTGGGTGGTTTCGGACGACTTTTCTGTTTCTCCTAAAGTTGAATCTAGTCTTTTTAAACCTCCTTAAAGCTCGTCCTATAGTACTGAGATCAACTACCAAGTTCCCCAATCTTATGACGTTGGCCCCATCCAATAGAGTTAACGCCCGAAGAATCTCAAATTCGGACAAATATCAACATCTATTAATTTTCCCAATTCAATTTAATGTTAATTTCGTAGTAAAACACAAAAACATGAAATCAAATTTAAATTAAAAGTAAAAACACTTTTAAACTTTTTCCTTGTGAACAATAAAATACTCATATAAACAAGAATTGATTTTTAATTGTTATTATTTTCATATGTCTAGAACCCTAAATTTTCAACTGCACCCTAAGAAAAATTCATATATTATTCTGTTTTAAAATAAATCGCGAAAATATAAGTGATGCGTTAATTTTGTCCAGGAGTTTATTAATCTACAAGTTTCCGAGTGAAAAAAAAAATGAATTTGTATGAATGTGGACGAGACAAAAGTTTTTTGGATAGGAATGTGTGGCTAAGGATGGTTTTGGGTTTGTGCGAACCCACTATTATGCTACAAAGGCTGTAGTAATTTTAAAAAGTGTTATTTTGAATATAATTTTATAGGAAAAAGGCGACACGGGTGTCAGATTACAATACACACATTGTAGACTTTCAAGTCTTCAAAAAACTACTCAAGTACCAGCAACTTTAGTTTGTATTCCAGAACTTCTGAAAGAAGTTGAAGTAATAAAACTAATCATTCATTTAGCTCAATTCAATGAAGTTTTACTTGTTTGTCACAAAGAAATGGAGGCGTCTGCGTTAGTGGTGTATTTATTTCGGTTATGGTTGGTGGCAAATATTGTTGTACAATATTTAAGGTTATGTATTGTTTTCTTTTTGTTCCAGTAACTATATTAGTAAAGCCCTGTCTACTTTAAGAGTAAAAGATCAAGAATTTGAACTTGCCTCTCAAAGAATGTTGTTGTTTAGTATGTCCAAAGAAATTTTAAGGCAAGGAATGGAAATTTTAGGGATACAACCTTTAAATGAAATGTAATACGTTTTTGTAGTATTTATGTATATTGTTAAATAAATGTGATCATTACTATTTTGCTTTAATTATAGGTTTGTTCCAACAAGAAATTTCTGACGGTTTATGATACTATCACTGACTGTCCTTAATTTGTTTTGTACGCATGCGTTACTCTCTAATTATATGTGGACTGTCTGTTTGTTGGAATGAATTTCAGATTGATTCAGTCAAAAGTTTGACTGGAGTACTGTTTCTTCTAAATAATTTTCATTTTTGTGGTCTGTTGTGGCCAGCACAATACCTCTCGCTATTTCCATATTTGACTATATAAGTATTGTATTACACTTCGTTATCAAACCGTCGTTTTATAACAAAAAAAATACAAAACTTTACCCAAATATTGTTTTTATTGTATTTAGCACGTCTTCTGCACACATTCAATTCTAATTATATCTATTTTTCATTGTATGAGGAAGTTCCTAAATGTCAGAGATTCATCCAATTCATTAACTAGTTGGCGGTATTTCTAATGGATTATATGCATTTTAAATATTTAATAATGTCATTAAAACTGTTGATTTTTGACACTGACATCTGTCATTTACAAACTATGTTATAAACATTTGAATTTGTCAACTGGTTTCCTTAGTGCCTTAGCCTCTGCGATGTACTACATTAAATTATTCTATACATTACAGTGCCTTTATCTCTAAATCTATACAAGATATAATCAAATTTTTAAGTGTATTAGATGGAGAATTTTATGTTCAATATTTGTAATAATAAAAATTTCTAAAAAATAATATTTAGAAGATGTTTTAAAGAAACTGTTACTTCCGGTTGTCCAATTGTTACAAAAATCTAATCAGCTCCAGTGGCGGCTCGTGCTATAGGGCACAAGGGCGCAGCCCTACCAAATAAAAAGACAAGAAAAAAAGAAATAAGCGAGTACATATACATTTTAAAAATACATTAATTATTATTTATTTATTTTCATTATTATGCAATTCTTACTACACCGCCGATAGCTAGATAGCCTATATACTGACGTGTGCACGTACCGATATGCTGCTAGAAGCTAGGGCACAAATGTTTCTGCCCCGGTCTCCCACTATTTTTACTCGAATTTTGACCAATAGCAGCGAAGCGCGCGAAGCTGCATATGACTGCATTAGGCCTGTTCCGGGCACAGCCCAATTTAAACGAAGATGTCCGAGTATGTCCGGCATTTTCCGAGGTAATCTGTTATTGTTGAATTGTAATCGTCTAGCACTCATTTAATTACGAAGATGGCTTCTGTATCTTAAAGATTAAATAATTTAATATACTCTTTTTACTTTTTTAAATTTTTGTGCCCTACCATACAAAGATATCACCAGCCGCCACTGATCAGCTCTTCCCAGGAATGTTATATTGAGGAAACTGCAGTTAAATATTTTTTAAGTCTTATAGTATTTGAGAAACCGTGGTTCCAACATCCACACACGGACATCATCGTAAAAATGTTATATCGGTTCATTTATAATATTGAATTACATTCATAATTAATAAGATATAAAATAATGTTTTATAATAATTTATTACATAAACCCTATTAATAATTATTACATATAAAAAATATATAAATATACATCACTGGCATAATGGTATGTGCTATATTGGTATTGGTTTCATTTACAAAACAATAGATACGTTTTACACCCAAAATAAAAAATTCCATAGTCCATTTGCTGAGACGAAAAAATGTGGAACTAATTCTTGAACAGAGACAAGTCATTCTATTGGTCAATAGAAGATCATTTTGGAGCCGAAATAACAGAATGATTTGTTTAAGTTCAAGAATTAGTTCCACATTTTCTCGTCTCAGCGAATGAAGTATATAATAAAATTTGATATTTATGTATTATTTTTATTGCCTTGGTTTTAAACCAAGCCAAATTCCATTCTCTGTTAATAAATTAAACCTTTTTCCATCGAACTTAAGAGGAATGTCAGTTTTCTCAACGACTACAAATTCAAACTTTGATAGAAAATGCACGAACAGAGCTTTGATTTCCAAAAGGGCAAATCTTGAACCTGCAAGTAATAAAATATATGTAGTTATTTGTTTTTTTTTTTTATACGGGACGATAAAATTATATTTTTATTGACGAGTGGAAAATGTTAATTCATGAGCGAGTGAATATTATTTTGGGATTCAATAATAGGGACTATACCATACTCAAATTTTAACTATCTTACCCCAAGTTTTATAAAGGGCAGAATAAATTTACTTCCATAGTAAATTTATTCAAACTAACATATTCGAATGAATTTTATTCCTTTTATGACATTTATAACATTACTGTGAAAAGTTCGACTGTCATTTGAGGGAATACATTTTAATTGGAATAATACTACCTTTTTTTTAGTTTAAGTTCTGTATTTATTATATAAAAAAAGGTAGTATTATTCCAATTAATAATATGAGTTCTGAAAGATATTTTAATAATTTGGAATAAATTTTGTTTACTTTGGAAGTAAGTTTATCTGTCGTTTATTTGTTTTGATAATAATTTCTTTATGAATATATAATAATTATTTATGTAACAAGTGTGTAAAGTAGTACTTTTTTGGTCGAATGCGATGCGAATATTAGCACGAGATAAAAAATATTATTTACACACGAGTTGCATACAATATTTTTCTACAACCGAATGTTAATGATATACTTCTCATAAAACTGAGTAGGAGTGTACAGGCATCTTCAAATTTAGTGTTAATTCAGAAATAAATTAACCGTTACCTAGCAACGTATTTACTTTTCACACGCTAGTGCTTGAAAGAGTGTTTCAAAAATTACACTTTCACATTGCAAAGAGTGCGTAAAGTATGTACTTTTCGCACGGTTGTAGGAAAAAATATTTTAGCTATGCGACCATGAAAAATTTGTACCCTCTAGAATTAACAGTTTTTCGACTGCTGATTTCATATCTCGCTTATTACGTCATATTTTTAAATCGCGTTTGCGCTAAAATTCTTAGTTCTACCTGTTCTTCCAGAAAAAAAATGTTATAGAACCCCATTAAATTTTTTCATCGTGTATATTTTTTTCTACCGTGAGTATTTTTTAACGTGAAACATTGGGTTTGTCATATCCATGGTTACGACTTGACATTTGATTGACAGCAATGTATTTGCCCGTTCTATTTAAAATGAAACATAGGGAACGAATTTGACATTTGATAAAACGTCAATATAGGTTAATGTTGTTTAAATAATTATACCTTCTTTCTAAATTAAAATTAGTTGTAGAAAAAATATAGCGTTCACCTTGTGCCCAAGTGGTTTTTTGACTCGGCTAAATTTCTTACAATATTTAAATATAATACTTCTGTCAAATTAACGGTTACCTGTCATATTGACAAGATGTCATTAGAGGTTAATTTTGTTTAAATAATTATACCAGTTTTCTAAAAATTAAATTTAGATGTAGAAAAAATACTGTGTGCACCTTGTGCCCGAAATATGTTTAGTGCTCTCGAGTGATTTTCTGACTCCGCTAAATTTCTTACAATATTTAAATATAATACTTCTGTCAGATTCATTCCCTATGTTTCATTTTAAATCGAACGGGCAAATACATTGCTGTCAATCAAATATCAAGTCGTAACCATATATGGATATAACAAACCCAATGTTTCACGTTAAAAAATACTCACGGTATAGTAGTTTTTAAAGAAATATGAAATATTTTAAAGAATAGATCTTTCTGTCTGGTAACATTAAACATTCATGTCATCAGAGAAATCTACGTCACAGCAGCTAAATTTAAAATTTGAAGTGATTCTAAAAATTAAATATTTGATTAAAAAAAATAAGAAAAGCACTAAAAAAGTAAAAAGTCTGTCTCGTTTGTTCTTACCTATGCAATTTCTGGGACCAGCACCGAAAGGTAGGTAAGTGAACGGTTGAATACTGTCTTTATTCTCGTCACTAAAGCGTTCTGGGTCAAATTTTTCAGGATCTGGAAAATACTGAGGATCATGATGAATAGAATAAACAGGAATCCATATAGATATATCATTTTCAATAGTAACTGGCGGCTCATTTTCAGTTTGTAGGACATACGGCTTTTCACAAAGTCTTTCGCTCAAAACACCTGGTGGCCATTTTCTTAGAGTTTCTAAAAATTATAAACTAAATGGTGTATTTATGAAAAGACAGCTATCTCGTATTTACGTACCTGACACCACCATATCCAAATACTTGAGTTTCAAAATAGATTCATAGGTAATACCTCCGTTAGCGACTAGATCATCGATTTCTTCCTGGAGTTTTTTCTGTACGTCTGGATTAACCGCTAATTCATGAGCCATGAAACCCATCATAGTCGATCCTGTTTCATAACCGGCGAAGAAGAATAAGAAAGCTTGGGCAATGATGTCTTGATCTGTCAGTTCTTGATATAAAAAAGTACATACATAAATTAATTATAGCTCAATCATGAATTCAAATATTAATAGGGTTATTGCAAGAATTTTTATATGACTTCTAAGTACTAAATTTTAAAAAATACAATGTTCATTAGATATTTTACAATTAAATATTGAAATTTGTGTAATATTTTGAGAGTCACATGATCTGAAGCAGAATGTAACGGCAAAGTATATCTGGTATACAGTGTGTCCCATTTTGAGGTGCCACCATTGGGATCTCGAGAACTATAAGAGATACGATGTCAGTTAAATGGAACTTTTTGTGTGCCTTTGGGAGGCCATCTCAGATGTGCTTTTGTTTTTCCAAAAATTCTTATAGGGCACTAGATAATGACGAAAAACTGAATATTGTTGATTTTTTCTTTTTCAAATAACTTCTAAACTATTAATATATGAGAAAAACGTTTCAAATACAAAAGATATATATTTTTATTAACTAACCAGTGGCGTACGAAATAAATTTTTATATCCGGAAATTTTCGAGATATAACACAAACTTATATTTTTTTAAATGGAACCCATATCTGATTTCAGTCTCAAAAAAATTATTATTTTTTTTCTCTTTTCAATGATGTAAGGGTTATTATGTTTTATATTTGTTTTGCTCCTAAAATTTAATTTTTCTCGTTATTTTCCTGAACTTTCTTATTATTTCCCAAAAAAACATTATTATTTTTATTAATTATATTGTATTTGATCGAAATAATTTGTTTTATGCCTTTATTACTTAATATTTTTATTCTAGACTCATAATTACAAATTACACTATAATGTGCCAAGGGCGACCAGATGCAAAATATTATAAAAATTAGTTTAATACGAGTTTTAAGCAAATTTTTCTAACGAAATAAATTATTTAAATACAAGTAGTATTTCTAAATAGAAATCTACCAATATTTTCAAAATAATTATAAATTTAATACAAAATAAGGAAAAAATAATAATTTTGAAGGCAAAACAAATGCAAAACATAATAACCCTTACATCGTTGAAAAGAGAAAAAAATAATGATTTTTTTGAGACTGAAATCAGATATGGGTTCCATTTAAAAAAATATAAGTTTGTATTATATCTCGAAAATTTCCGGATATAAAAATTTATTTCGTACGCCACTGGTTAGTTAATAAAAATATATATCTTTTGTATTTGAAACGTTTTTCTCAATTACTAATAGTTTAGAAGTTATTTGAAAATGAAAAAATCAACAATATTCAGTTTTTCGTCATTATCCAGTGCCCTATGAGAATTTTTGGAAAAACAAAAGCACATCTGAGATGGCCTCCCAAAGGCGCACAAAAAGTTCCATTTAACCGACATCGTATCTCTTATAGTTCTCGAGATCCCAATGGTGGCACCTCAAAATGGGACACACTGTATACAGTTCAAAATGTAACAAACTATAGCCTACTTTTATTTATATAAATAACGTATACAGTTTTCCTATTGGCTATAGATGTACAGCACGTCATTCATATACAGAGAATTTATTTTAAAATGCAACATTATAGTTTATCACTTCCATGGTTACTCATTATTGTCAAAAAATGACAGCAATGTAATATTTGTACATTTTAAAATGCAACATTATAAATAGTATTGCAGCACAGGAGATACCTCCAGAACATATCACAAATGGTGACAATTCTTATTAAGACCGACTAGAATATTGCCTCAGTGTGATTGGGGGTATTTTTTTTTAACATTTATTACATGAAAGTTATGAATTTTTGTAAGCTAAAGTTTGTTAAGATGTACAATATTCATGTTTTGATTATTTGTTAATCCTATGTGGGCTAATTTATTGGATATATAACTGTTATTTGAAGTATATTTTCTAAATTAATCCATAAACTAGTCAAATGCTCGCTAATCACTCTTAATCAGCTGTTCATACCAGCAATCATTGTTTTTTCTTACCAAATTCAGCGTCTTTCTTTCCAATATTGGATTCCTCAACAGCTGAAAAACTAGAATTCGAACCAGGGTCCTGTTCAACAACTTCATGTTTTAATTTTCCTTTTTTCGCTTCCATCAGTAGGTTGATCATATCTGGACGGACAGTTCCTTCTTTTTCCCTCAGCCTTAACGTTGATAAGATTAAATCACTGAAGAAATGTGTTGATTTTTGATCGACTAAATATATTCCTAACATCTATAATGCACAGAGAGTATGATTATGTGTTAATTTAATGTTATACATTCGACTTATTCAATATAATATATATAGAAAAATATAAAAAAATCGGTAGAATAGCCCATAAGTATTTTATATTCGTACCTTCATTAGTTTTGGAGAAATCACATATCCTATAATCTTAATAATGGCACTACCTCCAAAATTAGTTGACTGCTTGCCAACCATGTAAAATTCATTCTCTTTGTCTGTAAGAGAGTCACAAGTGATTCCAAAAGCAGTAGAACCAATAACATCGTTAGCATATCTCGTGAATATGTCTTTCATTTCCACTGTAACCATTCCATTATTTTTTTCTGCTTCTTTTAAGAAATACTGGATGAATTGTTGAGCACACTGGTTGATGAGGGTGTACATTGTACGCATCTTGCTGCCTGTAAATGCTGGAGACAGAGTTGAACGCATATCCTTCCATTTTTGACCTAAAATGCAAATTCTATAAAATATAAGAGAAATTACAATAGTCAACTTTAGTTGACTATTGTTATATTCAAAGTTGACTATTGTTATACTTACAAAGTGTTAAAAAAGGGTCAAATATTTTAAGGGTATATAGACTATCAAATAAAAGTGAAATTACAACAGTCATCTTTAGTTGTGTCAACCAAAGTTGACTATTGTTATACTCAAAGTTGACTATTGTTATACTTACAGGGTGTTAGAATAAGGACCAAATATTTTAAGGGTATACAGATTCTATCAAATAAAAGCGAAATTACAATAGTCATTTTTAGTTGTGTCAACCAAAGTTGACTATTGTTATACTCACAGTTGACTGTTATACTTACAGGGTGTTAAAAAAGGGTCAAATATTTTAAGGGTATATAGATTATATCAAGTAAAAGCAAAATTACAATAGTAATCTTTACTTGTATCAACCAAAGTTGACTATTGTTTTACACAAAGTTGACTATTATTATACTTACAGAGTGTTAAAAAAGGGTCAAATATTTTAAGGGTATATAGTACTGACCAAAATGAATAAAAAAGATTAATCAACATAGGTCTGATCTTCCACTGTTTCCGAGCAAGAGGATATTTTGTTTTAGAAGCGAAGAAAACTGGTGAAGATAGTAATCGATGAAAATTTTGTTTATTGTAATTAGACTATTAAAAAACCATAAAATTTTATATGAAATATTTTCCTCAATGTCTAATAGTTACGAAGTTATTTGAAAATTAAATATTGGTCAAGATCGCCAGAATAATTAACTTAGTACAATTATTTGATTTTCTTTGTAAAACAAAAACACATGATGATCTCTGAATGGAAAACAAAAAGTCTCATTTTATCGAAATCGTAACTCTTATAGCTTTCGAGATAGCAGAGGTAAACCCCGTAAAAACTCATTTTTCACTGCCTCACATCTCGGAAACTATTGAAGATCGGACCTATGTTGAATAAACTTTTTTTACTAATTTTGGTCATTACTATATGCCTTCAAAAAAAATTACCCTTTCTTTAACATCATGTATATTATAAACCGATATTACATTAGTCAACTTTGATTGACTATTGTAATTGAAAATGCCAACATAAATTGACTATTGTAATTAATAAAGCCGAACTTAGATTAGTCAACTATGGTTGACAGTAACCGACAACTTCGGTTGTCTCAACAAAAATTGACTATTGTAATTAATAATGCCGAAATAAGTTGACTATTGCCAATATTTTCAGTAGTTAAATTTTAACAACTGGTTAAAAAAATAATCCAATAGATACTGATTTGACAACTAAAAATCCAATTTTTTATTATATATCAACATACTTGATTGGTTAATTTTTTTAACCAGTTGTTAAAATTTAATCACTGAGGTATAGAACAGGCCCGATTATAGCCGAAATTATAGTGGTCAACTCTGGTTGACAGCAACCGACAACTTTGGTTACGTATATCAAAGTTGACTATTGTAATTAAAGCCAAAATTACATTAGTCAACTTGGTTGACGGTAACCAAAAATCAACCAAGGTTGATTATTGTAATTATTCATATGATTGAAATTAGGTTAAAATTTAATCACTGAGTTATAGAATAGGCCCGATTATAGCCGAACGGCAACAGACAACTTTGTTGTGTATATCAAAGTTGACTCTTGTAATTAAAGCCAAAATTACATTGGTCAACTTTGATTAAACTTTGCTTATATCAACCAAAGTTGACTATTGCAATTATCCATGTGATTGAAACTAGGGTAAATCTAGAAAGACATAAATATCAGTATAAAAACTATTTTATTCTAATTTTAAAGACGGTAGATTATTTTTTGAAGTTTTGTATTCTGGAAAACCAGTATTTTGAAGGTAGAGTAAGTATTGTATTTATTTATTTTAAGTAATTATACCTAACCTTTTAGAGAAAGTAAATTCTTTCCAAATATGGGATCAGTATCTTCACTCAAAAAGGTCTTATGATTCATAAAGTGATCAAAATCTTTAACTGTTATATTTTTAATTAATTCCGGATCTCTTATCATCAAAACGGGAGAGTAGAATTGATGGAATCCAATATATCTGAAACATTAGTCTCATTAAATAAATATACATTACAACATATGGTACATAATTATGTACTTGATAAAATAATGTGAGATAATAATAAATTCTGAATGACTTAATGTATTATTGTGGTCAATTATTATTTATTTTAATGTGTGATTATAATATTGTGAGATGATAATAATAATGCCATATGCCCTTTAAAATAAATCCTGAATTACTTAATTTAATGAATTATTATAGACAATTATTTTTTTATTTTAATGTAAATTTTATTATTACAAAAAAGCCAATAAGTAAAGAAACAAAATTATAATTGTAACACAAAATATGCAGGTGTAAATCGAAAAGTGAGACATGGCGTTTAACATGGGTTATTCAGTTTTTCTTTGTGCAAACGTTACCTAATTCTTTTATTCGAAAATACTTCAAATAAAAGTTATAGATATTTAAATTCTGCATTTAAATTATTTAAAACGATTTTTCTAGCTCTTCATATAAACGTAAAAATTAATTATAAAGTTACAGTTTTTATGAGCTTTTAATCTAGGCAGCCATGGATTTATGACAAAAATAAACAAATGCAATGTTTTTAACTGTCAATTAGAACTTAAACACTTTACCTTTTTGTTTCGAGTTATGTTAAAAGATATATATTTATAAATATTTACTTTGCTTTGGGATATTTGTAGTACATTTCTTCTATGACGTAGGGTAATGCAAGACGTCTCCAAAAATTGGAAGCATTGCTTCCAAAAAATGGAGTGGCTGGTATATAGGGCACATTGCGCTCTTTCCAATATTGGGTCGTTTTGTAGAGATATTTATAAAATAAATATCCAAGGACAAATAAAAGTATCCAGAAATACATAACCTGGAACAATAAAAATATATATACACGGTGTAAATTTTAAAACGGGTCATAGGGCTATAACATAGAAAAACAGATTTTTAGCTGACAAAAGTTTCTATTTTAATTTATTGAAAAAAGAATTAGTGCATATAAAGAAAAAAATTACGATTTTTTAAATACCAAACACATTACATTTCTGTTTCATATAAAGCCAGAAAATAAATTTAAAAATTTGTACAATTAAGAAAAAATAACAATAGCCATGAAACTGACAGTAACAAAACATTGTCATCTTTTAATAACATGATAGGGGACAATTAAAGATTAAAGTTATTAATTTATGAACTATTATAAAATAACATAAAATAAAGAAAACACTAGGATATTTATTTAAGAAACAATTATATTGTAATAGGTATTTTGAAATTAAAGATGATCTACATGTAATTAGAAATAAGTTATAAGAAACGAGAAAAACTGCAAACTATAAGGGAAAAATAATTTGTAATTTTTCTTCATGAGACAAATTATCCATGATTTCTTGTTAATAAAACGAAAATAATAATTTAACAAATAATGTCCAAAAAACGTTTATCAATTACAGTCTTAAGTCAAAAATAGTTTTGTTTTGTTTCTGTCAGTTTCAAGGCTAATAATATTTTTTCTTAATTGTGCAAATTTTTAAATTTATTTTCTGTCTTTATATGAAACAAAAATATAATGTGTTTGGTATCAAAAAATTCGTATGTTTTTCCTTTATAATATGCATTAATTCTTTTTTCAATAATTTAATATAGAAACTTTTGGCGTCTAAAAAACTGTTTTTCCATGTTATAGCCCTATGACCCGTTTTAAAATTTACACCTTGTATATATATATAGTGTGAACACTGAAAAACGTGACATAGGCGTTTAACATGGGAAAACAGTTTTCTTCAAATATTATCTGTCCCGGAAGAGTATGGTGGGAGTTTTTGATATGGTTAGAAAGATTATTTAATTTGGCATCGAAGAGTATCTAAATACTGCTAATTTAATGCTTTATTATTGATATATTTACGAAAGTATAATGCTACTTGACAGTTATTACTTATAACTTACTAAAAACAGTAATCATGGAAACGTATTCGGTAGCTGACTTGGTTAAATCAAGGCTCCATTATAATTTTTCACTAGTTCAAATCCCTCCCGGTTCATGTTAATATATAGCAATAAAAGCAAAGAGTATAAAAAAGTTTCCGAATAAAACCAACATATTTTTTTACGCTCTTTCCGAATCTGATGTCCCCCCAAAAACTATGAAGGGTTTGATTCGGCACACTTTTTGTTACGATGCATTGCTTTCGAGATATTCAAGAACGTAATGTTATATGGGACACCCTATATAAGAAAACATACAATTATAATTAATCAGCGTTTAAAAAAAAATGCTAAGATAAAATGTAAACGTATTATTAGTTTGTTACGGTAAAACTAATTCAAATAACGTAAAATACAAATAATAATTTTAACCAGTAGAAAATTTGTATTACGATTATCATATCGGTACATTATTAAAATTTTGATAATACTTTCAAATGTGAACAGATAAGTAAATAATTATTGCAATTAAAATTTTAATAATACTTTCAAATATACACAAATAAGTAAATAATAGTGGTAATTATATGCACACGTTTGTATTTTATATACATATCTTAACATTTTTCTTCATTCTATAAATAATATTAAAATTATGAATAATATTAAAATACTTACGGTTTATTACAACACAATTATGATCAAAAACACATGACTTCTTTCTTCTCTGTTGTTTAAAACAGAGTGAGTCACAGACCAATCCGCTACGAAAATTAAATAGAAGGTCAATCCGAACTCTTCTTTAAAATGGCGAAAATCATTGTTGACTGTAATTTATATCAGGTGGAAGGGATACACTATCATTTAATAACAAGTATATAAATAGCATCAATTGTTAGGAACACAGATAACGAATTACTTGAATTATATATTTATCTAATACTAGAAACATAAACTAAAGTTTATGACCTGATGTAACTGAATGAAACAGTAAATAATTGTGCAATATTATAGTTGGAATTGTTTGTGAAATAACAGTGCTTAAAAATCTTGATTTTTATACTTTTTATAAAAAAAATAATGGTCTAAAAAATATACAGTTTGGTGACTCGAACACCCGAAATATTAACATTTAAAATCATACTTTTGTAATTTCATGCTTCCCTAACTATTTTCGGTAAAAAAAATTCAAATAAAAGTTGTAGATCTATTTTTTTCTACAATCTAAATATAAAGTAGGCATTTGCGCTCGCTTTTGTCACCGCAAAATGTCACTTTGCCGCTCATGCGCGTCAAAGTAGGAAAAACGCTCGCTGTCCGAATTTCTAACCATAAAATGTTGAGAAATATGTCACTTGTCTACATTCTTAATGGGAACAGAAATAAAATAAATAATAATAATTTAAAAAATCATAAGTTTGTGTTATATTTCGAGAATTATGAAGTTTTCAAAAAATCTAATTAAGTACGCCATTTTATTTTACCTAAAAAAACGGTACAAAATTTGTTAAAACAATTCTTCTCTAACTCAGAAACAAAAGATGATCGTAAATTCCTGTGGTCACTATTAAACTTTTCTCAAAAAGTTAACCCTTGACAAACGATTTTGCTCTATCATTAATATTTCCCGAACCCTAAAAAACATCGAAAATGAGACATTGTACAAGTACTGTATAATAAGTAGAACGTGCTTACTATACCCAAATCATTCAAGCAGCCAATGCACGTCATCACTTAGTGTAAAAACCTTAATGCATTAAAATCACTAATAGTAAAAAATGAAATAAAATTTTAATCATTTTTAACCGTCGAAAAGTGTATAGCCTTATATAATTATTATTAAGGTGAATAGTAGAGTTCATTACTTATCGTATATGACATGAATAATATATAAATAATGCACGTCAACGCCATATTATTCGTTTAATTGTTACTATAGTTGGCAACATTGATAATTTGTATGTTCATACTGTCAAAGTTATTATTTGAAAAATATTTGTATCGTGTTTGAAACATTTTTGTGCATTGTAAAGGCCTATTTATAATAAAGTAATGTTAAACGCAACGTGACCGTTAACGCAACACAAAATCTGTGAATCTGCCAAAGGTAGCACTTCTAATCAATCAGAAGAATTCGGTATATTTCTTTGAAATTCAGCACACTTTTATTTATTGCCTTTATATGGAAGTATAAATAAGGTTACTATTATAAAATAATTTAAATAGACATGGGCAGTGACGAAAATATAGTATTTATTTTGTAATGTGACAGTTTATTAACATGTCGATAATAAAGATAACTCTTTTCATAAAGATTCTAAAACCTCTGCAAACGTACCAGTACATGACGTCACACATCTAGTTACTTTTATTCAATTTTTATTAATGACGTGCATTGGCTGCTTGATTGATTTGGGTATACATTCAATATTTTCTGGTTTGTTAATATTCGAAATTTTAAAATCTGTGTGCTGGGTAATACAAAGCACTCAAAATTAATTATGCTTATAGATTCAGATGTAGAATTTTAAGTTCTACAACTTTTATTTGAAGCTTTTTTACTTAAAACAATCAGGTAAGCAGGAAATTATAAAAATTCACGTTCGCGTGTTTGAGTCAAAATCCTGTATAATCATTGTTACGTCAACACATATGCAACCAATGTTACACAAACAAAATAAAGTTATATACGCGGATGATGTAATGTTAGCTATGAGACAAATTACAAGAGATTTTTATTTGTCAAGTTACTGTACTAATATTTGTATGTTTAGTTACTACTTCTTGTTTAATTTAATGTGTTTTACATTTTGAAATTTGAAAATATGAGAAATAAACTAAATAATTTAGTTCACTTCTCATATTTTCATGCACCACTCATACACGGTTGAAGATAGAATAACGCACAATTAAAGTCTGAATTCAGCATGAAATTCTCTTTCTTTTCATGTCACACATGATTTTTTTACATCATCGGATCTCGAGTTACAGCCGTTTGAAGTTACATGATTCTTCATCGAAATTTTGTGTATTTTCAATAATACAGGTTGCTAAAATTTTTTATTCAATTTTGACGTTTTAAACTGTCGTTAATAACTCCATAGCAACAACTATAAGTAACACTTCACAAGTGAATTAAAATTTTCAAATCACTCCCACAAAATTTTAACTCATTCTGCAACAAAAAATATATCTAAAAATAACATCAAGAACGAAAATAACACTCACCACATTATTTATCAGACATTATCAGCCCTTTTCATTATTTTTTAAGACATAAATGACAGACAATAAAGTTTTTTAAATAGATGATTTGACGTCTATCAGCGACGATTGTCATGCTCAGCCTACTAACTGATCAGTTTTTTATTTTGTCAAAATTAAATATTATAATGGTTTTTATTATTATTTCGTCAAAATTGAATAAAATATTGTACAAACCACGTGAGCTAAGAATGTTTATTCATGAGAAGAAAGTTAATTTCTTCTCATGAATAAACATTACCTTAAATAAATAAATATCTATTACCAATCTTGGAGTTCGAAATTTGATTATAATTTTTATATGAACGCCATAGTAGACAGCTAACTTATCGACAATAATTTTTTTTTTTTTAGCTTTGTAACGATGTATAACTTATCTATGTTTATTTATTTCAAACAGTAAAAATTCAATGATTAATAAATTTATAGGTCTAAAAACAATTATTGTGGCAATGAAACAAATGAAAACACAATGGGGTATTCCGACATTTTTAAAAAATATTTTTTTACATTAGTACAGACCAGTAGGACTCTGAATATCTAACTTTGAGTAAGAAAATGTATGCATCACATGAGATATGAATTTTTAAAAATTTCATCGCAATTCAAATTTTCTTATCATGGCGCGCTTATGACGTCAACTCGATGGTGACATCTGCAACGAACTTCAGCGCCTAAATCCACATGTTCATGACAGCCATTTGCTTGTTTACATATGATTTTAGTAGCAGCGTGTATTTCGGTGTTTGTCCTGTGTTTGTTTATGGTAAAAATAGGAGTAATAATTATAAAGTGGACGAAATATCAAACAAGAAATATACCCGCGCGTGTTAACTACTGGCACCATCTGTGTTTTTAAACGAAAATATTTACTTTGAAATGAGCAACAGATTATCAACTTTACATCACAAATTTCAAGGACGTTTCTAGAGCTGTAAAAATTCCAATTTTGTAACATTAAATTATGAATTAAAACTTTTTATTAAACATGTTTTATAATATTTTTCTACTATATGAAGATGGAAACTATAGAAAAAAGTTATTATTTTGCATTAATTCCATATCAACATATACATTTTTAAAATGGAGCAACTTTATTTTAATTTAACCCTCATATGAATTTATAAAACAAAAATTAAATTTTCTCAAAAGATTATCTACATTGTCTAGAAACTGTGTCACGAATATTTGCAATATTCATAAGATAATTATTTTTTAACTAGTGAAAGTATTCAAGGTTGTTATGACTATACTTGAAGGTAAAAAACATCAAAATATATTGTATCAGAAATTTATTTCATATAAGCAAACATACAATGCGTATTAATATAAAAACATATATAGTACAAATAAAATAAAACTTGGTAGAAATAATTTTTGTCATTAAAATAAATACTAAGTTTTAAATGCAATTTTAATCTGACCACAAGTATTATATTGTTTATAATTGACTAGCAAATACCTGATTTATTTTACAATATTCATATAGAAGCCAAATTTAGTTCACAAGATTATACCTCAAAATTATAAGAAAATAAAATCAGTTCACAACTTTACACTATTTATCACACATTCACTATGGTAACAACATTCACTTACATTACTATTACACTGCAATTAAATATGTTACATATTCATTTAATGATTCGAGATACTTTGTATTTTAAATAAAAAATAAATGGGACATTGTGAAATATTGCTTTGCTGAGAAACGATAAAATTATCTAGTTGTATCGAAAAAAATCATTTTTAAGTTGTAACTTACATACTATCTTACTTTTTTATTTGGCTCTTGTTAAATTCATTTTATCTTACAACACAGCTATTATGATTCATAATTAATTAACTATGGCAATATATGCATAACTAAGAAATAATAATAGTAAAGAACTTTTTTCTAATAATAATTTGTAGTTTTGAATGTTTTTTTCATTAAAATACGTTCTTAAAATATGTATTTTTTTATACAGAAAGCGAAAAAAAGCCAAAACGTTTCATTTTTTCATTCGTTTGAATTTTTGAATTTATAATTTCTCCTAATTTTTTAATGGACCCAAACTAATATTTTTTATTGCCGTTTACGAAATTCTGTATAAGCATAATAAAACCAGATGTGAAAATTCCTTATATACAGGGTCTCTTAAATAGGGGGACATGGCTTAACCACAGATTCCTGAGGCTAAAATAAAACGATTTAACCAAACTTGCTTCTACCGGAAAGTGTACCATTTAGCCAGAATTCTGCGTCAAAGTTCTTCGAAAAAAAAAAATTAATTTTGCTTATAATAATCGGACGCTTTATTCGATTTGGATGAAATTTGGTATGACAGTTCATATGGTTATAAGTCATATTTTAAAGTGATACTTGTTATTATTAGTGAACCACTAGTGTATGAAACTTAGGTGTTCCAACATTGATTAGACCGTAACTTTTTAATGGCCAAGCAGATTACGTGAAATTATTTTTTTACAGAAAGATACATTCAATAGTAAACTTTTCTCTCTGTGTATCTGTAACGGTTCATTATTTCACGCACTTTTTCCACACTTTTATTATGTTTAAAAAGACATACTTCATAAAATCATTTTAATTAATTAAGTGTACTTTTTTAACAGACGTAAAATAGTATATTATACGCCAAGGTTGAGAAGATCATTATTGACCCAGCGCCTATTGTAACCCGAGGGCGAAGACCGAGGGATATAAAGCGCCTGGTCAATAATGATCTTCTCAACAGTGGTTTATATACTATTTTTTTCACTACCAGCAAATAAATTCTCTTTGATTTCTTTTTATTGATAATAACAATAATTTTGACATGAATAATAACGTTACTTATTTGTTAATATTCACAAAAACAAAGTAGACTGCATTTGTTTTTATCTGACGTTTTGCTCATTTCGCTGGTTTGATAACCTCACTTATGGGCCTTGATTTGAATTTGATTTAATTATTTAATAAAAACACTTTGTTCTGTTACAGTCAGCAGACTTATTAGTTTATTATTATTTTTAAATAAATCTATTGAAATGTATTTACCTACAAATACAAAAAAATAGTGATTTGTTCAATCCTACATCTACAAATATTTCACATTTTCACCAAAACAGCACAGTGGCCAGGCGAGGCGGCAAGGTTAATAATAAATTATTATTGACCTAGGTTACCATGGTTACAAGCAAGCGGTAGTGAAAAACAATTTCTCATGTCAAATAAAGGTAAATAATAGTGGGTTCCTAGGCTAGTAGTGAAAAAAAAAAATAATTATTACTCTTTTCTAGTTTTTTTTTAACTGTAAAAAAATCGGTTTATAACAATATATTGTGCATTGCAGATGAATTAATAAATAATAAAATAACGCTGCAGTATTATTTGATAAAATGAATTATTATTATAAAAACTGGATTCTTGAAAACTGAATTAAATAAATAATTATACGAATATTCTTCCGCTACTTACGGTAATTTTTTATTTATTTTTTGGTATCATATCAAAATTTCTTTATTTTTAAAATATGTACAGTGTGTCCCATTTAGAGGTGCCACCATTGGGATCTCGAGAACTATAAGAGATACGATGTCGGTTAAATGGAACTTTTTGTGCGCCCTTGGGAGGCCATCTCGGATGTGCTTTTGTTTTTCCAAAAATTCTCATAGGGCACTAGATAATGACGAAAAACTGAATATTGTTGATTTTTTCTTTTTCAAATAACTTCTAAACTATTAGTAATTGAGAAAAACATTTCAAAAATAAAAGATAGATATTTTTATTAGATAATATTAAATAATAAATCAATTTTTATATCCGTAAATTTTCGAGATATAACGCAAACTTAAATTTTTTTAAATGGAACCCATATCTGATTTCAGTCTTAAAAAATCATAATTTTTTTCTCTTTTCAGTGATGTAAAAGTTATTATGTTTTATATTTGTTTTGCTTCTAAAATTTAATTTTTTTCTTTATTTTCCTGAACTTTCTTATTATTTCCCAAAAAACATTATTATTTTTATTAATTATATTGTATTTGATCGAAATAATTTGTTTTATGCCTTTATTACTTAATATTTTCATTCTAGACTCATAATTACAAATTACACTATAATGTGCCAAGGGCGACCAGATGCAAAATATTACAAAAATTAGTTTGATACGAGTTTTGAGCAAAATTTTCTAACGAAATAAATTATTTAAATACAAGGAGTATTTCTAAATAGAAATCTACCAATATTTTCAAAATAATTATAAATTTAAAAAAAATATAAGTTTGTGTTATATCTCGAAAATTTACAGATATAAAAAATTATTTCGTACGCCACTGGTTAGTTAATAAAAATATCTATCTTTTGTATTTGAAACGTTTTTCTCAATTACTAATAGTTTAGAAGTTATTTGAAAAAGAAAAAATCAACAATATTCAGTTTTTCGTCATTATCTAGTGCCCTATGAGAATTTTTGGAAAAAAAAAGCACATCTGAGATTGCCTCCCAAAGGCGTACAAAAAGTTCCATTTAACCGACATCGTATCTCTTATAGTTCTCGAGATCCCAATGGTGGCACCTCTAAATAGGACACCCTGTATATTACAATTTAAAATACAGATATAAAAAATTACTTAAATAAATAAAAACACGATAATTTTTTTCTGTATAAACTATTTATTTATAACAGATAAATTTTAATCTTAAAAATATAACACATATAAACATTTTTATCATCCAGTTTCCAAGAATCGGCTTTACGAAAAAAAAAAAACACTTACAACTTAGCTTTCACTATATTCCCACATGCAAACACATTCTTCGGATCAAGATCAACTTTAGCAGCATTGTACAACCCAACCCCTAAATCCGAAACTGTTTGTTTATACCACTTTTTCCTTAACTTCCCAACGCCGTGGTGATGCGATATACTCCCTCCCGATGCCACGATTTCGTCTCGCGCTTTTTCTTCAATCATTTCGTAGACATGTACAGGATCGCTGAGTCCCTCATAGTTAAAACCAAAGTAGAAATAGACGCAACACCCACTGTCGTAAGTTTGTGTGACTCGGCAAGATATCAAGTAATGGGTAATGCCGAAATTTTGGCACTCTCGTTGGATCCGGTGTTTCACGTTTCGGCAAAGAGCGGAGGTTCGGTTCCAAGGGACTGAAGTTTCGAAGGATTCAGCGACGATGTGGTAGTCCAGACCTATGTCCTGGAAAAGACAAAAATAATTTCTATGAGTGAAAATGAAATGGCAGAAGATTTACGTCATCGACCTGATAAAATGAAATATAACTTGTAGAAATTATTTATTTTTAAATACAGAAGAAAGAAAAATACTAGTATTAAGGAACGTATACAGTATGTCCCCGGATTGAGTTTACAAAAGGAAAAAAAATCTTATTTATGATTTTACGAAAAAATACCAAGGGAAGAAAAATTTTTGCTTGAATTAAAACGTATGTTTTAGTTATTAAAACTTTTAATTAATGCGAGGTTCTTTTATTATAACGCTTTTTCGTATTTTGTCCTCCTAATAATACAGTTATTACATTGAAGTTAACATTATTTTAGTTAGCTTTGAAATATTGACAAATGATTAAATGTCAAAAGTAATTCTTATTATCATAAAGTAAGAAGGTATAGGCCATCCAGCGAATCAAGCGGTTTACGTCATAAATACAATATCACTAGAAACAATGACGTCATATATTAAAAAGTTTACATGAGCATGTAAAACGGATTAAAATCTGTGCGTTGCCTTCATAAATCCAAATTTTTCTTAAAAACACATCTGGTATAATATTTTTCCAGCGAAATCCAATTTTATTTAAAATATTCCGAACGATACTGCTTACGCCGTTATAAATACTTCATTCTTGTAGTATATGCAACAAACTATCTAGTATTATGTGAGATCCTTAAAAAAATACAGAATACTGCATATCATACAATTTCTCACTGTTTCTGTACATTTCGTATAGCGTTTGCCACACGCTGTACATATATAGATTTAATTTTCAAATTATTACTAACAAATAGAACCAAATATTACATCAATATTAGATTTCAGTGAAAGTAAAAACCCACTAATCTATTTTTCATTTTCAAAATAAGTCAATAAATTAACTACAAGCTCTTGAATTTGACATGACAGAGCATTTGACATTTTGACAATGAACAACGAAACCAAAAACAAAATGAAATCACAATACACGTTGAAAAGTATAATATAGACATATAATATTTAGTAATATACATGTTCAGAATTACCAATATTAAAAAAATATAATCAAACGTCATTTTGCAAAAATTTACAAAATTTTACTTAATAATAATATATCCAAATATAATTATTTCTATTAAAGGTGTCAAATACATGATAATAATAAAAAAACCAATAAAATACCGTTAATAAAATATATTTAAAAAAATAAAGAAAATTTTAAAAATCCCTAAACGATGACGTAAACCGCTTGTTTCGCTGGATGGCCTATAACTTTTGACAAATAAAAACAAATGTATTATCTGTCAGTTTCATTTTTTATTCAGTGTCTGCTGTAATTATTGGCTAAAATACAGAATATGGGTGAATATTACTAAAGTAATGACGTCATATACTACTTTGTTTACATGGGATACTAATTTATAAGGCGCGAGCAGTCATGTGTCTTTGTTGGTCTTTCTTGACAAGCAGATATGGGGGCCCGTTTCAGAATGACAGCTAGTAATCATATTTTATGATTGTATTTAATTATTGGTTATTAATAATAAGACATACTTGGTGCATAATTACATGTAATATAAGAGCGATAGTGAAATTACTGCACATGGTTTTTCAAATGTGTTTTGCGTAAAAATGTATAACAATTATAATACGTATTTTATTTTCATTGATAATAAATATGTAATAATTAATTTTCACAGTTTTGACAAAAAATATGTTATAAATTTCATGTAAATAAATTTCAGTAAAACTTTATTTCCTAAAGTTGTTGTACAATATTGTTGCAATTTACTATTATTTTCGACATCAGTCAAAATTATTGCTGCTTTGCGCAGTTATTGCTATTTTATTGAATAGAAAGTATTAAGAATTGTAAAGATAACAGCCAATAATAAACACTACTTTTAAGATAGTTACAAAAGTAATAAATTTTAATTATTATGTGTTAATGCATGCTTGAATATCGAAGTATATCAAAGTAAATAATAATAATACATAATAAATAAAACATCACAAGTTAAGAATATACAGAGTGATCAAAAAGAAATGATGTACAATGGGCTACTTGCGTACCTTTTTTTTATTTAATATTTTTGAAGAGCAGGTAAAAACTTGCTACCCATATTTTTTCTTTTGACAAAATTTTTATTAATTAGCCAGAAAAAAAATAATGAAATTTGATTATTTGAATTCCCGCCATGTATGACGTAGAATTACGCCGCACCAATGAATGGTCGTAAAGCCATAGCGTTTGTTTGTACGGGTAATGTAGATCTCCTGTTTGTCGTTTCAACAATAGTTTGGAGGTTAGTATTTTAGCTTGTCTTTTTGGTATCGATATTTTAAGTTACATGTAACTACCTATGTGAAGTAATTAATATATTTGAGAGACCAGAGAGTGAGAAAAATGAACTAATGTCAAATTCAAATTAAAACTTTCTCTTTTTCTTTTAAAATTTACTAAAAAACAAATATTTTTTCCAAATAAAGTTTATATTTTTATATATGTTTTCAACATAACATTACGTATATAGTGATAGAAATTGGATTTTCAGTACCACGCAAGTAGCCCATTATGACTTTTTGAAACCACAAATTGCTCCAAAATTAAACGAACTTTCATTTTAAAATATTTTTAAAAAATGGTTTATGGGTCCATTTACGAACGTTTTAGATTGCATCGGATTAGTCCGATCGACTTAATAGGCACAAATTAATAAAAAAAAAAAAACTCACCCTTACGTAGGCGATGACAAAAGTCAACATGTATCCTCTTTCTCCATTAATTTCCCCCGCTGGCATTCCGCCGAAATCTTTAGCTATTGAGTAAATCTTCTTTTCATTTTGGTCTACGTCGTTTTTATCACCTTCAAACAACAAAGTCGCCACACACATCTGCCCCAAATCAAAACCTTTTAACTTCGTTACATAAAACTTTTTAAATGAGGTCGCTATAGTCCCAAATAATCCAGATTTCGGCCGCAACGCTTGGCCAAAAATAAATTGTTCATTATCTAGAAGCCTTATAGAAGCAGGTTGACATCTTTGTCTCGCCACCTCTCTCATAAATTTAACCCCCGCTTCGAAATCTGGAAATACGACAGAACCGTATCGTTTGCATTGTGGAATGGGCCTAATTTTCAAAACCACTTCTGTAACAACCCCTAAAGTTCCTTCCGAACCCAAAATAATTGCGTTGAAGTCCGGACCGCATGATATTCGCGGCACCTGGCAACTTTTCTCCAAAGTTCCTTTCGGGGTAACCATCTTGACGTGTACCAACAAGTCTTCTATGTTTCCGTAAATGTTTTTCTTCATCCCGGAAGCTCTAGTTGCGACCCAACCTCCTAAACTTGAAAATTCGTACGAGTCGGGTTCGTGTCCAGACGTGTAGCCGAGTTTTCGTAATTCTCTTTCTAGATCTTGGCCGATTATTCCAGCTTCACAACAAGCGGTTAAATTAGAGGGATCAACCCATAATATTCGATTCATTTGTGACGTGTCTAAAGAAATAATTGTCCTGTTTTCATTTGAAGGGCAAGTTACAGCACCGGAAACAGAAGTACCACCACCAAAAGGGATGATAACTAAATCTTTTTCGTGAGATAGTTTTACAATTTTGACTACATCTTCGTGGCTTTTCGGCCATAATACTACGTCGGGTATTCTTTCGAAAAATGATTGTCTGAGTGTGAAAACGTCGTGCATCGTGTGGCCATGAGCTCGAATTAATCTGTCGATTCCTTCTAAGGAATATTCTATGTTTAAGTTTTTTATAAGTTCTAAAACATCCTCACTTATTTTTGGCTCAGGATACTGATGGCTTTCTGGTAGAGGTTGAGAATAGGTTTTATTTTCGAAAGTTAGGGAAAATTTTTGTTTAACCCACTCCGTTAAATAAGGCAGTTCTGATTCACCTATAGGGTATCTGTAATTTAATAATTGGAAAGTCTTATCGGTAAATTTTGCATATTCATGATTGAATATTAATTTTTGATAATATTGTATGAATACAATAATAATTATAAGTATAAATAATGGATTTTATTACTTATATGTAAAAAGAAAATCTGAAACATTAATGCTGGGTTTATGCAGACAATTTAAATTAAAAGTAGTACATTGAAAACAAGTATCATGAGGCAATCTGTTAACGTATGAGTTCAAGTTTGGAAAACGAGCCGTGAGACGAGTTTTACAAAGGACGACTCTAACAATGGGGGATTCCAGCTCAATCGAATTAAAGGAAAATAGTAAAAAAAAATACGAATGTATATGCTGAATAACGAATATTAATAAAAAAAAAAAAGGAAATGGTATAATTGAAATATTTCGGAAATAAGGAGTTTTTTGTTATAGCGCTTCGACACTAATATGTAATCTATATATAATATTTTGATTGGCGACCGAAAGACCGCATATACATGCATTACAAATAGCGTGTTAGGAGGTGGGGATTACTACCAATGAAAGTTAAGAAATTCAAATTCGAAAGGAGGGGCTAACATTCCTGTACAGCAGTTTCCAAACAGTTTTTATTTTAACATAAATTCCTTGCATTAAACTTAATAATTTAAATACACCTGTAATTATAAAGTATGTAGACTTATACAGTGTTATAATATTCATTTATTTTATCACTTAAAATAGCATATATTTCAAGAACATTTTGGTCCATGATGAAAACAGTTTGATATAAAAACACATATGCGTGACGTCACGTCTATCTTTTTAAAATTCGGGAGACCATAACTCGCTTGTTAATAGGATTTTTTTCACCGGATTTTCATCAATAGTCTTAGTTTTCATAATATTTTCATATTAATTTATAGAAAAAAAAAAAAAAAAAAATGGTGGAATCCCCCATTCACCAACTGGGCACGGCGTAAGAAGGACGGCTGTCCTTTATAAATATAACGTAAAGCGATTTCACCTTTAAAAGTTAATTTATACGAAATGTCAAAAATCAAATTTTCAATTTGAATTTACTGCATAAACAACCTCATTTTAATTTTGTTTCTTAATTTAATTTTATAATTTACATGTTTTCATCAACCCAGCATAAGATCCACTATTATTTCTACGTAATACAATAATTAATAATAATAAAAAAAATACCTTCTGCCTATAAAATGAATTACTTCGTCCTTTAGTATAAATCCTGAATCTTGATAACCCCAACCGTTCCATTTTAATAATTCTTGTCTGAAATATAAAAATAAATCGAATTCTTGCAATACTTGAGAATTGTTTGCTCATTCATCAAAAGAAAAATAAATATTGAATTTGATAAGGCCGGATGTTAAACAATATTCTTAAAATTTAATCAGTTTTGATTTACAATATCCAGATAGTTTTCATTTTAAAAGGATGCGAATAAAATGCTATACTTCATTTCACGTAAGAAAAGACTGACGGGAAGATAGGTGCAATTTGATCTTGTTTTTTGATTGGATAATACTCCGATATTATCCAATCAAACAAGATCAAACTGCATCTATCTTCCCATCACTATTTTCTTTCGTGAAATGAAGTATACATATTTTATTGAATCTTGTAAGATAAATAATCAAAAATGCTCAACAAGAGAATGTATCACAATTCCTTTCTTATCTGGAATACAGTATAAATTCTCAGTAAAAATATAAAACATAACATTTTTATCGAGCATACAGGGTGTTAAAAAATAAGTGTCACAAATTATAAGGGCGTATAGTACTGCCGAAAATGAGTAAAAAAAGTTTAATCAACATGGGTCCGATCTTCAACTGTTTTTGAGAAAAAGGCCATTTTGTATTAGAATCGAAAACTGACTAAGATAGTGGTCGAACAAAATTTGTCTATGCCAGTAAATAGACTATAAAAAGCAGTAACATTTTATATGAAACATTTTTTTCACTTTCTAATATTTACGAAGTTACTTGAAAATTAAATATTGGCCAAAGATGTCACAACTATTGCCTTAGTACAATTATTCGATTTTTTCTGAAAAACAAAAACACATCTAAGATGTCCTCTGAAAGATAAACAAAATGTCTTATTTAATTAAAGTCGTAATTCTTACAGTTTTCGAGATAGCAGAGATAAACACCGAAAAAACTCATTTTTCATTGCCTTATATCTCAGAAACTATTGAAGATCGGACCCATGTTGATTAAGCTTTTTTACTCATTTTGGTCAGTACTATATACCCTCATAATTTGTGATACTTATTTTTTAACACCCTGTATATTATTTTCACTCTGTGTTTACAAATTTTACCGAACATTTATTCTTTTTATCGGACATTTAACCACGAAAATAATTTAAATAGCAAGCACCGTGAATTTTATATTTAAAAAATAATATTGTTCAACATGTATAATTTTTATGAGCGTTTAATTTATTCCATTTTAAAATCCCGGCATGAAGCCGGTCTGGGCGTTAGGTTATGAAAAATCAATGACAACAATCACTTCTGTTGAAATGTCAATTTTACCTTCACGTATCAAATAAAATATCTAATATTTACCTCTTCTTAGGAATAGCACTTTTAACAATTATACTATTGTTTTCCAATTTACTTCTTTCCATTTGTGTAGGAGTAACTAATTTAATTATTAAGTTCCACGTGAGTCTTTTTCACAACACACACAACAACCGTACACTTGCCGCGTTTCTTTAAAACTAATATTCGAAAAATGAGTTTTTATTTATCATAAGCACATTTCTTTACCACCACACCATTGCTCATCGCTCACATGGGCTGGGTAAAGTGGGATGGGAACGAATGGAAAATCAACCATCAGCAGACCAACGCAAAGCCGATAGTAGCCTGACGGCCGTAAACCACTGTAAGTGGGAGAAGGACAACAGAAAGAAAGAGACGACAGGTTTGGAAGTGGCGGGAAATTAAATTTATTCCTTATAATATTTACATTAAACTGTTTGTCTTTACAAAATATTATATGATAATTCTTCTTGGAAATGAGTCTAAAATTGTACCGGATACATTTGTAGCAGCCTGTCTCTAAAATACAATAAAAATTTGATAATTATTTTCAATAAAACATGGAATAAACTAGGCTGGAGAATACCCACCACCTTTAAAATTTTTTTTTTAACTAAAATAATATATTAAATTATTTATGCAAAAAGAGTAAAAAGTACAGTCTTATTTCACAAACAAGAAAGTTTGACCGAACGAGCCGCAGGCGAGTACGTTAAATTCTCATAGGGCACTAGATAATGACAAATAAGTGAATTTTAATTATACTTTCTTTTACAAATAACTTCAAAATTATTAGTACTTAATTGCGAAAAATGTTGCAAATATAAAACCAGTGATATACGAAAAAAATTTATACCAGTAAATTTTCGAGATGTAACACAAACTTACATTTTTTAAATGGAATCCATATCTTATTTTTGTCTTACAAAATTGTTTATTGTTTTCTCTTATAATGATATAAGGGTTGTTGTCTTTTGTGTTTGTTTTACCTTGAAATTCACTTATTTTTTTCTTATTTTCCATTAAATTTTCTGTTATTTTGAAAATATTGGTACGATTTTTATTTAGAAACAATCCTGTTATTTAAATAATTTATTTCCTTCGAAAATTTTGCACAAAAAATCTATCATATTCATTTTTGTGATAAAATATTTTATATCTGGTCGTCCTTGACATATTATAAATACAAAGTATTTTTAAGTATGATTTTGGAATGAAAATAATCAGCACGAAAGTCATAAAATGAATGAATTATACCAGTCAAATAAATTGTAATTAATAAAAGTAATATTTTTTTTTATTCAAGAAAAATATGGGGGAAAATTTAATCTGATCGTTTTGTAAACAAAATCTAATTTGTTGTTGCAATAAATAGAAAAGTAATACGAAATTTTGGATTATATTCTATTATGTTTTTCCTCAAAAAAGAGCTCCAAATTAAGTGCCACTTCCGGTTTATCAAATATAATCAAAATCTAATATGTTGTTTCAAATTATATAAGAGTTTTAAATACAAATTTGAAAAGTTTTAGATCATATTTTAATATATTTTTTCAAAAAAATCTGTTTAGAGCTTCAAGTAAACTACCATTTCCGGTTTATCAATTTTAGTAAAAATCTAATATGTTATTTTCATTAATATAAAAGTCTTAAATACTAAATTTTAAAAGTTTTGGATTATATCATAATTTGTTCTTCACGATAATCTGTTCAGAACTTCAAGTAAAGTATCACTTCCGGGTTCTCAATTTTAGCCAAAATCTAAAATATTAATCCCTTTGATATAGAAGTCTTAAATACTAAAATTAAAAAGTTTTGGATTATAATTTAATATAGTTTTTCATTAAAAAGTGTTATGGGCTTCAAGTAAAGTACTCCTTCCGGTTGTCCAATTTTACCCAAAAACTAATCAACTGTTTATGTGAATGCAGAAAGCTTAAATACGGATTACAGAGATTTTTCAAAGTTTGATATAAGAGATATCGTAGATGAAAAAATCGTCACACACACACACACACACACACACACACACACACACACACACATATATATATATCATTTAAAAATATCAAAACCGTGTTACTCTAATTCGTGATTCGGCATTATCTAGTGCCCTATGAGAATGAGAAAAACAAAAGCACATCTGCGATGGGCCTCCAAAAGGGGCTCAAAAAGTTTCATTTAACCAACATTGTATCTCCTAGTTCTCGAGATCTCAATGGTGGCAGTTGTAAATGGAACATACCGATACTGGCGTGGTAGGTAGGTATTCTAGATTTTAGTCACTTTAAGCTAAACTTACTTTGTATAAATCTGAAACTAATGTAGAATTAGTTAACCTGTTATAAACAAAATTTTTACGTATAGATGGATCTGTTGTGTATGATATGTTTGTATATCTTGAATGTAATTTCTTTTCGATATGCAGTTTTTTAACATCTTCCATTTGTGGTAAATTTTTCTAAAAAAATTTAAATTTTTAATTAATTATTATTTTTCTCCCAAAAATTTGTTGTTTACCTTTAATTTTTGGCTGATTCTATTAATTTCATTACGGCATTTGACGTCTTGTTTAATGCCTTTAGCAAGAAATTTCCAATATTTATTAACTTTTTTGGCACCAGCTAATATTTTTGGATCACTTGCAATAATAGGTTTATTTATCCAAATAGGCAGTAACTGAATCTAATTGTTCAGAAAAAAAATTAAATATTGAAATTTACGGATTTTTTTTTTATTTTGGTTGATTAATACGTGCTTTATGAAACTCATTTGGATGTCATAAAGTACTTCTTAAAAGAACTCAAACCTAATTTCTATAAATATTATTTCTAGGCTGTTACTGTAACCAACAATCAAATAAAAAATTAAATATTCCTGATCAATGTTCACAAATTAGAAAATAAAATACGAATATTTTTAAATATATTTTGACAAAACAATAGAAAAAATGGTGTATAATATACACGTTTCATAATAGTATTCCGACTTTTAAAAATATTTTTTTACATTAGTACAGACCAGTAGGACTCTGAATATCTAACTTTGAGTAAGAAAATGTGTGCATCACATGAGATATGAATTTTAAAAAAATGTCATCGCATTTCAAATTTTTTTCTCATGGCGCGCTTATGACGTCAACTCGATGGTGACATCTGCAACGAACTTCATCGCCTAAATCCACATGTTCATGACAGCCATTTGCTTGTTTACATATGATTTTAGTAGCAGCGTGTATTTCAGTGTTTGTCCTGTGTTTGTTTATGGTAAAAATTGGAGTAATAATTATAAAGTGGACAAAATGTCAAACGAGAAATATACCCCCGCGTGTTAACTACTGGCACCATCTGTGTTTTTAAACAAAAATATTTACTTTGAAATTAGCAACAGATTATCAACTTGACGTTGCAAATTTCGAGGACGTTTCTAGAGCTGTAAAAATTCCAATTTTGTAACATTAAATTATGAATTATAACTTTTTATTAAACATGTTTTATTATATTTTTCTACTATATGAAGATGGAAACTATAGAAAAAAGTTATTATTTTGCATTAATTCCTTATCACCGGAATACCCCATTTTAAATTTAAAATGAAGAATTAGAAGAAGAGAAGAAATAGAGTTATGAAACTTGCATTTTAACGTATTATTTTGGCATACCTGATCTGGAATATTCTTATTAACTTTTTCCTTCTTTTTCTTTTTCTTCTTGCCTTTCTTGCCTTTTTTGCCTTTTTTATTCTTTTTCTCTTTGACTTTTTTTGGCTTTACTCCTATCCCTAATTGTTTCTTATAACTCGCCATAAACGAATCCCATTGGGCTAATAATTTATTAAGTTCAGTAGTAAGTGGATCTGTTGCATTATCAGGTAACTTTTCATTTAAAAAATTATAAATAGCATCTAGTTCTTTTTGTTTTTGCATTTCAAGTTCTTGTTGCTCAAGAAGTAATTGTTTTTCTTTTTCTATTTCTTCTTTGCTTCTCTTATCCTTTTTCTTCTTCTTTTCTTTCTTTCCTTTTTTAGTTTTCTTCTCAGATTTTTCTTCAGTTTGTAATGCTGAGCGACTTTCAGTAGCAGATGCTTCTAGTTCCTGTGTTCTTAATCGACATTTCAAAATTTTTATAAATTCAGTAAATATTTTTCCGAAAACACAACTATCTGCTAAGCGTATCATATCTGCAAGATTCTAATTTGTAATTAATGAATTATTGTAATTAAGATGTTATGCACCCATCATCATTGAATATTGATCATGATCTTCTAATGTTTTATACCATTTTAAAAATTCAATCACTACATCTTCCAAAATACATTGTTCACAAGCGCGATTGTTGTAATCGTCAGCTATTATTGTATCGCATGGATATCGTTGCATTCCCCTTAAATTTTACGGTTTTAAATATTAACATGGACTTAAAGATTTTTTTCTACTGAATTTTTTACATATTTACAATTTAAACTAACTTATTATTATTGATTAGGTACACTAAAATCCTAAAGATGCCGATGCACCCCTAGGCCAAAATACTTGAGTTACGCAGAAAGCGAGTCAAAACTAAAACTATGGAACGCCGTTTTAATATTTATTCTATATTTAAAGATATGTTAAATTATATAAAGACGTCATTAAATGAAATAAAGACGCCTTTAATTCATTTTTGGATGTTCTTATAATATTTTTTGATATCCAAAAGTCTTAAATTCAAATATTTATAGATATCAAAAATTCTTTTTTAGATATCAAGAATTGAATTAAGGATATCAAGAATTAAATTAAGGATATCAAAAATTGAATTAAAGATATCAAAAATTGAATTTTGGATATCAAAAATTCAATTCTGGATATCACATCTCCATAAATAACATGTCCAGAATTCGAATTTTTGACATTCTAAATTCATTTTTTGATATCAAGAATTGAATTATGGATATCAGATCTCCATAAATAACATGTCCAGAATTCGAATTTTTGACGTCCTAAATTAATTTTTGATATCAAGAATTGAATTATGGATATCACATCTCCATAAATAACATGTCTAGAATTCGAATTTTTGACGTCCTAAATTCATGTTTGATATCAAGAATTGAATTATGGATATCACATCTCCGTAAATAACATGTCCAAAATTCGAATTGAAATTGAATTCTTGATATCAAAAATTGAATTCTTGATATCCAAAATTCAATTCTTGATATCAAAAATTCAATTCTTGATATCAAAAATTTAAATCTTGATATCAAAAATTGAATTCTTGATATCAAAAATTGAATTCTTGATATCAAAAATTCAATTATTGATATCAAAAATTGAATTCTTGATATCAAAAATTGAATTCTTGATATCAAAAACTGAATTCTTGATATCAAAAATTCAATTCTTGATATCAAAAATTGAATTCTTGATATCCAAAATTAATTTAAGATATCAAAAATTCGAATTCTGGACATGTTATTTATGTAGATGTGATATCCATAATTCAATTCTTGATATCCAAAATTAATTTAAGATGTCAAAAATTCAAATTCTTGATATCAAGAATTCATTTAAGGATATCAAGAATTGAATTAAGGATATCAAAAATGGAATTAAAGATATCAAAAATTCAAATACAGATATCCAAAATTGAATTCTGGACATGTTAAATTTACTTTTTGATGTCGAAAATTCAGTACCATTTTAAGATGTCTAAAATTTAATTTTTGATATCTATAAATGTATTTTTGATATCCTTTATTCAATTCTGGGTATCTAATATTCAATTTTGGACATCCTAAATTATTTAAGGATGTCTGAAATTAATTTTAGACGTACTTAATTATTTAAAGATGTCCATAATTCAATTTTTGATGTCTTTTAATATTTAAGGATATCTGAAATTAAATTTTTGACGTCTTTAAATAATTGAAGATGTCTTTAAATGTAGAATAAATAGTAAAACGGCGTTCCATATAAAACTGTACATGTTGCTTGGACATGAGCATATCTGAGGTGTGCGGGCTGAAGCTTATCATATAGAATTCATAGCTAAATATCAACCCTGCACGTAGGCTGACAATCACATATACTTAATTGTCAACACACTAAATGTCTCAGCGGCTGACATTCAGACTAAACAGAGAGAGTTGTGGGAAAAAGATAATTATTTCTAAATTGAATTTTGACTTATAAAGATAACAAAGTTGAAATATTGACATTGAAACTATAATTTAGAAGAGATTATATTATAAAGTTAATTATTCGTTATTGTTTTGTCCTCACCTTGTCACCATATAAACAAAACTTAATAAAAGAGGCCCGAAAAAATCGATGGCAGCTTAATGTGTGTGGTCCAACTTAATGAAATTAATTTATAACAAAATATATGCGTACTGGTAAGTAGAATATATCCAATCTTTACTTGTTGCTGTATAGATGGTGTTTATAATATTTATCAATGTATGTAAATTGGTTACATTCATAGCTACGCCTTCTAAAATATTTACTTTTGTGAACCATGAACACCTATTAAACCAGCCAAAATTGCAAGTGAATCTGTGTTTTTCATATGGTTGTAGTATTCTTTCAGGTTCTGCAATGTATCAGTAATTATTTTTCATTTATATGCAATTTGTTATGTACCTTTGTATGCCAAGTTAAATGATTGCAAGGAATTTATTTCGTTGAGAACAATATCATTAATTTTCTTTACATCTATATCTATATTTAAATCTTCTACGTCATCCATTTTGATAATAGTTTTTGAAGTAAACAATTTATAAAATCAAACGAAAAGTCATTTTAGGTGAAAGTAGTACCTTGGAAACAGATATCTTCACTTAAAACTTTAAATTAAAATCAAAGTTGTTTTCGTTTTCATAATTAGTCCAGTCATTAGGTAAAAAATCTGATGTGGCCAACACAAAACCTCCCGCTATTTAATTTTTATTAATTTAAATACATACCTACCTATGTATTTACTAACGCTGCAAACTGTTCCATTCATTGCAGGAAACTATTACTTTATTTACTATTTTCTTTTTAAAATGTCACTATTATTAATTTGAAGTGATAAGTTTTCTGACAGTGACATTTACTGTCAGTTACATTCATTTGAAAAATGAACTGTGTAACAAAGGAATTTAATAATCTTTAATTTTCATAAGACATAAAATTCGAAAAAATGGCATTTAATGGTATTTTTTTAAGAAAAACCATTATGAGCTTCAAGTAAAGTACCATTTCCATTTATCCGATTTACACCAAAATCTAATGGCTTCTATTCCTATTAGAATAGGGTAAAAATACAAGGTTTCAGAATTTTCTGAATGATAGTATTTGAGTTAGAGTGCAAACAAAATTCGTACACATACATACACACACACATACACACATACACACATACACACACACACACACACACACACATACAGACATCATCGTGAAAATGTTAAAAATGGATTCTAGGGACCTTAAAACGTGGTAATTTACTAAAATCTCGATATTAGATTTTTAGCACGATCCCTATACCTCCCTTACCAAGGGTAAAAATAAGGGTTTATTCCACAAAAGGTCGGATACTTTTTATTTTTAGATATATTATATATTTAGGGGTCCTAATAAAAAATGCAAGTTTTCCCTCTCGGGGGCCTTCGGGAAGCACCGCCAACTTGGGAAAAAGGCGCAAAAAAACGGTTTTTTTCTAAATATCTCTTCGCCTATTTGCATTAGGGCAAAATAGTTATTTCTGAATTTGTTGAAAATAAAATTTCCTACAACTTTTATCTAATACCTTTTTTTCCATAACCAATAGATAGTGAGCTACAGCGCTTCAAACAGAGAAAATTTTTGAAAATTTCCCTAATGCTTCATTTAGATTTTTAGAAAAATCATATTTTATTATTATTTTTTACAAATTACTTATTATTATTATTCATTAATTATTATTATTATAGTAGTTAAATAATAATTAATGAATAATAATAAATAATTTCAATTTTTTTTTTAAATAAAAAATAAATAAATATATCATCAAGGCATATTACCCATTTCTGGGTGTGCCAGTATCTACAACACATTACTGTGTGGGCGCTTACCAGGCGTCACCTCACTCATAGCTGGTGTGGAGAGTGCACCACAGGGGTCACTTTTGTGCCATTTAAAATTGGAAATATTTAATAAAATATGATCTAAATTAAGCATTAGGGAAATTTTCAAATATTTGCTGTTTGAAGCGCTGTAGCTCGCGATCTATTGGTTATAGAAAAAAATGTATATTAAAAACAAAAATATTTGACCTTTTGCAGAGTAAATCTACCTATTGACTCGACTAAATATAATTTTAGCAAAAAATAGATAGTATGATACTTGTATATATTTATAAGACTAAAAATTTTCGAGAAATTACGAATTGAACGAAAATAGTGTAAAAAGTATCTATTATACCTTCCACGCTTCAAATAGTTTCCATAGTTAAAAAATAGATAGAATGATTCTTGTACATATTTATAAAATTACGATTTGAACGAAAATAGCGTAAAAAGTATCTACTATACCTTCCACGCACGGTCACCTTTCATACGGCGCAGTGGACTCGGAAAAGAAGAATGGTGCGCATTGAGGTTGTGTTGAGTTAAATGTAATTATTAAAAAACTAAATAAACTTTATATTATAATTAATAGTGTAGTGATTCATTAGTAATTAGTGTAAAAATGAGTAAACATATGTATTCAACAGCAAATCTTACGGACAAAGAACTCAAAGAACAAGGGAATCGTATGTTTAGTTTACGAAAGTATGAAGATGCAATAAATTGTTATACAAAAGCCATTGTAAGTGTTGTTTACGAATTTATTACATACAAAATGACAACATAACCTATCATACAAGTTGTTAAAAGTTAAAATTACTGCGGATGTCATCTGTCACAACAATAATCAATATTGTTTGTTGATGGTTTGTTGTAGATAAAAAACCCAGACGTAGCTTTATATTTTACAAATCGAGCTCTTTGCCACTTAAAATTATCACGATGGGATCAGGCGTGCACAGATTGCAGACGGGCCTTAGACATGGATTCCACTTCTGTAAAAGGTCATTTCTTTCTAGGGCAAGCACTTCTGGAAATGGAATGTTATGATGAGTCCATCAAGCATTTACAAAGAGGTATAGTACGACTAGCTAATACATGTGGTTTCTTTTCATAATTTTGCCCTATGATTTGATTTTGAAAGAAAACTGACCTTTATGTATTTTGTTAAAGAAGATTAGAATTGTACGAAACATTTGAGGTATACCCAAATCATTTAAATAGCCAATGCACGTCATTAATAAAAATTGAATAAAAGTAACTAGAAGTGTGACGTCATGTACTGCTACGTTTGCAGAGGTTTTAGAATCTTTATGAAAAAAGTTATACAGATTGCAATCTGTATTATCGACATGGTCACGAGCTGTCACATCTACAAAATAAATACTATATTTTCGTCACTGTCCATTTCTATTTAAATTATTTTACAATACTAATCTTATTTATACTTATGTATGCCATATAAAGGCAATAAATAAAAGTGAGCCGAATTTCAAAGAAATATACCGAATTCTTCTGATTGATTAGAAGTGCTACCTTTGGCAGATTCACAGATTTTGTGTTGGCGTTAACGGTCACGTTGCGTTGCGTTTAACCATATTATTATTATTACCATTACTTTTTTATAAATAGGCCTTTACAACGCACAAAAATGTTTCAAACACGATACAAATATTTTTCAAATAATAACTGACAGTATGAACATACAAATTATCAATGTTGCCAACTATAGCAACAATTAAACGAATAATATGACGTTGATGTACATTATTTATATATTATTCATGTCATATACGATAAGTAATGAACTCTGCTATTCATCTTAATAATAATTATTTAAAGCCATACACTTTTTGACTGTTAAAAATGATTGAAATTTTATTTCATTTTTCACTAGTAGTGATTTTAATGCATTAGGGTTTTTACACTAAGTGATGACGAGCATTGGCTGCTTGAATGATTTGGGTATATGTGAAGTCTTGCGTGTACCCTTCTAAATATTGGACTAGGAAATCCCAGAAATAGTGATTACTGTACCTGTACGATAGAAGAATAAGAAGACATGGGAGCATTTTAATTATTACATCATTCAGTTGTCATCCATAACTTTAATCGATAGAGTATTTTTTATTTTTCCCCAAATATATCTTTAATCGTGAAAAAATTGTAATTGAAAATGACATTAAAATGCGGCTATTAGATCCCCGTTTCGTCCCTTGCCATGTGACGTCACAGGTTCGGAGCAATGACCATTTTGATTTTCCCACTGTTTTAAACGTCAAAGTGACATTTAGAGATAACCTGAAATTTATGAAAGTAAACATGTCCATGAAATAAGTTTGCCAGTAAATATTTTATGTTATTAACTTACCAAAATAAAGAATAAAATAATTTTTGCCAATATATTCAATGTCTCGCGTGCGTTTTAACCTTCTAGCATCTAATCTTAAATCAAAAGTGAAACAGCTGATGCAACGTGTAGATAAGTTCACGCCAAATGAAAATTACATTTATAAAAATGAATAGAACGATGTTATATTAATATATTATAGCATATTTAGATATGTAATCCTCAATTTATATTATAGTCTATATATAATTTTCTTTTAGATATTCTGTGTCCGTATAAAATGTCTGTTTGAAATTAATCTGAATTTAGGTTCGGAACCTGTGACGTCACAACATGGCTGGTTTTTGCAACTTATTAAAAATGTCATACCGTAAAATGATTTTATACAACAAAAAATGTATATAAAAATAATTTAATCATACTGAATGATAAATTAGACTATCTTTCTTCAATTTAAACAGAAAAAAGTACAATTATTTTTTTTGCATGACATTTTAATCTTCTTTCAATTTAAATCATAGGGCAAAGTTATAAAAAGAAACCATACCATATCTATAAAATAATTTAAACGTCAAAATTCATTCGCTAGTCATATTATAACCGTCTGGAAAATGGTGCTTAATAATAGTGAAATATGATTGCAGCAAGTGATTTGGCAAGAGAACAGAAATTGAATTTCGGCGACGATATTGCGTGTCAGTTAAGATTAGCCAAAAAGAAAAGATTTGGAATACAAGAGGAGAGACGAATCGCACAAGAAATTGAATTACAGTCACATTTAAATAAATTGTTACGTGACGACAGAGATATTCAGTTAACAAAATTAATGCAGGAAGGAGACGAGTCTACAGAAAATAAAGTTAGAGAAATAGAGGAACAATTTGTGAGTAAAACTAAATTGTGGATTGTAAAATATTTATTTGAGTTGTTTTCAGGAGAATTACATAACAGAACTGAATACGATATTTGCCAAAATTGACGAACGGAGGCGGGTATGTGTAAAATATTTGTTTTATTAATGCCCATTTGCACCAACAAGGCTTAAATTTTAAGCTAGGCTTAAACAAAAAAATGCAAATCGAAATTTTGACAACAATATATTATAATTCATTTGACATTTCATTTCGATGCAATATTGTCAATTTAAGCCGAGTTTAATATTTAAGTTTCGTTGGTGCAAACGGCCATAAATCACACAATTTTACACAAAATTTATTCACAAACACAAAAATCATGAACCATGTCACTAAATATTCCTATAAAAAAATGTGTATAACTTTTGCCTCATCCACATTCATAATAACGTTCATGCAACCATCCACAAATATTCGTTTCAATAAATTCTCACTCTGAATTTTTTGTAATACAAACGTTATTTTTAACTGAAACTGATATTTTTATTTACTAAAAAACCTGTAATGCAACTATTAACTGAAATAAAGTAAAATCGTTTCAATTTTTTTTCCTGTAAACTTTAATGAAAGTACTACTTATTTTTGCAACGAGAACAAATTCGGAAAATTATTGATTCTGCGGTTTCTGCGACTATTTTCTATTTATTTTCTGAAACTTTCACATATTTGTATGGCAAATCTAAATATTTTAGTTATTTTTTTTTTATTTAATTTAAGCGAGATATGAATTTTTAAATATTGCTTGAAAATTTGAATTTACCGGATATGACGTAGGATATACATGATTAGTTAAAAGTATGGAGACGGCGATTTATTGTCGTTAATATTCATTTTAGGAAATTATGTTCAATAAAAAAGTTTTTTGAGAAATTTTGATCTACATTTGAGAATACTTGAATTTATTGGAAATAATTTTGTCTATCTTAGATGTATCTACTATTCGTAAATACTTGAAAAGATGTTATTAAAATAAATTGGAAAAAAAAACAAAAATACTGTTGTAAAGGTAGAATAAAATTAACAGGTTCCCATTTAAGAAAATTACGCGGACAAGCGTAACTCAAAAACAGTTAAAGAAAAAAAAAATTCAAGTATTCTCAAATGTAGATCAAAATTTCTTAAAGAACTTTTGTATTGAACATAATTTCCTAAAATGAATATTAACGACAATAAATCGCCGTCTCCATACTTTTAACTAACCTGTATTGGGCTTCCAAAATTAAAATGCGCCACTGGTGGCAGATTTCTGAACTGAGTGAAGTGTACATGTAAACAAAAACAATTAAATAAAAGTAACGCTATGTAGATAGAAATTAATATATGTACAACTACAGCAATGAAATATAATCTAAATAAAGGAAATCAAATATTTTTTTATTAAAAAAACCAATATACTGTTAATTAAAATATGACTAAAGTGCTCTTAACCTACAACTACTTACTAAAATTAACCCTATTAACTAAAATATTATTAAAACTATCACTAAATTGTTACTACAAGAAAGATCAAACTCAATTCTACCGAAATTAACAAAAAAAAACACTATATTACTTCTCAAATTAAATTAAAAACTACGAAAATTAGTCTCACACCAATTGTACTCTTATGGAAGCCAGCGAAAAATGTACCATTCGTTTGAATTTTAACGTTTGACGTCAGCGCCATCTCTTGATAATTTGGAAGCCCAATAAATAGAAAAATTGTAAACACACAAAATTTAGTAAAGCTAGTAACGCTTCAATGGCAAAAAACAATTACAAAATTTATTAGCCGTCATCCAGTTACAAACCGCGTGTACCTTTTTAGCTCCAAAATAAATTATTAGAAAACTCATGTTACAATAAATAAATTTTGATTTTTCTACATTATTTGGTTCTTGTTTAGCATAATTCGGAATGTGATAACATATTTTACCTTCAATTTTACTATATTTGAATACCATATTATAATTGTTTTCATGAAAACAAATAAATATAAAAAAGTCTTTAATAATTTCCTGACTTGAATTGACTATTTTCTATAAGATTTCTTTATTTCTTGTATTATTTTATTAACCGGATTATTTAACCGATTTAAAAACCGGTTAAGAGTAGAGTAAATTTTGTACAAAAACTTTTAATAAATTATTTACTTTTATTTTTCGGTTTGTTTAGCTTTATTACTTGTGAATCAGTAAGTATTTTACGATTTTTTAAATTTCGATTATTCCTACGGTAGATGTGCACCATAATTTCTTTACTGAATATCCCGTATATTTTCATTTAATAGATAAATCCCGAACAAATGAATTTCGTGAGGGGCAGCTGTCAAAAATAAATTTCATATATAATTTACTCAATGATGGAGCCATGGAAAAATTTATGGTTTAATTTTATGAATGAATTGTATCAAATTCAAAATTTCTCGATATTTATCATAAGATATATAATTAAATAATTTTTAAAAATATTCAAAAATGAGGTTAAAGTCACTCCTGTGGAGGGCAGGTGACGTCATTCTGGAATGGTCTATATCTATTTCCTTCGTAATACCAACTTTTATATTAATCCATTATATTACCCGGTAATATCTTAGATCTCAGAAAACTCTGTATTTTTCTAAATGACACATGTAACTAAATATTCGTGTTTGTATGTATAAAATTGCTGAATCAGCTCAATCACTTATTCACTCAAACATTCGTCACACATTCTGTCTTTAATTCATTATAGTTTATATTTATTAGAAAAAAATAATGATCAATTAAATACATGCCTTTCAATATGTATACACAATACAGACATCATCGCAGGCACTAGCACTCCATTATAATATGATAATGTGTTTTAGAAACGAGAGGTTCCGGATTATTTATGTGGAAAAATAAGTTTTGAAATTTTACAAGAACCGGTTATAACTCCAAGCGGTATCACATATGAACGAAAAGATATAGAGGAACATTTACAGGTAATATTAAAGACTGGATTATAGAATACCCACACCCCTTGAATTTCAATTTTTTGTTGATTTTTTGGTTAAAATATAACAAAGAAACACATAATTAGAGTGTGGAAGTAGTGTTTTATATATTTTTTTCAAAAATAAAGCTAGATTTTACGTATTCGAAAGGTTGTACTTGTGAAAATTATGACATCTTCGCTTGCAAATTTTCAAACAAATGATTTAATGTAACCGTAACCTAATTCACAGAACTTAATTTGACGAAACTCGGATGGTTACATTCTTAGACCAGCAATAGAGGGGAAACAGGCATATACCTATTAACTAATATATTGCGGATCCTTTGTTTTTCTTGAAGGAAACACTGTGAAATGGAAATATCATTTCTGCATAAGTCTATCTCACACAAACACCCAACCGCGAATTATGCGCATGCTTGAAAACCTTGATTACTATTGGCTAACGAGGAAATCATGATCACTTTTTGCGAATCACAGAGTTCTGTTTATTAACGACTAGCGCCAGAAATTTTAAATTTAAATTTGAGAAATTAAACAATGTACCTACTATTTATTTTGTATTTAAATTCTTGAATATAAATATTAGTAATAATAAAAAACATTGACATATTCTAGTGCTAAATTTGAATTAAATAATTTATTTTGTTGTACTGTAAGAATAATAGGAATACAATCTGGTCAGGATTAATTTATTTAGGTGACAATAAATTACTGTATGAAACACAAAGCAAATCCTTTCGAAGTGCAACTACAAACAGAAATGAAATCAAACTTCAAAGTCAAACCATGTGCTCGCTGCATCACCAGGGCAGCGTTTCAAAACCAAGAATACCGAGTTTTGGCGTAGAGTATGATGTGTTGTGTTTTGGAACGAATGAGAGTTTTGTTGAAGTAAAAAAATTAAACTAAATTAAAAATAATTTTATAAAACTAACAAAACTACTTATAATTACAACATTAATGTCAAGCACGTAATAAAATCGCTTTTATGGAGCACTCTCTTCAATATAATGTGAAAGTACGCTCCATAAAAGCGCTTTTATAATAAAAGTATGCTCGTAATACACGCCAACGTATTTACTTATGTTTATTTTCAACCAAAAGCATGTTTTCTTCCTCAAGAAGGCAAATTACTTTCATATGTTGAGAATCGTGAGCAACTACATTTGAAAATATTGTGGATTTTGGAACACAGCCCAGCCAGCGACGCTGTCAGCATTAGCCAATAGTAGTCAAGATTTCCGAGCATGCGCATAATTGCCTGTTGGGTGTTTGTGTGAGATAGACTTATGCAGAAATGATATTTCCTTTTCACAGTGTTTCCTTCTCCTACTCTTATGGGAAAGATACGAGCATTAGCAATATATTAGTTAATAGGTATATGGTTGCAGCTGATTTTGATATTACAATAAGAGGCGTGTTTCTTCGGACTGTGATTCGTGATAAAATTGAACAAAGTGAACATGATCAAAAAGAAAATTGTTTCTTCGTTCGTTATTCGTTATCCCCACTCTTTCATTTTGTGATCACAACACACCATTCCCCTTTCCCTTCTGAATCAGTCTTTTCGCATGATCACTATGATTGAAATAACGAAATAACAAAAGATTTGAAAATGGCGGAAAAAGCAAGCAATGAAATAATGGAATGTGTCAGTAGATTCAACATTCATTATTGGTTTCGACTTTTCTAATATTAGTTCCTGCAGGTACAAAAAAAGTTAAAGAAACTTGTTATAATATTTTACTTCACATTCCATACCAAAAATATGATATCTGCTTCAGCACAATCCATCTTTAAACTACATACAGAGAATTTATTTTAAAATGCAACATTATGGTTCATCACTTCCATGGTTACTCACTATTGTCAAAAAATGACAGCAATGTAATATTTGTCCATTTTAAAATGCAACATTATAAATAGTATTGCAGGACAGGAGATACTTGCAAAACACATCACAAATGATGTCAATTCTTATTACGACCGACTAGAATATTGCCTCAGTGTGATTGGGGGTATTTTTTAACATTTATTACATGAAAGTTAAGAATTTTTGTAAGATAAAATTTGTTAAGATGTACAACATTCATGTTTTGATTCTTTGTTAATCGTCTGTAGGCTAATTTATTGGAAATTAGTTTTGATAATACAAAACTACAAATTTTGTATGTTGCATTTTAAAATGGACAAATATTACATTGCTGTCATTTTTTGACAATAGTGAGAAACCATGGAAGTGATTCACCATATGTTGCATGTTAAAATAAATTCCCTATATTTGCGATTTGGGTATTACTTCATTCAAAACAGCTGATTTATCATTTGACGTTTGCCGCTAGTTCGTTCGACGTAGTGTAGGTTTCGCGTCGATCGAGTTAATTTTGTTGTTTCTTTGGAATTAAATTTAATCATGATTCGAAGGACTCATTATTGAACAAATCATTATTTAGAAAATCATAATCACAGTCCGAAGAAACACGCCTAAGGTTGGAAGTCGCTAAGATGATTTGGAAAGTCTTCTTACGGCGAAATACATAGCATGGCCTGTCTCCCCTCTATTCCTGGTGTAAGGTTACATTCATTTTATAGGTTATACGTTTTTCAGAAAAAATGCCAAAATCACTATCAATTTTGTTTTCCGCGCCCTAATTTTTGTGGAATTTAGTGTTTTTAATAATTTTGTAACTATATAAAACCATCAAAATAAAATTCTTGAGGGGTGGTTATTCTATACTTTACCCTTTGTTCCTATTAGAAGACATTTTAACATGTGTAATTTTTTTTTAGAGAGTCGGTCATTTCGATCCAGTGACCCGCGTAAAATTAACACAAGATCAACTAATTCCAAATTTAGCGATGAAAGAAGTTGTAGATTCTTTTGTACAAGAAAATGAATGGGCCTTAGATTATTAAGTTGTATCTTATATTGAAATATACTTTCGATAAGAAACCACTTGTTCTTTTGCACTTTGATAAATTTGTAGGTTATAATTTTTTATTTTTAGTGCTTATCTTGCGAATTTGTATTTTATTCTGTCGATTGTTATTATTTGCAAATACACAAAGAAATAATAAACAATAGTATTGAAAAAAAATCTTTTATTTTCTATGCCGATATGTAACCATTATAGTTCCAATGACTTTCTATAATAATGATTATAATTATCAACTAATAGTTCTTTTTGTGCAGTTTTCAAAGTCATACGGGTATAAATAAATATTTATATTGTATTTACAGATATTCAAATAAAATTTAATGAAGGCTAAACTTTGCGTATGACTTCAAAATAACACTTTTTATACATAACGACAAACATACATATTTATTTATTTATAATATATATTACCTATGTATGTATGTATATTATGTTATGTACAATGTGTAAATAATTGTATTTGGTGTAATGCTCTTCTATTATCATTGTCAAAATATGTGACAAGCGTTTGTTTTCAAATTAACGCGCGAAAAATAAAACTCCATCCATGGGTCGGAAAATTATTTGAAATGAATAGCGAATTGCAAAAATAGTTTCATTCTGTGTATTTATACAAAATTTTAAAATTTAAAGCAATATTATTATTATGTAAATGTTTTATATATAAAAATGTGTTACTGATAAATTTAAGCTTTTGCTTTTTAGAAAAATAAAAATAGCTTTTTTTTATAAAATTTTTATAAACGATATGCCTGATTTTGTACTAAAAACGCACAAATTCGTAAATACACAAATTCTTATTATAAAATAATCTACTTTTATATTTTTTACATGTTCATATTATGTACAAAGTAGATCATTTTATAAATATTCCCATGGATTTAATATTTGAAAATATTAGGCCAAAATGTATTGCTGTGACTATATGCCGTGTGCTTCAATATTTTATAATAAATAAAATATTTTGGTAGAAACGAATATAATAATTGTAGTTTTGTAAAATTTGCTACAGTGTGTTTAAAAAAAATATCTAATTCTGAGTAGGCTATGAACACAGAAACGTATGTCTGATCATTATTCAATTCAAAGGTGAAGTTGTCAAAATTGATCGTGAAATGTAATTTTATGGACAAAAGATAATAAAGGATACAGAATATTGCCATCACCGTTTTCTAATTTATTTCTATTTCTAAAATAAGGATTCAAGAAAAAAGCTTTGATTTCTTAAGATAATATTTTTGACAATATCTCGTGTCAATTTGATATTTAATTAAATACTTTTTTTCACTACTAGCACATAAATTCTCTTTGATTTTTTTTTATTGTTAATAACAATAATTTTGACATGAATAATAACGTTACTTGTTAATATTCACAAAAACAAAGTAGGCTGCATTTGTTTTTATCTGACGTTTTGCTCATTTCGCTGGTTTGATAACCTCACTTATGGGCCTTGATTTGTATTTGATTTAATTATTTAATAAAAACACTTTGTGCTGTTACAGTCAGCAGCCTTATTAGTTTATTATTTATTATAAGAAAAGCTTTGATTTCATTAGATAACATTTTTGGTAATATCTCGTGTCAAATTAACATTTAATTAAATACTTTCAGTTTTTTGGCCAAAGCCTACTTCGAGTTTGGATTTTTTTTTAACACACTATAGCATGACCAAAATGAGTAAAAAAAGCCTAATCAACATGGGTCTGACGCCATTTTGTATTAGAATTGAAGAAAAGCTGACAAAGATAGCGATTGAACAAATTTTGTCTGTCTATAAATAGACTATATAAAAAAATATATATGAAACATTTTTTAAAATTTCTAATAGTTATAAAGTTATTTGAAAATTAACTATTGGCCAAGGTCACCAAAACAAAAGCACATCTAAGATGACCTCTGAAAGGTAAACAAAATGTGTCATTAAGGGCTAGTTTTAGTTAAAATTTTAACTGTCAATTAAATAGACAATATTAATTCGAATTATTGACAGCAATGATACATGTCATGTCATTTAATAATTCATTTCGTTTCATTTTTGTTTATTTAACTGACAGAAACTTAACTGCAGATTGTAAAACTGGCCCTTAATCGAAGTTTCGAAGTCGTAACTCTTATAGTTTTTGAGAAAAGGTAAACCCCGTAAAAACTCATTTTTCACTGCCTTATATCTCTGAAACTATTGAAGATCGGACCGATGTTGATTGTTTTTCTTTTACTCATTTTGGTCAATATTATATGTCTACAAAATTTGTTACTCTTGTTTTTTAAAAACACCTGTATTTGCTAGGGGGCAAAGTATATTATATTTTATGGCAAAATAAAATTTTTCTTTTGCAACACCGCGAATTTATTTGTTTGATGTTTGTGACTTGTTGAAACACGTGTAACTTTTATTACAAATTCAATATATAGTTTTCTGCACGTGATGACTTTTTAAGGTCATTATTTTACCGTCTTTTTTGACTTTGTATTCTCTTTACTTTTTTTGTTATTTTATTTCGTCTGTCTCATTGCGGACAAGTTCAGTATGTTCAAAAAAATGTATGTCAATTTAATAGGTATTTATGTATTAAGAGCGTAAGGAGGCTTTTATGGCCTGCGGCGGGATTTTGAGCCCGAGACGTAAGTCGAGGGATAAAAACACGTCAAAGGCCATAAAAGCAAGTTACGCTCATGGTACATACAAAACTTTATGCACGGACGAAAATTGTCAAATTATGAGTGTTAGAAAAATTGTATCGAAAAGAATTTGTCCTCGTACATCCAGTATCTAGTGTTGCTATGAAAGCGGAGAACAACAGTTTATTGTTTGTTTATTAGTTATGTCATTTGAGTTTTATTTTGTGTATCTCCGTGCTTTCCATATAAATATCACAAAATTAATTTTCATTTTTCATTAAAGAATATAAAAATTTTCGATTTGTAAAATAAAAATAAAATAAATATATCATCACGGCATATTACCCATTTCTGGGTGTGCCAGTATCTACAACACATGTAGACATCGGTAATGATGACGATATATTTTACCGTGTGGGCGCTTACCAGGCGTCACCGTACGGGCACTCATAGCTGGTGTGGAGAGTGCACCACAGGGGTCACTTTTGTGCCATTTAAAATTGGAAATATTTGGCGTCTGTCGGTTTGTAATAAAAACTTTTCATGTTGCCTGTTTAAATTGTAGGTTATAATTTGGTTTGACGTTTCATTATAGCCCGGCGGGCTATAATAAGGCCCGCGAGCTATAAAATGACGTTTATGTCAAAGAAATTCGTGTATAATTGTCAAATTATGATACGTCCGTGCATGAAAGTATTTAATTAAATATCAATTTGACACGAGATATTGTTAGAAATATTATCTAAAGAAATCAAAGCTTTTTTCTTGAATCCTTATTTTAGAAATAGAAATAAATTAGAAAACGGTGAATGACAGTGTTCTGTATCATTGTTTATTATCTTTTCTCCTTAAAATTACATTTCACGATCAATTTTGACAACTTGACTTTTGAATTGAATAAATGATCAGACATACGTTTATGTGTTCATAGCCTACTCCGAATTCGGTTTTTTTCTAAACACACTGTACTATATCTTCGTTTTGTGGTCGTTACGTCAAAAGTAATATTTATTTGTTGGAAATAAAAATTTGAGGTCTAATTTTTTTTTTTATCAATATTAACATAATAATTGTAGAAATCTTCATTACACAATAGGCCCATAAACCATAATAAAAAATAATAAAATGTACATTTTTTCCTTAAAGAGCTATTCAATAATTAACGAATAAGATCAACAAAACATTTTTTTAATAATTGTTTTGCGCGATATTTGAATTTATTTCCAGGGCCACAGATGACGTCACACTATTGGTATCTTTCTCGCGCAGCCTACTACAGAAACTGGTGTGAGAAAGATAGCTACAGGTTTCTTTAAAAATCAAATGCAACTATACAAAAAACAATTATGACTTTTTGATACCACGAATTGCTTCAAAATGAAACGAACTTTCATTTAAAAATATTTAAAAAAATTGTTATATGGGCTCATTTGTCTTGAACTCAAATTTTGCAAAGTAAAATATTTATTGTAAATATTGAAGCATACGGTATAAACATATAGAAGAACGAAGATGAAGTCCAAATAAACAATTGAGGAAGATTTAAATAATGTCTGATGAAAATGGCAGCGGGTAGCAGCGGCAAAACTGTGGATAATCGCTCAAAGCATAATTTCTTCTGAGAATTTGGAAAACTAGGCACGCTATAAACTCTGTTTGGTTTGGACCTTAGCCCAATGTTTATAATTTCCCAACAAAATCAGTCTAAACGGTTCTAGATTATAACAGTACGTTTTTATGTATAGTTCAATTCACCGAAACTTGAAGCATTGACGTAAAACTATAAAATGCCTCTTAGTTACCAATAAACAGAAACAATGGTTATATTTTAACTATAAAATGAAAATTATTTCAATTAAAAATACAGCAGATCTGAATGATAAAAATGTCAAAGTTGAAATCCAAAACAATCCTTTAAACCTAATTCACAGCTCCGAAAATAAAAATTAAATTATACATAAAAATAACGATATAAACAATAGATTCTTATGAAAGTGTTCACAGCTCTCGAAAATACAATTAAACAAAAGACATAAACACAAGGATCTGCAAATGTTAAATATTTTACACAAAAATAAGCACATACATAACTACTGTCATTTGAGGTGTCAGTTTACATTCTGGCAAAAGGATTTCAATTTAATAGTTATTTATAAACAGAGGGCCTAAAGAAAAGGTCTGCCTGCGGACGTAATTATATTCGTCCTAGGGTGTAAACTTCTTTCGACCTGAGGTATGTACAACGTTTTAAGGCTGGTTCATGTTAGCTGTAAACTTATACATTTACCTTAGCATTAGCATTATGACTTTGCATTAAACTTTACATTAAGCTGTCCGGTTCATGTATTTCTTAGGGTAAACCAATAAGAGCAGGCCGGTACTGTCACTTTTTGTACAATCGACACGTCTTTTTACTTCCTTGTACGAAGTAAAGGAAGTATTGCAATCGCGAAAAATTTCGGTTTCCAGATTTTAACGGAAATATCCATTTTGACCATCCCTGAATCCATTTTGACTAATTTCGTCGTGACGTCTGTACGTACGTATCTCGCATAACTGAAAAACGGGAAGCCGTAGAAAGTGAAAAATTTGTATTTAGGACTTTTATAACATCTAGTTGTGCACCTCCCTTTTTGGTCATTACATAACTATCGGAAGTGGTACTTTACTTGAAGCCTGAAATAGATTTTAATGAAAAACTATATTAAAATATAATTCAAAAGTTTTCAAATTTGGTATATAAGACTTCTATATCAATCGGAATAATATAATAGATTTTAGTTAAAATGGTCTACCCGGAAGTGGTACTTTACTGGAAGCCTATAATAGATTTTAATGAAAAACTATATTAAAATATAATCCAAATCTTTTCAAATTTGGTATATAATACTTTTATATCAATGGGAATAACATAATAGATTTTAGTTAAAATGGTCTACCCGGAAGTGATACTTTACTTGAAGCTGTTATCAGTTTTTCTTGAAAAAAATGGTGTTATTTTAATTTTAATAATAAATGCTTCAAATAAAAGTTTTAGAGAATTGAATTCTGCGTTGAAAACATCAAGTATGATTAAAGTAGCTCTTTGTATAAGCGAGATATGTAAATTTCAAAATTATGTACTTTTTGGAAGTCAAGTGGTGTCCACATCAGATATTTTATCATAAATATATCTACATTGTTCATTTAACTGTATTAGTTGGACATCTTTTTCACTGACACTTATTTTTAGTGAAGACAATGTGACAGAAATATTCAAAAATAACAAAATGATGGCAGATGTCATTTGACTGTCGTAAATATCGTTCACGAACATATACTCTTCTGATTGGTTGGCATTAGCATTATGACTTGAAATTTAGAAACTGTCATATTCTAGGGTAACGACCACGTAACGGCATAATGCTAAGATTGAGGTTATAGCTACATGTACCGCAGCACGCATTTGTCTATACTTGAATTATTAATGCAAAGTTATAATGCTAATGCTAAGGTAAATTCATAATTTTACAGCTTACAGCATTTACGCACTTCTACAATTAAATGAAATGTTTTTAAAATAAAATAAAGGTTAGTATTATTACCGGGCGTTTTGGCTTCTTTACGGCCCGGCGGGCGGTAAAACTGGCAAAAAGCCCGGCAGGCGTAATGTTCAATTTTAATGCAGCTGTGCGTAAACATAATTTGAAAAAGCTGTCTGAAGGCAAAGGTCCGCAAATGTGTGTGCTTTAGAAGGTATAAGGTTGTTTTTATTACTTGTTAATGGGGGATTACACCATTTTTTTTTTATAATTTAATCTGAAAATATTAGGAAAACTAAGACTATTGATGAAAATCCGGTGAAAAAATTCCTATTAATAAGCGAGTTATGGTCTCCCGAATTTTGAAAAGATTGACGTGACTTCACGCATATGTGTCTTTATATCAAACTGTTTTCATCATGGTCCTAAATGTTCTTGAAATATATACTATTTTAAGTTATATTTACATAAAAATAAATGAATATTATAACACTGTATAAGTATACATACTTTATAATTAGAGGAGTATTTAAATTATTAAGTTTAATGCAAGAAATTTATGTTAAAATAAAAACTGTTTGGAAACTGTAGTACAGGAATGTTAGCCCCTCCTTTCGAATTTGAATTTTTTAAATTCCATTGGTAGTAATCCCACCTCCTAACACGCTATTTGTAATACACGTATAGGCGGTTTCTCGGTCGCCAATCAAAATATTTTCATATTAGTGTCGAAGCGTTATAACAAAAAACCCTTTATTTCCGATATATCTCAATTATACCATTTCATTTTTTAATTAATATTCGTTATTCAGCATATACATTCGTATTTTTTTACTATTTTCCTTTAATTCGATTGAGCCGTAAACCCCCATTATGAATATATTTAATGACAGTTATGTTAATTTACGTTTTATTTTCGAAGCTGTGACCACCAACCATAAACTCAAATGATTTTATATTTCTCATTTTTGTAGCAGTGAACGAACCTTAATTACATAAAATTGACAGTTACGTGAAATATCAATACTTCGTGTTTCGGTTTCGGTGAAACGAACTATACATTTTTGTCCATGAAAATACGTTTTGTTAATTATTTACTAATTACAATCTTTCACTTTGTATTTGTACAGTAAGTTTTGATTGTTTACATTTGTTTTAAGTTATTGGAATACAAAATATTTGTCGTTTTTTGTTTTGATTGATTAGCTGAGGATTATGAACATGTGAAAGTTTGTAATGAATAAATAATTGGTATTATTTGCTATGTATGCGAACCACTGGCTTATTGTATGCGTGGTCGATAACTGAACAAGAATCTCAACCAAAAGAGTTTATTTCATATTTTTATTAAGTTTTGATTGAGATTTTTGTTAAATTATTGCACGGTTACAGAAAATACGCATTCTTAGTAGTTATTATTATAACTTGTTTTTACCTAATTATAACATATTGTATATCTCTCAATAAAATATGTAGCTTATACAACATAAATTTTTACAAATGTCTAGAAAACAGTATGATTTACTACCCTGTAAAAGTGTGAAGATATTAATTTAAATACTCATAGCACATTGATTGAAATTCAAAAAGAAACTAAAGAAATCTTTATGATTTTTACAGAAATTTATAAATTACAGATTGTACAGTGTGTTAAAAAAATCTTAACTCGGAGTAGGCTATGAATAAAAAATAAATATAAATATATCATCACGGCATATTACCCATTTCTGGGTGTGCCAGTATCTACAACACATGTAGACATCGGTAATGATGACGATATATTTTACCGTGTGGGCGCTTACCAGGCGTCACCTCACGAACATTCATAGCTGGTGTGGAGAGTGCACCACAGGGGTCACTTTTGTGCCATTCAAAATTGGAAATATTTAGCGTCTGTCGGGATCGAACCCGGTTCCTCCAGGTTCGCGACCAGGCACGCGGTCACGGGACCCCACATGAATAAAAAAACGTATGTCAATTTGAAAGTATTTAATTAAATGTCAATTTGACACGAGATATTGTCAAAAATGTTATCTAAAGAAATCAAAGCTTTTCTTCTTATATCTTACGATCAATTTTGACAACTTGGCTTTTGAATAGAATAATGATCAGACATACGTTTCATGTTCATAGCCTACTCCGAAATACACTGTACTCTGATGTCACATTCTGTTTCAGATCACGTGACTCAAAATATTACACAAATTTCAATATTTAACAGTAAAATATGTAATGAATATTCGGGATATTTTTAAATTTGAGGCTCTTTAAAGAACAATATCTTTTCAGTCATATAAAGATTCTTGCAACAGTCATAGCATAATAATAGTCGGTGAGGATGCGTATTTTCTTTAACCGTACCTGTTTACGTGTGTGGATGTTAAGTCCTTAGATCATATAGCTTACGAACTGGATATGAGAAAGCCTATGCCATACTATGCGATGGATAGGATCAAGAGAGATAGATTTATACAAGTGCATAAGAGAAAAAAGGATACAACAACTTCACAGGAACTTAAGGTTTTGCGCAGACGCAGCGGCTTACCATGGACGCCGGCATGGATTTTCAAGAAAGGGGCAAATATAACGCAAAATAATAGAACAAGGAAGAAGAATAAAAAACTATATTATTTTTTAAATCATTTCTGAATAAAAGTAATTTATGGTATTTTTTTCTTATGCCGCCAAATTACGAGGTGTGGCAATTAAATAACGAGATTTATTTTTTTCCGGCAACATTGCAGGCTATGTCATATTAATTTGTCATCTTCCCTCCATCCACTGTTAAAATTTCAAGATAATTAGGTAAACCGTTCGTCAGTAGCCTTTAATTGAAGTTAACTACTTTTTCGTACTCTGCCGGAATTATGCTATTGTCAATATGAAATTCTGTGTGAAACTTAAAAAATCCGCTGCAGAAATGTACGAATTGTTGAAGAATGTTTATGGTAGAGTTTATCTAGTACTCAAGTTTTCGAGCAGTTTAGAAGATTTAAAGAATGAAGAAAAGAAATCGGAAACGATTAGCGCTTCGGCCGTGCACTGACATTGTTTTTTTTTCAAAATTCGAGTGATTGTTTACATGGATTGGGTGCCTGAGGGGCATTTCGTTAACCAAGCATATTACAACACGGTTTTGATAACCCTTCATGAAGACAACGCCCTGTCCGGCAAGACATTTTTGACGAAATACAAAATCACCGTGTTGGTACATCAACTGTACTCACTTGACCTAGTGCCATGTGACTTGCTTTTATTTCCAAATTGTAATTCTGCGTTAAAAGGCACGAAATTCGGGGCTGAGGTGTAGTTATAGAAAAAGCGGCAGAGCTTATCAACAACCTAACAAAAAGGGCCTGCATTCATTGCTTCCAACAATGGAATATTCGGTGAGGAGAGTACATTGAAGGCGGTAATATTTGTTTTGTGTAATTTTATATATTGTCAATGTTTTAAGATCAATCTGGTTATTTAATTGCTACACCTCGCACTTTTGATGGTTGATGTTATTCTCAAATAACTTGGAACAGAGTAACTGCGAAGTGAACTATGAAAAAGCACAAAAGTTTTGACGCCGTCACTGACTTTTCACTGGCATGTTTTTCTGAGTTTGCGCACTTTCCCAGGTTTCTGTATTTTCTGTCTCTCTCAATCCTAAGTGTTCCCTACTTCTTCTATCCAGTTCGTAAGCTATTTGATCTAAGGTTAAGTCCTTAGACCAGGAATAAAGGGGAGACAAGGCATATTCACACGTATATTTCCAAATCATCTCTGCGATTTTGACCCTTATTGAATCAGTTGGAATCGCTAGTCGACCAGTTAAATACTGTTATGTTACAGTTGACCAAATCGAAATAAACACTTGATTTTCCAGAACATAAATAAAACAATTTAAAACTAAGGAAACTATGAATCAAACGAAAGACGTATGTATTCAAAGAACGTCAGAAGTCAAAATAATAGGGAGTTATTGCAACTTCTAAGATGAAAGAACGTAAACGTTAACCTTATGTAGAAAACACTTTATTTTAGAAATAAAGTACTTTCAATTTTAATGTTTACCGCATTTAATTAGTGTATCACGCTAACGTTAACGCTAAAAGCAACACAAACCAGGTTTCATCCACACTTTTCACCGAAACATAACCTCAAAAGATACAGAACGTGTGACGTTAAACGCTCGCTATTCCATTGCACATAACGTATCTTTTTATTCATATAACGTGAACCTTATTAGTACGCATGCGGATTCGGGCTGTCACGTGACGTTAAAGTACATGTTATTTTTGCGGTGAAGCTGCAATAACTCTCTAATGATTGATAACGTTGGGTGACGCTTGTTGATTTTGAAAATTTATTCGTTCGACTGCACACGTATGTAACACATCTGGTCGATTGGGCGATTGCAGCTGACTTTGACATTTCAATAAGGTCGAAAGTCGCTATGATGATTTGGAAAGTCTTCTTACGGCGAAATACATAGCATGCCCTGTCTCCCCTCTATTCCTGGTTTAAGGTTAAGTCACATAGAGTTAGGTTTGCGTGGTGCTAGATGGCAGCATAATACAAACAAATCCATCATTGAATCTGCAGAACGAAAACGATGTAACGAAACGATGTAAACGTTATGGCGTATTAGTAGAGCTGTTAAGTCGCACACATTGTAATAATCCTACATGTTTATGTGTTTTGATTAATCAATTCCATTTAAGCACATTGTATCCTATATTGAGTAGCAGTATGTCTGTTATTGTCCCAGCTTTGACGGGCTGAGCACTATCCCGCTATGCTGGGGCTGCGTTGGTTGCGCTTGCGTCGGGGGCTCCGTTAGAGAAGTCTCTGTCACAGCCGCTAGTTTCGGCTGCCGCGCGCGCATGAGCTTCGACGTGCCTCTCGTCACTTCCGCCTCGATAATAGTGATAGAATCACTGTCCCCACTCGAAACGCTACTCACTTCAATGCTCGATAACTCCAGGTTTTGAAGTTCTATGAGCGAGTCTTCTCGCGGTCTTTTCTCTCCGTGGTTGAAGTCCGCGAAGTCCGGGATTTGAATGGTGGGGATGGGTTTGTGTAACGCGCTGCGCTCTTTCTCGTGCGCCAGGAAAACGGTTGTGGCTGCTAACAGGTTGTCGACGTTTTGCTCCCGCTCCGCCCGGTCGCGAGTCGGCCCCCTGGATGAGCAGGGGAGGGGGTTTGGGGCGATTGACACGCGCTTCTTGCTTTTGCCCAGGAGGGAAGTGGAGTGGTCCACTAGGACGAAGTCTTCCGTTGGTGGAGGGGGTTCTCGGCGGGTTTCTTTGTTGAACCTGTCACAACCACATCAAATTATTATCAGCTAATAAACAATAATGAAGGAAGGAGAAAATATTCGAAACCTGCAGTCTACAAGTGTTTATTTGATTTATGTGAAAACACAACAACAAAAATATATATACAGGGTGTCTCTTAAATAGAGGGACATGGCTTAACCACAGATTCCTGAGGCTGAAATAAGACGATTTAACCAAACTTGCTTCTACCGGAAAGTGTACCATTTAGCCAGAAAATCTGCTTCAAAGTTCTTCAAAAAAAAATTAATTTTGCTTATAATAATCGGACGCTTTATTCGATTTGTATGAAATTTGGTATGACAGTTCATATGGTTATAAGTCATCTTCTAAGGTGATACTTATTATTAGTGAACCACTAGTATATGAAACTTAGGTCTCCCAACATTAATTAGACCGTAACTTTTTAATGGCAATGCCGAAGACGTGAAATTATTTTTCTTCAGAAAGATATATTCAATAGTAAACTTTTGTCTCTCCGTGTAATTTGTGATATCTGCTACGGTTCACACAGAAAAAAATTAAATCTGAGTGTCTGCACTGCTAAATTTTTAAAATAAATTTAATCTAGCAGTCTATCCAAATGTCAAACAAGTATTTTTTAATGACAGTAACGAGTTGTCAATCTTCACAACATGTTTAGGAGTAAGCTGAGATATGTAATCGTCTTATTTATAATAATGGTAGTAAAATATTATTAGGCCGAACAAACGGATGTTACTTATTTTAGAATATTGCGAAGAAAATTTTTGACAACTCGTAAAACAATTGTTACCGTCATTAAAAATTACTTGTTTGACATTTAGATAGACTGCTAGATTAAATTTATTTTAAAAATTTAGCAGTGCAGACACTCAGATTTTATTTTTTTCTGTATGAACCGTAACAGATATCACAAATTATATAGAGAGACAAAAGTTTACTATTAAATGTATCTTTTTGAAGAAAAATAATTTCGCGTTTTCGGCATGGCCATTAAAAAGTTGCGGTCTAATTAATGTTGGAAGACTTAAGTTTCATACACTAGTGGTTCACTAATAATAACAAATATCACCTTAAAAGATGACCTATAACCATATAAACTGTCATACCAAATTTCATCCAAACCGTATAAAGCGTTCTGTTATTATAAGCAAACCTATTTTTTTTTCGAAGAACTTTGAAGCAGAATTCTGGCTAAATGGTACACTTTCCGGTAGAAGCAAGTTTGGTTAAATCGTCTTATTTTAGCCTCAGGAATCTGTGGTTAAGCCATGTCCCCCTATTTAAGAGACACCCTGTATATATATATATATATATATATATATATATATATATATATATATATATATATATAAACGAAACAGGAGTGGGATCACGTAACTGTGAAAACGATATTGCGACTGTCGACAAGTGAAAATGTGATCACGTAAATAATGAAAACCGAAAACGATATCGTTTTAGACTGAAAGAAATGTGAATTCTAGTCGACACTCTCAAAGCATGTGAAAACGATAGTCGTTTCTTACATCTCTTTTTATTTTATACATTTGGGTATAGGTATATCCTTTTCTTATTTACTTGCACTTAGGTAAAAGAATGTAGTGAGCAGTGAGTTGAATTTGACGTTTTGGAAAGAATGAAAGAAATGTCATAAATGATTTAAAAATAAATTAATATTTTAAATTTGAAAGGTATTTTTTATTATTTTATTTAGTAAGGCGAAAATGAAATAATTGTGATAAAATACGATAATTATAAAATGAAAATTGATTACAAGAATGAATCGAAGAAAAAAATTTGTGAATATTTTAATAAGCATGTTGCGAAGAACTAAATGCTTATGATTTACTATATATTTTTACTCTTTTGAAATATATGATAGAAAATTGAAATCTTGGTGATTAGATATTTTCTTATTTCTACTAAAATTTCCCTGATTTACTATTAAAATTTAGTGAAAGAACTACCCAAAAGAAATATTTTCGGGCAATATTGATATTCCAATAACTGTAAAAGTGTTGATTACAACAAAGCATATTTTGATTGATTACAAGAATAAATCCAGGAAAGAAAATTTTATTAATATTTTAATATTGTATTCTGCGAAACATCAAATATAACGATTCTAGCTTGTGTTTTGTGATTAATATTTTGTAGTTTTTACATAAAATTAAAATTTGTGAATTGATCATTTTCTACAGCCCGTCGAAGGTTGTGCGCCGTTATTAAAATGTGGCCCATACTTTATTTACTTGAAATATAAAACTTAATAAAAACTAGATTACTTTAAAATAACAATCTTGTATACTTGCAGTCTTAAAAGGTCTCTTGAAGTTTTAATTATATATTTAGAAATATTTGTGTTTACTTCATAAATTTTTCTTTTGGAATATCAAAAGGAACAAAATTAGATGATACATGGCATCTGTAACTAATTGATAATTTAACTTGTATCCTTCTTCAATTCTTACAGCATTGCTATTATGAACGAAATAAAAACGAAGGGCAAGAATAATACTTTTTGACATTAGATTAAAAATTTTAATGACATTCAAATAAATTATTTGTCAAAACTACTATATAATACAAAAACATTAGTCTATAAACGATATCGTTTTCACAAAACGTAGTCACTTTACGGAAATAACCGAAGTTGAAAACGTAGTGAGTGACTAATTTTGCGTGATCTCTAAGGAAACAAATATCGTTTTCACTTCTCGATAATCGCAATATCGTTTTCACTTTTACGTGATCCCACTCCTGTTCCGTTTATATTTAAAAAAAAAAATATTGTTTATGGCGATCCTTTGGGTTTCGTTGAGACAGAGTATAAATTACAAAGCTTACCAGTTCACAATGAACGCTACAACAAACTGATTGTGCTTTGTTGTTACAACTTTAGTTCAAAGTTTGTAAATATAACTAAGTTAAAAAGTTTCAAACTTTTACATTACTTCACAGTGTCTAACAAAAAGATTTAAGGAGCGTAGTATTTATTTCTTCAATTTGTTTTTATGAAGAAAATAAACTATGAGAAACATGCTTCTGTTAAACAGCACTTTCTCACACATACGTGATTGTATGTTTGAATAGTCCAATTCCAAAACGCAACAAATTGTATTTGATTTTTATAACTCTTAGAATTGTTTTTCACTATTCTTTCAGACGTAATTCAGCATTTTACACTCCTTAAGTTCTTAGTTCATGCTCAATCTGCATTCGCTACATCCGTTCTTAGAATTGTTTTTTCCAAATGACTTTCAGGGGACTTTCTTTGTTCCCTCGCTAAAAACCCTAAATCATCATTTTTACCCTACCACGCCTTGGTGGTACGGACGTGCGGGTAAGCGACGGCAGACGAACAGAACTGTGCTCTATGTTTGAATACAGTATGTTAGGCAGTTGTAATAACATCGTCAACTCGTAAAGTTGTTCTAAGATCATCAACTCATAAAATTGTATTAGACGTTAGAACTAGGACTCCACTCTATAATAAATGTAGATCTTCGTGAATATAATAAACCAACACTATTTTATAATAACGAATCTTTGCTTGTTCGAGCCTTCAATTTCAGCTAGGCAACCGAATAAACCAGTGTCGTTATAGGAATCCTAGCTAATTTCTTAGTAATAATTTGAAAATTAAATCTATATGTACACTAAAAAACTGTATGGTATGCAGTATTCTGTATTTTTTTAAGGATCCCACATAATACTAGATAGTTTGTTGCATATACTATAAGAATGAAGTATTTATAATGGTCTAAGCAGTATCCTTCAGAATATTTTAAATAAAATTGGATTTCGCTGAAAAAAAAAAATGATACCAGACGTGTTATCGTTTTAAGAAAGATTTGGATTTATGAAGGCAACCCATAGCTCATATTTTAATCTGTTTTATATGCTCATGTAAACTTTTAACACATGACGTCATTGTTTCTAGTGATATTGTATTTATGACGTAAACTGCTTGATTCGCTGGATGGCCCATACTTTTATCACAGAATACATTTATACAGAAGCGACACTCCTTGCCGGCATCATTGTTGTTGCTATTTTACGTTTATGACCTTGAACTTTAAATTTGTTGGTAAATTTACGCTCGAAATTTAAATTGTTTAAATGGTAAAAGAAAAATTAGAACATAAAAGTACTAAAATTTTAATTTTATTAACGAATTAAAAAGAGATTAGATAAAATAATCACATAATTATATTTTTATAAAACAAATACCTGAATTTTACAAATTTATTACAATGCAGAATTTTCTATATCTTTGATGTGGGAAACAAACGTCAGACTCGATGAATATGTCCCATATATCCTTCTCCATCAAATCTTCTTTTCCACAGACCTTGAGCCATATTTTACACATATATTTATTAATTTTCTTTTTTTTATTAATTTTTATTTTACAATGAATGAATATACATTTTACATGATATGGTAGTCGTTTTACACAACTTACATTTCTGGATCTTTCGGAAACGAAAAAAAACTTACATTTCCCTTTCTCCATTTTTTAAATCTATTTATACAGTCTTTATATGAACAAACAAGTCCTCCCGATCCTACTTTCTTCATTTTATCCATTTAATTAGAAACTAACACCACTTCTAAAATTCACAAACAGTTCACAAAATGACATATGTCAAAAGTGAGAAGACGTGTTTGGTTTGCTTGAATTAGCCATAACCCTAAAATACATGGGCGTGACAAGCTGAGACAACAGCTCTTCCAGAATACGTGAAATATAATGATTTTCCTTATTATAACGATTTTTCCTATCGTTTGTTGAAAAAATAACATATTCGTTTTTATTAGAAATCAATTTGTGTTTCTCAATATACTTTTATTATTAACCCCTAACGGATAATGTTCACGTCGAGATAATGAAAAGAACAAAGAATGGTAAGATACGAAGATATGCCGAAACGATCCGATTTTATCCGATTAGCCCTTTAAATTTGTTGGCATACTCTTTTTCTCTCTAATTTTCGTTTCTCTCTATGACTGTCGCTTCTGTATAGATGTTTATTCTGTGCTTTTATCTTAAAAAAGAGATATTCTGGCAACACGATATAGGTTAGAGTTAGAGTAAATACAATAAATACTAAAACCACAATGAATAAAAGAAAATTAATATAATTTCCCTGTACATTGTCACGAGAAACCTTGTGGGTCAAGGTAATATTGTCTCGTGACTAATTTGTCCCGACGCGGTGCGGTGTTTTATATTTTATATATCAGTAAAAAGCTTTTAGTTTCTACTGGTAAAATGTAACGTGTATGACATTATCTTCACGGACAAAACAACACTGAAGATAAAGTTTAGTTTAACGATGAGTATTCTGTAGTCTTTTCCCATCATTATTATCAAAAATTAAACTTAATTTAATTTTAATTATTATTACTAACGTCAAAAGGTTAAATGAAAAATGGTAGATAACGATAACATTCTATGGAATAAATGATTAGGCAGAAGACTTACGTCATCAAATAATATATAAAGTAATGACGTCATGTACTACTATGTTTACATAGGATACTAATTTATAAGGCGCGAACAGTCATGTGATTATGTTAGTTTTTCTTGACAAGCTGATATGGAGGGCCTATGACAAAATGACAGCTAATATATGTACATAAATGTCATCATTTTTCATTTCAAATATCATGATTTTTATAGCATTTATCCATTTTTATTTCAATACTTTTATTTCTAAAAATTCACACAGTTGTACAAATACTCTAAAAATGCGTACACTTACGTAACATTCTCTTTACAATCAAATAATATATCTACCAAGTTTATATCTCTACCCATTTTTGAATTATTGCCCCAAAAGTCAATATACCCCACATTTAGACAAAATCTTCAAAATTTTCAAAAATCAAATTTTTATGTATCTAGATACTTCTCAATGCGCTGATTCCAAATTTTGAAACCGCAGGTCGATATCTCTTTTCTTTCTAGAGATATTTAGATTCAAAGTTTTGCTCAGAACTGCCCATTTTTGGATCGTAACCCAAAAATGGGCTGAGTTATGAATTTGGCAACATGACCATTCGATTCTACGGCCAAAATTACATAAGTACACCAATTTTCATAATTTTTGAACAAAGCATACAATCTCTAAAGCAAAATAACTGAAAATGGCCAAAAATCGAAAAAATCGTAAGGTACGATTTTTTCAGATTTTGCCCATTTTCAGGGGTTTTCAAACTTTTATTCATAAAAAATGAACCAGTTGCACAAAAATTATAAAAATTTGTATACTTATGTAATTTTGCCCGTAGAATGGAATGATGATATCGCCAAATTCATATCTCGGCCCATTTTTGGGTTACTGCCCAAAAATGGGCAGTTTTGAGCAACATTTTGAATCTAAATATCTTGAGAACGAAAAGAGATATCGACCTGCGGTTTCAAAATTTGGAATCAGCGCATTGGGAAGTATCTAGATACATAAAAATTAGATTTTTGGAAATTTTGAAGTTTTTGTCTAAATGTGGGGTATATTGACTTTTGGGGCAATAATTCAAAAATGGATAGAGATATAAACTTGGTAGATATATTATTTGATTGTAAAGAGAATGTTACGTAATTGTACGCATTTTTAGAGTATTTGTACAACTGTGTGAATTTTTAGAAATAAAAGTATTGAAATAAAAATGGATAAATGCTATAAAAAAGTTTCTTGGAAAAGATTTTATATATCCAATAAAATTATAACACGAACAGATACTATTTTTTACTAATTCCATACCAAAGGTTCTTTTGAAAAGATTCTATAAATCCAATAAAATTATAACATGAATATACATTATGTAAATTGCATTTGACAATTCCTTCTTTCTTCTTCAGCTTTCTCCAATTTTATTAGGGGTCACTGTTTCTTACTCTTTTCTCTTTCAGAGTATTTATATATGAGTATACATAATGTATATTCATGTGAAAATTTTATTGGATCTATAGAATATTTCCCAAGGAGCTTTCTGTATGAAAATTGTAAAAAATTGTATTATGTTCGTGTTACAATTTTAGTGGATAGATAGAATCTTTTCCAATGAACTTTTGGTATGGGATTTGTACAAAATACATTAAATTAACAGAAGGTCTTGTGCTGACCACAACAGATTTTTTTTTCTTCTGCATTTAAAAATGAATAATTTTGGAAGTTATATTTCATTTTATAAGTTTTTTTCAGATTGATGACGTAAGTCTTCTGCCATTTCATTTTCACTATAAATCACCCACCTAGGGTTGCCAACTTTACAAAATTACAGAAAAGGACATATTTTTCAGCAATTTTTTTCTGAATTGTGTGTAAGATTTACAATTTATGAAAAATAATAATTTTTGAAAATTTTCAAGGTCAAACGTGTTTTAATACAAAGTTAGATAATGTATAGTTTTTTACAATAAAGCAAATTTAACAAATTCTTAAAAAATTTAAATCAATATTTTATGACGTAAATAAAGTAGTACTAATACATCAATAATTCAAAAATTCTATTGTTATATGTGAAATAATTAATTCATTTCCATATTTATAATAATAAGAAAAATATTATTAATAACAAAATTTACTATAAAAGGACAAATCGCGTCCTTTCCTGGTTTAAAAAAGGACAAGGACGAAATATGCTCAAAAAAGGACAGTCCTTTCCAAAAAAGGTCAGTTGGCAACCCTACACCCACCCCTAAATTTATTAATAATCAGTACAAAAAAAAAAAACCAATGACACTATCTCGATACAAACCGATGCGAACAGGTATTTTTCAACCTAGTCTTCTTCCTTCTTCTAAAGCACGTTGAGGGGCATATGCAGAGCAGCACCCGGACGAGGCAGCAGAGGAGTCCTACTGCGATGACAGTGGGGCCCACCAGTCTTAGCTCGAGGGTCTTGAAGCCCTTCTCCCCCGTGCCAACGAACCAGATGACCAGGCCGATGACTGTCGTGCCCAGCCCTACGTACAGCAGGGCGTTCGCTGCAGCGCTTTGGTAGTACACGCTGAAGAAGTCCTCGTCGTCCGAGCTGCCTCCGTACGAGGTGTCGTGGATCTAGAGATAGGGTTTAGTCAGAATGGGAAAGGTCTTCGTTGGTATAAGAATGGTTCAATTTTAAATTGTTTTATACCCGGTGTCTACTTGAAATCTGTTATACCAAGTTTTTTTTTTTCAGGATGTACATAGAAGATAAACAAAGGAAATCAGTTTTTGCAGACTCATTTTTTTTTTATTATTTTAAATAAAACTTCATTCAGTTCTGAAGCAATTCATAGTATTAAAAAATCTTAATTGTTCCTAGTTTAACAGTATTTTATTTTCGAGAAATCAGTGTAACGTCACATTTCCCCTATACTTGTCTTTCTCACACCCACTGCTCTGAGTACGCTGCGAGAGAAAGATAACAATTGTATGACGTCAATTTTCCCTTTTAGCAAATGTGAAATATCTCGTAAAATAATTATTTAAAAAATGTTTTCATTGTTTAACTATTATTTATTGAGCCATACTATATGTTCAATTGATTTTTTTAAAATTTTTATGTTATGGTGGAATACCCCATTATGCATGTGATTCAACTACAGTCCACAAGACATAGTTTTGATACGTCCCTACTGTATATCTGAAGTAGAGAAGCGTAACGAATTGAAAGTAGCGTGTAGCTAAGACTGTACTACTGAACTATGAGCACAAATTAATAAGAATTCTACACTTACGTAACATTCTTTTTACAATCAAATAATATTACTACCAAGTTTATATCTCTGCCCATTTTTGAATTATTGCCCAAAAGTCAATATATCCCACATTTAGATAAAAACAAAAATCTATTTTTTTGTATCTAGATACTTCTCAATGCGCTGATTCCAAATTTTGAAACCGCAGGTCGATATCACTTTTCGTTCTCGAGATATTTAGATGCAAAATTTTGCTCAAAACTGCCCATTTTTGGGTAATAACCCAAAAATAGGTCGAGATATGAATTTGGCGACAACACCATTCGATTCTACGGGCAAAATTACATAAGTACACCAATTTTCAGAGTTTTTGAACACCGCATACAAGCTCTAAAGCAAAATAACTGAAAATGGGCAAAAATCGTAAGGGGTACCCCTTACGATTTTTTCAGATTTTGGCCATTTTCAGGGGTTTTCAAGCTTTTATTCATAAAAAATGAACCGGTTGGACAAAAATTGTGAAAATTGTTATACTTATGTATTTTTGTCCGTAGAATCGAATGGTGATGTCGCCAAATTCATATCTCGGCCCATTTTTGGGTTAATACCTAAAAATGGGCAGTTTTGAGCAAAACTTTGAATCTAAATATCTCGAGAATGAAAAGAGATAGCGACCTGCGGTTTCAAAATTTGGAATCAGCGCATTGAGAAGTATCTAGATACATGAACATTAGATTTTTGAAAATTTTGAAGTTTTTGTCTAAATGTGGGGTATATTGACTTTTGGGGCAATACTTCAAAAATGGGTAGAGATATAAACTTGGTAGTAATATTATTTGATTGTAAAGAGAATGTTACGTTGTTACGGTGTTTTATATCATTTTGAGGATTGTTATAGGACACCAAATACATGTAAATTATATAATATTTTGGTCACATAAACTAATTATGAAGTTATTCAATTCAATTACAAAGTAATGACGTCAATGGTCTGGAAAAAACTGATTTCCCAATATTAATCTCATATACACCTTGAAAAAAAAAAAAAAATAATTCCAGTATACACTGTTATTTTTTATTTTGCTGTAGTTTTAATCTATTAATTTTAGATGATAGTTGTAACTATAAAAAGTGTTTAAAATCAAATACTATACAACACGAGTCAAAAATCAATTGCAGTTTTCTTTTATTTTGCGAGAAGACCACTAAATAAAATTTCCAATATACAGAACATTTCAGCGTGCCTTTGAACCAGTCATTCTTATGTCCTGATCTAATAACAAACAAAACATTATTTGTTAAGGTGTTTTTTTTTCGAAAAATAAATGAAAATTGTGATTTATTTTAGTCTCATATTGTGTAGTTTTTATTTTTGAACAAGGTTGGTATGTAACTTTCCTCTAAAATCATTAAGTAACTACAGCAAAATAAAAAAAGAACATTGTTTTCCTTTCATAACAGATAACTACAAATCTAAATATTAGCCATGCTCATCCTTAGTAGATTGTTGATTCTAGTAATCTTACGCAAGTCTAACAGTCTACATACTTTTGCGGCAAAACTACTGGCATTTCATTTTAGAATATTTATTTGAAACAAACGTGCACTATAGATACTTCGTCATAAATTTCCTAATATTAACAATATTATATTTTTTAATTTAATGATTGTTACTTCTCTAATTATTTTAGAAAAAATACTTGAAATACAATTTGTAAAGCACAAAATACTGTATAAAAATCAGTATTCAAAATTTTATTTTAATAGTGCTAACCACGGTGTATAAATATAAACAACTCCTCAATTTTGTTGACATATTCATGTTGGTGATTAGTAGCCCGAGATTCTAACCTTACACGCAGCGTCTCTACAACGTAGCGTACCACATAACATTCTGGAACTAACATGACAAATGACAAGTTAACTATCAATCGTGTTTTCAATGTATAAACCTATTATTATACATTTAAAGTACGATTAACAGTTAAGTTATCTTTTGTCATATTAGTTCCAGAATGTTATGTGGTACGGCACATTGTATAGACGCTGCGTGTAAGGTTAGAATCTCGCCCTACTAATCGCCAACATAAATATATCAACAAATATTGAGTTGTCACACTTGTATATTTATACACCGTGGTGCTAACCATGATAACAAAAAGACAAACGAATGTGCTAACCGAGTATTTTTAACAGCACTGTAAATAACATTTGTTCAAAACATTTGTTTAATATTCAGTAAAAAATTGAATATTTTTGTATTGTGAGATTGACATAAATAATAAAAGTTCATTAGAAACTCAGTACATATTTATATCTTACCTTCCAAATCCTACCCTAATGTAAGATAATTAAAAGTATTTGTAACTTGTTTATAGAACTTTTATTACGTATTATGAGCAAATATTTTCATCGCATTTATTTAAATGTATTACATATTTTAATTTTTATGTACCTATAATTGAACCATTCTTATATGTATATGAATATAGTAGCGCAGATATACAGGTGTTCGAAAAATAAGGACCATATTTGAGGAGCATATCAGGCAAACCAATACAAGAAAATAATCCTATTCGGCCCGATTCTGTAAGAAGAGTTACTAGAATAAAGTTACTAAAATAGTCTTTAAAACGAAGGTCAGTTACAACTTCAGTAACTTGTTATTTTTTGTATTCTATAAGCACAGAGTCATTACAGTTTTAGATACTTAGTTGTTAAACAAGTTATTACGCTAGAGACTAGCCAAACGTAGTATTTAAGGTGTAGTAACCTTTCAGAATGGCTGGAATTTGGATGAATTTTGAATTTAATAGAGCACTGGCAGCTTTGGAAAATCGGTATGTATAAAAAAGTAATTGTAAATAATTTTCGGTAACGTTTATTTATGAAATTGGAAAATTTATTTGATAAATTTATATTTTTATTTGACAGAAGAAGAAATAGGTTAGAAAAGAGATTGGTAAGAGACGAGAGTAATCCTTTCTTAATTCCGGATATAAAATTTTAAAAATTGTTCCGATTACCAAAACCAATTGTACAAGATCTTATTGAAAAAGTAACTCCGTTAACGGAACCTTCAATAAGATCAACAGGCGTACCTATACATTTAAAAGTAATCTGTACATTTTTCTTGGCTCCTTTCTTTGTATTATTCAAAATATTTGTAAGTTCTTCCCATGACAATTTAAGCTCATTAGTTTTCAGAGGATGTATTTTTATTTCGAGCATTATTTTGTGGTTTTTTAAATAAGCTATTAATATTTACAACTGTTCGTTGGTTGTTCTTGAACCCCTAGGCTTGTTATATACCATGATGCAAACAGATATAACACTTGGTTACTTATAAACACTAATAAATGTCACTTGTCAGATTAGAACACACGCAGATGAAGAAATACGGATGCGCACCACAATTCGTGTTCCTCATTTGACTGCTATCTTAGTAACTAAGTTTGTTTAGTTACTCTGGGAGTAACATTCCTAAACATATAATTACAAAATACGAAATATGTATTCAGTTACTAGGATAGTTGCTATCAGAGTAACTTCATAGTAACGTTGCTAACAAGTAACAATGTTAGATACTTTTTACAGAATCGGGCTGATACGCATGCCTGGAAACTTGTCGTTACAAAGTTACATTCCTTGAAAGTACACCTCATATTTTTATCAATAACTCTGGTACTAGTTGCACTAAAATTTTAATATTTGGTATGAGGATACTACTTATTTAGATGCATGTTTAATGCTTTCTTTTGTTTCCGTATCTCAACCGTACAAGGAAGTCATGCAAGTTTTCGTCGTTATTTTTTTACCTATATTCGCCGTCAAATAAATATGGACTAAGGCTCAATTATTTCCCTTCTCCCATCTCTTTCCCTTGCCCTGCGGTGTTGCCGCTTCTTCATAACTTAGCCTTTTCAACAAGACCAATGGAATTGGTAACATTGTAGAAATCTCCAGTCCATATTTATTTGACGACAAGTTTAGTAATATTTTTTCATAGTTATTTATAAAGTAACAAAAAGTACAGAAAAAGTGCTTTTACTAAAACTTGATGAACGCAGTTATTTTTGAGATATTTAAATTTTTCGAAAAATATTAAGTATACAGGGTGTCTCAATAAGCTTGCTCACTATTGGTAACTTTTTTATTTGAAGAGATACGAGGTTGGTTAAATGAGCAAAATTGTGCCATTTTATATTAGAAAATTGGTCTTATAGAAAAAATAAAAATTGTGTCAGCGGTTCTCAAAATTTGGGACAAAATATATATTTTTTAAATGGAACCATATATTTTTTATTATCTTATTGGAAAGTGTATTTTTTTCTCTTTCCAATAAGGTAATGTTGTTATGTACAATTTTTTCAAATAAACGATTTATTTACGGTTAAAAATAAAAATTTTGTAAACTGTTTTATCAGTTTATTTAGCCAAGTAAGCCATGGAAACAATTGATTCTTTGTTTGTTTGACGTATAATGATTTCTTCCGTAAAGTTCTCTGTGGTCAATAACTTTATAAATGAAAAAAAGTTACATATGATCTTGCTATATGGAAAGTTACGTAGAACGGTCGGCTCTCTCCCAAAATTTGGACAGAATATATTTTTTAATTGAAACTATATATTTTTTATTATCTTATTGAAAAGAGTATATTTTTCTCTTTCCAATAAGGTATGTACAATTTTTTCACTAAATTATCTTTTATTAGTTTATTTAGTCAAGTAAACCATGGAAACATTTGTCTTTTATAAAATTATTATTTTATTAATATATTTTACAGTAATAAAACAATTAAAGAAAATATTCAATTTGAAAGCCATTATTTCTTTCGCACATTTCAGCTCTTTTGGAAAGAGACCCGACCGTTTTACGTAACTGGTGTCTAGATATAACTTTCCATATATCAAGATCATATCTAAGTTTTCTTCATTTGTAAAGTTATTGACCACAAAGAAATTTACGGGAGAAATTATAAAACGTCAAACAAACAAAGAATCAATTGTTTCCATGGCTTGCTTGGCTAAATAAACTGATAAAACAGTTTATTTATTTTTTATTTTTAACCGTAAATAACTCGTTTATTTGAAAAAATTGTACATAAACATCATTACCTTATTGGAAAGAGGAAATAATACTCTTTCCAATAAGATAAAAAATATATAGTTCCATTTAAAAAATATATATTTTGTCCCAAATTTTGGGAACCGCTGACACAATTTTTTTTTTGTCTACATGATTATTTTTCTAGTAAAGAATGGGACAATTTTGCTCATTTAACCAACCTCGTATCTCTTCAAATAAAAAAGTTACCAGTAGTGAGCAAGCTTATTGAGACACCCTGTATATGTAATAAAGTAAATAACAATTAAGTAAGAATTAAGAAACAATCATGTTCATAAATAAATACATACATTTCGAACATAATGTAATTTTAAAAGTAACAAATATTATTAAAATTTTAAAAATTCAATCAAAAGAGTGTTTAAATCCAGAATATGGGTATTATTAAGATTTTTTTCTTGTATTGCCCAAAAATATGGTCCCCTATTTTTAGAACACCCCATTAAATTACTAATAAACATCAAATTTAAATTTTCAAATATATTGTGTGCGTTTTTTCTTTCTATTCTATATACTTACAATTTTTCACATTTTTAAAATTTATTTTTAAGTTAAATATTTATTTAATATTTTGTTTTGCAAGATTACATCCCAAACACATAGTTCATATTTTAAACATTGTTTCAAAAAGATGATCTTTTACTTTGTAAACAGAACTAAAAATAGTTTACAGCCATCGCACTGTTATATACAGGGTGTAACAGAAATAAGTACATTAAATTTAACCAGTGACACTCGTGGAGAGTAACAATATTTCTTAGTAACTTTTTTTGTAAACCTTGTAGATACTGTGTTAAAAGTTATTTATATATTAAAGCATCGAAGTTTTCTTTTTATCACGAATATGTGGAATTTATTTGCGAAGGCCCTTAGGGCCGAGGAAAATAAACCATATGAGTGATAAAAAAAAACTTCAGTTCGAGGTGCATATTAAACTTTATTTCAAATCAAAAAATTGTGAAAATGAAAGGAATATTTATTTTATAGGTTATGTTTAAATATAATCTGTCAGTCTCACATTCAATGTAGCTAAGATCGGACAGTGAAGTTATTATAAAGAATACTCAAAATTAGGTGTTTTATCTCAAACTTATTCATCAGAATTATTTAGTTCGTTCTTCTTGAATAGATTTTTTTGTCGTTTTTTTGTTTTTACGTACAAATTTACTATTGTACATCGTATACCGGCTCTAATTATCTTACATGTACAGTAATTATCATAAGGTTGGTAACACTGCAATTGCATGAAATGGTCCTATAATAGATTAGTTTAGAGCCGATTTCTGAGCTTTTGATGACGATTTTTGTACACGTCAGTAACGATTTCATATAAAATTTCATTATCTGCCTAAAATTAATAAATAAATATTGTTGCTTTTGAAGAGTTCTATCACTGATTAAATTTAATATATGTATACAGGCTGTTATGTAAGTGTACAACGCTTAACCCATGGTAGAACTGACCCCTTAGATATATATACAGGGTGTCTCTTAAATAGGGGGACATGGCTTAACCACAGATTCCTGAGGCTAAAATAAGACGATTTAACCAAACTTGCTTCTACCGGAAAGTGTACCATTTAGCCAGAATTCTGCTTCAAAGTTCTTCGAAAAAAAATTAATTTTACTTATAATAATCGGACGCTTTATTCGATTTGGATGAAATTTGGTATGACAGTTCATATGGTTATAAGTCATCTGTTAAGATGATACTTGTTATTATTAGTGAACCACTAGTGTATGAAACTTAGGTCTCCCAACATTAATTAGACTGTAACTTTTTAATGGCAGTGCCGAAAACGTGAAATTATTTTTCTTCAGAAAGATACATTCAATAGTAAACTTTTCTCTCTCTGTGTAATTTTTGATATCTGTTACGGTTCACACAGAAAAAAATAAAATCTGAGTGTCTGCACTGCTAAATTTTTAAAATAAATTTAATCTAGCACTCTATCCAAATGTCAAACAAGTAATTTTTAATGACAGTAACGAGTTGTCAATCTTCACAACTTGTTTAGGAGTAAGCTGAGATATGTAATTGTCCTATTTATAATAATTGTAGTAAAATACTATTAGACCGAACAAACGGATGTTACTAATTTTACAATATTGCGAAGAAAATTTTTGACAACCCGTAAAACAATTGTTACTGTCATTAAAAATTACTTGTTTAACATTTGGATGGACTCTAGATTAAATTTATTTTAAAAATTTAGCAGTGCGGACACTCAAATTTTATTTTTTTCTGAATGAACCGTAACAGATATCACAAATTACGCAGAGAGACAAAAGTTTACTATTGAATGTATCTTTCTGAAGAAAAATAATTTCACGTTTTCGGCATTGCCATTAAAAAGTTACGGTCTAATTAATGTTGGAAGACCTAAGTTTCATACACTAGTGGCTCACTAATAATAACAAGTATCACCTTAAAAGATGACCTATAACCATATAAACTGTCATACCAAATTTCATCCAAATCGTATAAAGCGTTCTGTTATTATAAACAAAACTAATTTTTTTTCGAAAAACTTTGAAGCAGATTTCTGTCTAAATGGTACACTTTCCGGTAGAAGCAAGTTTGGTTAAATCGTCTTATTTTAGCCTCAGGAATCTGTGGTTAAGCCATGTCCCCCTATTTAAGAGACACCCTGTATAGTAAATCTCAGAATTTTTTTTGTTTAACATGCGTCCTACAAGAACTAGAGGCCTTTAAAACTGACCAATCACGTCATAGTTCAAAATTTTGTAAAAATTATTTGGTCCCCTAATATTATTTGGTCCCCTAATACTATTTGGTCCCCTAATAATTATATTATCTAAAAAAGATTCTAATAATTAGGGCAGCAATCACGCATATTACAAATTTACCCTTGAAATCCTTATGATGCGTTGGCCAATGCAACACCCTGTATATGTTTGTGCGATGTTTATTATTATAATATTCCGAATCGGAACTTTGTTTCTGACTATGTTTCATTATGTTTATCGCCTTGTCAAATATGTAGTAACAATTGCGGGTTAGAAATATGAAATCAATAGTTGTGTCTGTTCAACTGTCATGTGTATTTGTATAATATGTTACATGTTCTAATTTAACGTAACGCGAAAATCCAGAATTATAATATATGTATTAAATGTATATGCCTGGAATTTGGTCGTGTAATTGTTGTATGCTGTGTGAATAGACAAGTGTTATTTGAACTTGTAAACATGTACCATTGCGTAAAATTCGATATCAATTTTACGAATTTAATTCAAATAAAAATAAGTCTTCTCTATAAATGAAAGATATTTTTGTTTTTATAAATACAGTGTGTTCTGAAAAAAATCGGAGTAGGCTATGAACACAGAAACGTATGTCTGATTATTATTTAATTCAAAAGTCAAGTTGTCAAAATTGATTGTGAAATGTAATTTTTAGGAGAAAAGATGATAAAGAAGGATAGAGAATATTGCCATTCACCGTTTTCTAATTTATTTCTATTTCTAAAATAAAGATTCAAGAAGAAAATCTTTGATTTCTTTAGATAATATTTTTGACAATATCTCATGTCAAATTGACATTTAATTATACAGGGTGGTTGATTTTTCATTGTCCAGCTTATATCTTCTTAAATATTAAAGATACAAGAAAAAGTTATATAGAAAAGTTATTTTATACAACCTGGTCTATAATTTAGCATAAATATTTTTTTTTCCAATGCCTACTAATTTTCGAGAAAAATATTTAACTTTGATTTTTTAAATGGAACGCCCTGTATATTTTCTAAATAAATTTCTCTTTACAATGATGTGTAACAAGTAAGGGTTTACCTTTAAATTTTGTCTAATAAAGCAAATAGAAATACGATAAAAGTAGGCTATGATATTCTATTGTTTATACCAGTAACATATGTCACAGATTGCTACTTGATATTTAAATAAAAGTATTAATAATTTTGTAAATCACCAATGCTAGTAATTCTATTACTTGCTTTATTAGACATAATTTTATTCAAAGGAAAACCCCTACGTAGCCAATGTTCATGTGTGACAGAAGTTACAGGTATAAACAATAGAATATCATAGCCTACTTTTATTATATTTCTATTTGCTTTATAGGACATAATTTAAAGGTAAATCCTTACTTGTTACACATCATTGTAAAGAGAAATTTATTAAGAATCTTACTCTGTCAAAATATACAGGTGTTCCACTTAAAAATTAAAGTTAAACATTTTTCCAAAAAATTGGTAGGCCTTGGAAAAAAATTGTTTATGCTAAATTATAGATAATGTTGTATTAAACAACTTTTGTATATAACTTTTTTTTGTATCTGTAATATTTCAGAAGATATAAGCTGGACAATGAAAAATCAACTACCCTATATACTTTAAATTGACATATGTTTTTCTGTTCATAGCCTACTCCGAATTAGGATTTTTTTGAACACACTACTGTAAAATCAATATCTACGTATACACACATTTCATTGTCGTAGTTATTTTAATTAATATCAAAAGAAAATATATTGCATCATTATTATATCCATGTTCTGATTATTGTAATCAATTATTTTATCTTTATTTATTATAATGTTTTTATTTTTAATAATAGTAATAAGAAATAAAAGATAGATTTTGGAAAGTTTAACAATTTGTATATTTATTATTATTTTTTTTTATAAAATTATCAGAAGTAATATCACAAGACTTCCTGATTTTATCGATAAATTTTTATTTTGCACGAATTTTTTTTGCTTAGCAACAAACACGAAAGCAAACTGCATGGTAAATCCCGACTCCGAAGCAGGAGGGGTTTTACCTAATGTCAGTTTGCTTGAGTGATTTTGCTTAAAAGCAAAAAAATGAGTGCTTAAAAATAAAAGTTTATGTGAGAAAATCTGAGAGGTCGTGTGGTATTTGGTGAGATAAATTCCAAAGAGAACGCAAAATGAAATTTGACACATTAATTGTCATACTGACAGTTATAAACAATAACAACTGTTTATTTACTTGGTAGCGGAAAATTATCGGGGTAACGGGTACTGTTCCCATTGGTTGAATTTTCAAGTGTTTTGCATCATGATTGGTTAAAAAAGGCAGCTATGATAACCAATGAAACACCACAGTGACATGTGTATTTTTTTTGTTATGAAAATTCTCCAACGACCTTGGAAGATGTTTTGAGTTTACTAATGAAATAATTTTAATATTTAATGAAAATATTCAATAACAATTATTGCTTTTATTATTACTTTTTAAAAATTTATGATCATCCGAAAATATCATTTGAAATATATGCGTATTATAATTTATTTTCTCAATATTTCACACTTTTCCAATATTTAAACATAGGTAATTAATTTTGTTAAAAATATCAGTGTGAATACTGAATTTCATTTAAATTAAATGGTAAGTTATGTATATGCACATATATTCGTATTGAATATTTAAATTATAATAATAAATATAAATATACGTCAGAATTTATAATATAAAACAATAACTCAATATTTTTACATAAATATATTATAAATTTATTGATTGGTTTATCCACCGAACCGGATGGGGAATTTATTTTATGAATAAATATGCACTTATTTTCTGTAATTTATTTTATAAAATTGAACCACATTTTGCAATTTCCATATCTCTAATGTTTTTGTGCAGATTGAATAATGCACGAACATTACGAACCGAACTACAGTGTGTTCAGAAAAAAACCTAATTTGGGGTAGGCTATGAACACAGAAACGAATGTCTGATCATTATTCAATTTAAAAGTCAAGTTGTCAAAATTGATCGTGAAATGTTATTTTTAAGGAGATAAGATAATAAAGTATAATACTCACCGTTTTAATTTATTTCTATTTCTAAAATAAGGATTTAGGAAGAAAAGCTTTGATTTCTCTAGATAACATTTTTGACAATATCTCGTGTCAAATTGACATTTAATTAAATACTTTCATATTGACATACGTTTATTGTTCATAGCCTACTCCAAGTTAGGATTTTTTTGAACACACTGGGTGAGATTCAGTGGGTTGTATTAGCGTGTTTTAAGCTAAAACAGTCCTTTGTCAAAAATATTTTGGCAACTTTGTAATACCTGTCAGGAAAAAGTGAGAGACCAAAGGAACAAAAAAAGAAAAAAAATATTATTAACAGAAGTAAGAAAAAAAGGACAAATGTCAAAACTGATCAAAACGGGGGTTGAGATATTTTAAAATTCATTAACATTCAGATATGAAATATTTGACATATTTCTAACCTAATTTTGCAATAATGAGTTTCCTTTTACACCTTCCTTTTACAATAATACTTCCTCATTTGACTAAAGGATATCTGTATTACTTTTCCCTGTGGTAAAATTTCTAAATCACAATGGGCTACTTGCGTACCTTTTTTTTATTTAATATTTTTGAAGAGAAGGTAAAAACTTGCTACCCATATTTTTTCTTTTGACAAAATTTTTATTAATTAGCCAGAAAAAAAATAATGAAATTTGATAATTTGAATTCCCGCCATGTATGACGTAGAATTACGCTGCACCAATGAATAGTCGTAAAGTCACAGCGTAGTGGCGTCCCATAATAATGGTATGGGCTATCCACCGAATCAAGCGGTTTACGTCATCGTTTAGGGATTTTTGAAATTTTCTTTATTTTTCTAAATATATTTTATTAAGGGTATTTTGTTGGTTTTTTTACTATTATTATGTATTTGACACCTTTAATAGAAATAATTATATATGGGTATATTATTATTAAGTAAAATTTTGTAAATTTTTGAAAATGACGTTTGATTATATTTTTTTAATATTGGTAATTCTGAACATGTATATTACTAAATATTGTATGTCTATATTATACTTTTCAACCTGTATTGTGATTTCATTTTGTTTTTGGTTTCGTTGTTTATTGACAAAATGTCAAATGCTCTGTTATGTCAAATTCAAGAGCTTGTAGTTAATTTATTGACTTATTTTGAAAATGAAAAATAGATTGGTGGGCTCTTATTTTCACTGAATTGTAATATTGAGGTAATATTTCGTTCTATTTGTAGGTAATAATTTGAAAATTAAATCTATATGTACAGCGTGTGGCAAACGCTATACGCAATGTACAGAAACAGTGAGAAATTGTATGGTATGCAGTATCGTTCAGAATATTTTAAATAAAATAGGATTTCACTGGAAAAAAATGATACCAGACGTGTTACCTTTTTAAGAAAGATTTGGATTTATCAAGACAATCCACAGATCATATTTGAATCCGTTTTACATGCTCATGTAAACTTTTTAACATATGACGTCATTGTTTCTAGTGATATTGTATTTATGACGTAAACCGCTTGATTCGCTGGATGGCCCATATGTTTGTGCGGGTAATGTAGATCACCTGTTTGACGTTTCAATAATAGTTTAGAGGTTAGTATGTAGTTTATCTTTTTGGTATCGATATTTTAAATTACAAGTAACTACCTACATATATGTTTATTTATTAAGTAATTAATGTATTTGAGAGACCAGAGAGAGAGAGAAAAATGAACTAATTTCAAATTCAAATTAAAACTTTCTCGCACGCCATGCCATCTATTGATAACATTCTTCAACATGCTTCCCCTCCCCCAGTTCAATGTTCAATATAAAGACGTCACAGATAATTTTCTTTCTTAATTTAGTAAAAAACAAATAATTATTTTAAAATAAAATTTATATTTTTATATATGTTTTCAATATAACATTACGCATATAGTGACAGAAATCGGATTTTCAGTACCACGCAAGTAGCCCATTATGACAAATAAGGAAAAACAAAAGACTATTTTCAGTTGTTTTCCATTGTAAACGGCCATTATGATATTAAAATCGCCATATCTCTGAAACTAGGCATTTCCGGATCTATGTTTACATGAACTTTTTTATTGTTTTGAGATATATTATCCGCCCTTAAATATGTGACCTCATTTTTTGAACATTCTAGTATTTATTTAGTTATTTTTTTTGGATTATTTATTTTAAGTACAAATTTCCCCACGTGCCTCTTGGCACAATTTGACATTTGTGCAATAAAAACTGGTATAAATAAAATGATTTCCTCCTATAGCGTTAAAAATTGATTTGAATTCATTTCTGAGTTCATTCGATGTGCGTATTTGTACGCAATGGTACATTATTTGTGAGTTTGGTAAAGATGAAAGAACACGCGCAACAAGTCGCCTGCGTCTTTCTCCGTTACCGCCGATCCTGCGTCGCGACGCCCGATGCGTGGCAATGAAAGAAGTAGGCGGCTGTGGCGGCGACCAATCGATAAACAGAACACCGACTGTCAACATCGTCAACAAAATATGTACAAATCGCGAAAAACCAGTGCCACATTGACAATTACACACGCACGAAAGCGTACATGATATTATATTTTAAAATAAAATAAATGATTTAATATAAGATTTGTGTTTTCCCTGAAGAAGGCATCAGTTAATGGTACCGAAACGTTGGAAATAATAAATTATTACAGAACGAAAAATAAAAAAGTTCTATTATTCTTAATCCTAAACACCTTTTTAAGTTTTTCAATCTTTTGTCTTAGGTAAACAAGAGCTTAACATAACAGCTACTTGGAGTTACCGATAAAATTTTACCAATAGAATAAATTCATCCAACCGAATGTAAAATATTGTAATTTGTAACTGAATGAGGACTTTAAGATCCAAAAAATCTAAAACATATTGTTTAAATTACATTTACAAATGATTTATACGTCGTCTAAATGGTAAAATCCAACATCTGTTGGGAATTGCAGTAAAAATAACCAAAATATGTTTAAAACATTATAGTATAAAGGAAAAAAAATTACTGGGTTTCAGTCATATTAAATATATTTTCCGCCTCTACCGGTTTCGACACCTCATGTGTCTTCTTCAGGAGCTACAATAATATTACAGATTTTGAAAAAATAGTTTTAAAAAATACAAACATGTGTAACTTACGTGAAAATTTTTAGATTGTAAAACATGGGTAAATACATAGGACAATAATAAATAACATATAATTCATACAATGGTCGTCAAAATTTAAAAATATAAATAAATAAATACATTAAAAAACTCATGTAGTCGTCAATAAATTAAGGTATACTTTTATAAACCTTGATTTAACAATGGCACCCTTTAACTGAAATTAAGTTATAACTTGTTCCGAAGGTCGTTTCTCGAATTGCCGCTAGATTTTTAAGTCATTTCTCTTCTTAGTATTTTTTTAAATTATAGTTTAAATGTACATATTATAAATTTATTTTATAGTTATTTTATGTTTGGTTCGTATTATATTTTAAAATGTTCGTGTATATTTTACTTATACGAGGGTTACGCCAAAATTATTGAGATACAGGAATATTATTTGAAGGAGAAGCATGTAGATTTACTGGTGTTCAAAGTAGTCCCCCCTGCTTCAATACACTTTTGTAATCGAATTAGGCGGAAAATATATTTAATATTTGACTGAAATCCAGTAATTTTCTTTTCTTCATCACCTTTCCAGTCAAGAAGTTCTTGCAGCCATTATAGTATAAGTTCCCGCATCTTGACTTTATGGCGAACGAGTCTTGTTCCTTTTTTCAGAATAAAAGGTCCGTAAATTCAAGCCTTTTGTTTGGCTTCAGAAAAATCTTCAGCACTTTTCAAAAGTTTGACATATTTAATAATAAAATTCATTAACTTTAGAAGAAATATTATTAGTATCATGCTTTTATTATGTTATTTTATCATGTCTACGCTTTCGTGGTGTTACTATAAAATACTAAACGACGATAAGAATTACAACTGACAACAAAGAAATACAACGTGTTCAACAGCCCAAATCACACGTAACAAATCAGGCACTAACACCAAAAACACATAAATCATTACGGATTAATTGCAACTCGGAACAAAATCAAAAGAAACAAAATACAATGCTATGAGTTATGATTTCTTCCTGCTCCCACAACATCAATTTAGGTTAGGTTTAAGAAATTGACATTAGATGATTTGTGACGCAATTCGTCGCCTATCAATGCCTTAGTCTCTAGATAAATGGCGTCGTAACAATTCGTCCATAAGGTTTTATGAATAAGTCACCTTTAGGCCCGGTATTTTCATCTCCGGTTAAAATAATAAAATTTTCGTCCGTGCATAAAGTTTTGTATGTACCACGAGCGTAACTTGCTTTTATGGCCTTTGACGTGTTTTTATCCCTCGGCTTACGCCTCGGGCTCAAAATCCCGCCGCAGGCCATAAAAGCCTCCTTACGCTCTTAATACATAAATAACTATTAAAATTTATTAATTTCCGTATTAATAGCAGTAGCCATGCTAAATTTGAACAATACGATAAACATTTTACCTCTCAGAACAAGTTAACTGACATTGTCAAGAAATATTATTTTTGAGTTATGTCAGTTAAGCAATGGGGGATTACGGCTCAATCGAACTAAAGGAAAATAGTAAAAAAGTACGAATGTATATGCTGAATAATGAATATTAATAAAAAAATGAAATGGTATAATTGAGATATTTAGGAAATAAAGGTTTTTTTGTTATAGCGCTTCGACACTAATATGAAAATATTTTGATTGGCGACCGAGAGACCACCTATACATGCATTACAAATAGCATGTTAGGAGGTGGGGATTACTACCAATGGAAGTTAAGAAATTCAAATTCGAAAGGGGGGCTAACATTCCTGTACAGCAGTTTTCAAACAGTTTTTATTTTAACATAAATTTCTTGCATTAAACTTAATAATTTAAATACACCTGTAATTATAAAGTATGTAGACTTATACAGTGTTATAATATTCATTTATTTTTATGTAAATATAACTTAAAATAGCATATATTTCAAGAACATTTAGATCCATGATGAAAACAGTTTGATATAAAAACACATAAATGTGACGTCACGTCAATCTTTTCAAAATTCGGGAGACCATAACTCGCTTATTAATAGGAATTTTTTCACCGGATTTCATCAATAGTCTTAGTTTTCCTAATATTTTCAGATGAAATTATAAAAAAAAATGGTGTAATCCCCCATTCTGACAGATAAAATGTCAAGCATTTGTTTATCTTTTTTTTCAAATTTGGCATGGCTACTGCTATTAATATGAAAATGAATAAATTTTAAAATTAATTTATATTGAATATTTAAAATATGGAACAGGGAGTATATATTTTCTATTGGTTCCTAGAGAGTTATTTATGCCATTATTTTTCTTTGAGACGTATCAGCGAGGGACGTATTGTTACTGCCCCATTTATCAAAGATATCTTCGATCAAGATGACGAATTACAGGAAGAAGAAATGAATGATCGTTTTATTTGTATGTGTGAAGAAGAAGTGTAGTGCAAATATTTATATACATTATTTAGGATTTGGCTTCATTACAATCTAAGTAATGAAGAAGATGGTTTAAATTTAGTGACATACAAAGTTACTACTTGAGTTATTGAAGAGTTAAGAGAGGTTGTATATATACCTACTTGGTATATACAGGTGTTATGTAAGTAAGTGTACAACATTTAACCTATGGTACAACTTACTCCATAGATAGTGGATCTGAGAATAATTTTTGTTTAACATACTTTCTACAAGAATTGGAAATCTTTAAAACTGAACAATCACGTCACAGTTTCAAATATCAATGTGATCTCTAAAAAATTGTCATATCTGTCAAAAAAGACTTTAAGATCATTGGTGTCGCGGCATATTTCAGATTTTCATAATGAAGAACTGTAGGGTAGCATGAACAAGTGATTAACTGGGAGATGACTAGCAGTGTTTTAGCGCTGTCAATCGATTATAAATTATTTTAGAGAAAAATACCTCAAATAGTAGTTATAGATAAATTAATTGTACACAACTTTTATTTGACGTACTTTTCTCTAAAATAATCCATAAACGATTTACAGCGCTAAAACACTGCTAGTCATCTGCTCCTTAGTAATCTCCTAATCACCAATGTTTATGAGCACTGAATTTAAGTAATTAGTAATACTACTTTTTTTAGTTTAAGTTCTGTATTTATTTATTTATTTACTTATTTATTTATTTATTATTAAAACCCAACGTTTCGGCACCATAAACTGGTGCCTTCTTCAGGGGAAAAACATTGATATAAATATGTGAAATAAGAAAAACAACAAGTAACCAAGGTAACAAGAAAAGTTCATAAATGTTACCTTTTTTATCTATACAATTTTCTAGACAATATATGCATCCCCGGCAATAACTTGGACGGCGAACATACATCTTCTCAGGACAAAATCTTTTTTGCCAGAGGAAAAACCGTCCCAAAAACTGGCAGAGAAGTGATCTGTTCCTGAGAAGATGCATGTTCGCCGTCCAAGTTATTGCCGGGCATGCACATATGTTTAGAAAATTGTAGGCATAAAAAAAGGTAACATTTATGAACTTTTCTTGTTACCTTGGTTACTTGTTGTTTTTGTTATTTCACATATTTATGTCAATGTTTTCCCCTGAAGAAGGCACCAGTTTATGGTGCCGAAACGTTGGGTTTTAATAATAAATAAATACAGAACTTAAACTAAAAAAAAGGTAATATTATTCCAATTATTAATATGAGTTCTGAAAGATATTTTAATAATAAGTAATTAGATTAACAAATAGATAAAATAGATGAGTATAAAATAATTCAAAATAATTTTTATTGTTGAAATATCTACAAAACATATATGCATAAATAACGCACATTCAATTTTAGCAAAAAACGTTTAACGTCAGTTTTGACAATCAATATTTTTTTCTAGAGAAGCCATTAATTTTTACTTTTTACAAAATTTTGAACTATGACGTATTTGGCCAGTTTTAGAGGCATCCAGTTCTAGAAGAAAGAATGTTAAACAAAAATTATTGCCAGATTTACTATCGATGGGGACAGTTCTACCATGGGTTAAGCGTTGTACTCTTACCTACATAACACCCTGTATTTATGAATATATCCTATCTACTTAATACTACTGTAATGTGCTATTCTACTATACTTACGATCATTGTACTACTTATTATACTACAAACTACAAACTACAATATGTTTAATGGAGAAAAACTTAACTTATTTATTGCTATTATGGTTTTCAAAATCATATTTTACTGATATCAAATAACTCGTACTAATTTTTTGTGTGCTGTATATTAGTTGAAATACTCTTAATCACTATTGTATTTCAAGAACACAAAGACTGAAAGACTTTAATGAACCTGTAATTAAAGAGTCATTAATTTGAAAGCAAAAAATTAGGTTAAAGAAAGAGAATTAAGCTCTAAGCTCACTTCTTTTTACTTTCAAATTTATTGCTCATTTTTTAGAGTGACCTTGTTTTTTCTATTCGAATTTTATTTAAGGAATTATTCGAATGCGAGTATATATTTTTAGTATATCATAAGTTTTTATTTAAAACTTTAAATTGTCAAATTAATGTAAAGCCTGTTTTACGTTTGTCAATTTTTTTCTTAAATTTAAGAACTTGAACAAGTTCTCGGATTGATAGTGAACCAAATTGATAAATGTAAAAGCTTTTTTACATTTGACAATTTTAAGTTCTTAGTAAGCCACTAAATAAGCTGGAAATTCAGCATATTCTATTTTTTTAAAAAACTTATTAGCACTATCTAGTCATTTTAAAAACTCATAATGACAATTTCATTATAAAATTGTTACATGTTATTGACTTTTGATAGATATTTTAATACGAAAAAAATTGATAAATGTAAACGGTTATTAAGAAATTGATAAATTTATTACACAATTTTAAATTCAATTTATTGAACTTGACCAAATGCGAGTTAAATTATTGCTTTATGAACAAATGCTCACATTTTCAGAACATCATATTGATGACAAAGTTTTTCATTAGATCTCAACAAAAACTAGTTAACTTTAAATTGTTAACAAGACGAGCTTATTAAATTTTGGAATATTTAACCTGTAAGATTTATTAGTTATGTATGTACATAATAAAATATTATAGCACGGGGGAATATTTAAACATCGACGCGTAGCGACAGTCTGAAAAATATCATTTTTAAAGCCTAGGCACTAAAAATATTTTTGCTGTCTGTTGTTGCTATTTATATAGCAACTGTGCAACAAACGCATAGCAACCGTTTAACAAACGCATAGCAACATAATTTGATGGCGATAACCTTCAAAACAAATATGAAACATAATCACTAAATTAATATTAATTTTAAAATCTATAAAAAACTGTGTTCAACACGGCACTAAAACAGTTTTACAGCTTCGGCAGCAGTCATTGCCGACGCGACAGCATCAAATTAGATATTTTAGTGCTTGATTAAACAAATAACTGTGTGCAACACGAAAGGAAAACATTAGGGGTTTTCATAATGTCAGTCGGAGTTATCCGACGTATCTGTTCGATGACGTCACAGATATATCAGAACCATTCGATTGATTATCGAAGCTTTTACGAATGCGTCAGATCTGTATATGATTTTGACGTTTCAATCTGAGGTTACATGGATAAGAAAATGTTTTTGTAGTTCTCTTGAACAACTCAAGAGAGACTGAAAGACCACTTGAATCATTTGTTTAGATTATTTCGATTAGAAATTGTTTCATGTGGCCATTTTTTCTTCAGAACTTGCTATAGTGCTGCAATGTTTATAATCAGAAACATTTAAATAAATACATTTTTTGAAACACAAATGTTTAAAATTTTAAATTTGCGCACGCAATCTGTACTAACCCTGCACATAGGTCAGGGTTGAAATTTTTTTATAGGATCGCTCGGTCTGATTGATCGGAGTGAGTTTATGAACGCGTCAGATTGCATCGGATCAATCCGATCGACTTTACGAAAACGACTATTAAGCGGTGGTTTCATGGATGCAAATTCTTACGAAAATTCGTTCGCACGATTACATATGAATTCGTACGAAATCATCAGAAGTAAACAAATCAATACAAAGTATATATGTGCAGTTACTGTGCTTACGATTATTCCGTGAGTCTTCGTACGACTGTTTGAATACGAACAAAATATTTTATGAACTTGAGCGATCCGAAGGAAAAATAATCGGACAAGCAGTCTGCAGTGAAATTATTAATTCAAGTCAACGTTTCGACTAATACGTTAGTCTTCTTCAGGGCAAGAAAATGTCTAATTGCATGAGGTTTTAGTCCTAAACATTTATGAGGAACAAATAAATGTATCACAGAGTTGATCGTCGTATTTTATAGGAAGAAGACTAACGTTTTTGTCGAAACGTTGGCTTGAAATAAATCATTTCACTGCAGACTGCTTGTCTGATTATTTTTCCTTCGGGAATCCTCAAAATATTTTATTTTTGATGCGTTATTCGTACAAATGGAACATGGACAACGAACAATTAATAGCATTTGTAAGACCACCGTTATGGGATCAAAAATCTAAACGCCATCATAATTTTTGATCGTTTTCTCGCAGTTTGTCACATGATATTCCGAATTCTCCGTTTTCTCTTACAAATATGAAGTAGTCGTCTACCCAATAAATTTTTATAAAGGTGTTTCTAACAAATATTTAGTTGCTGGATCCATTGCACTTATGCGCAAACTGAAAATTATTCTTTTTAGTCAATATAACCACTTTGTCTTAGGTATTCGTACGGATAAATTTCCTGCGAAATCGTACGAACAAATTTTCGTACGAATTTTCGCATTTAATGTAACCGCTTTATTATACTCTTGTTCGAATGCCATACTCGTTACGATCGTGAGAGCTGGAGTGAGAAAAAGAAGCACTTTCCAGTATTCCAACTAACTATTTTCTTATATAAGCTAAGTTTCCCTCCATCCCATTCACTCATCATGTAACCCATTCGTGACGTAGCTCGTCCCGTTAGGCTCCTTACTCGGTTCCGTTTCATCCATCGGTGGTGCGCCTCGGTTTGCCGGACTCGGTGGGTGTGCGCAGTCTCTGCTAGCGAGCAGCGCCGCTCCCGTTCGCGCTCCTGCCAAGCTGCGCGGCCCTGCGAACACTGCAACCAACACCAAGCGCTACTCCACCAACCACCCCACACCATATTCCCTACAGCTATCACTAAATAACTAGACTAGAGAACTAGGGGGAATTGGTAGAAGAGTGGAGGATGAGGTGCTAACGTCGGGGCGAGTAAAAATGGTGTTGAGGATGTACGGCCACATTGGGGGCGTTTGGCGAACAAGCACGGCCGCGCGCTCTGTTACAGACATGTGGATATTAGTTTCTCTTTGCGCAAATGTTACCAAATAATTTTATGTAAGATACTTTAAGTAAAAATTTTAGAGATTTAAACTCTGCATTTAAATCATATAAAACGAGTATTCTATCTATTCATGTACAGTGTGTCTGCTGTAAGCGGGCCACCATTGCTAACTTTCTTATTTGAAGAGATAGAAAGACGATTAAATCGACAAAGTTGGGCGATATTATACGACAAATTTAACGGTGGAAAGTACAAAACAATTGAACATCAAATACGCGACTTATTCAACAAAATAACATTTTTTTAAATGGAATGCCATATTGAAAATGGTACCATTTAAAAGATTTTTATTATCTAAATATAAAAGTTCATTATCACTATGCCTCTAAAATTAAAAACAAAAGTGTTATTTCAAGTTGAAATTTAAATATTTTGTTTCATATTTTAATACACATATATCATTGTTGCTATGGAAGCAACAGAAACTAACATTAAACAAAGAACAATTGACATTTTATTGATAGATGCTGACAACAAAATGGAAAAATATACTAATGATGAATTAGTTGATATGCTTTTTGTTTATGCAGAGTGCAATAAAAATTCTGTAGCCAGTGCGCAAAAGTATTTAGAACTATATCCTAATAGACCTCAACCCAATAGAACATTGAAATCCGCTTAAGAGAAACCGCTAAATTACGTGAAGAAAGAAGAAAACGTGATCAAGTGACAGAAAACGAAGAAAATGTAGAATTACTGCTGCCTGTGCTCTAATATCAAAAAGGATGTTGACTAAAACAATGAAATCTGTGATAAAAAGAGCACACATTTGTCGTGAAAGAAAAGGCCAACATTTTGAACAATTTTTTAAGTTTACTAGTTAATAATTAATTTCGTTATTTGTTTTTGTCTTTCCATAGCAACAATGATCTATGTGTATTAAAATATGAAAATTTCAACTTGAAATAACTCTTTTGTTTTTAATTTTAGAGGCATAGTGATAATGAACTTTTATATTATAAAAATCTTTTAAATGGTACCATTTTCAATATGGAATTCCATTTAAAAAAATGTTATTTTGTTGAATATGTCGCGTATTTGATGTTCAATTGTTTTGTATTTTCCACCGTTAAATTTGTCGTATAATATCGCCCAACTTTGTCGATTTAATCGTCTTTCTATCTCTTCAAATAAGAAAGTTAGCAATGGTGGCCCGCTTACAGCAGACACACTGTACAGTCGAACCTCTAAAAAAGCATACTTATTGCATTTTTAAACATTCTTTAAAACAAAAAAAAGCGTTGTTGAACAAAACAGTTATTTTTTAATATAATCAATTATTAATGATTGATGTTTGTTTTTTGTTTCGGGGACGCTTAACTCATATTTTTTTTTTTATTTTATTGAGCAAACTAAATATTTCATCTCGTGTATTTTCATTCATAGTAAAAAAAGTTGAATTGTTTCAAATGCTTTTATCATTTCCTGGTGAGAAGGTTTTTCCGTGGGAAATCTCCATAGGTGTCACTTTCATCCGATTTGTCTTGAAGTTCATTTTGTTTAGCTATAGCGATAATTTCTTCGTCAGTATCTTTTAACGTGCATAATATAATGCCAAATATACAAGACGATCCACCCTTAATAATTTTGAAACGTAATAAAAATTGAAAAATATCTATTTTTATTGGTTTCATCCATATACCTATTAACTGATATATTGCTAATGCTCGTATCTTTCCCATAAGAGTAGGTGAAGGAAACACTGTGAAATGGAAATATTATTTCTGCATAAGTCTATCTCTCACAAACACCCAACCGGCAATTATGCGCATGCTCGGAAATCTTGACTACTATTGGCTAACGCCCCAGCGTCGCTGGCTGGGCTGCGTTCCAAAATCTTACTATTAGAGTGCGAAATTATTCAAAGTCGTTTCAAAACTAATAACCTTACTCTCAGAGTTTACTCAACCTGTTCCAAAACAGCCAGAGTTTACTCCAAAGTGATGTTCTACTTACTCTACTAACGAGGAGAGTATAGAAATTATTCCACAATATTTTCAAACGTAGATGCTCACGATTCTCAACATATGAAAGTAATTTGCCTTCTTGAGGAAGAAAACATGCTTTTGGTTGAAAATAAACATAAGTAAATCCGTTGGCGTGTATTACGAGCATACTTTTATAATAAAAGCGCTTTTATGGAGCGTATTTTCACATTATCTTGAGGAGAGTGCTCCATAAAAGCGCTTTTATTACGGGCTTGACATTAATGTTGTAACTATAAGTAGTTTTGTTAGTTTTTTAAAATTATTTTTAATTTAGTTTCAAATTTTTACTTCAACAAAACTCATTCGTTCCAAAACACAACACATCATACTCTACGCCAAAACTCGGTATTCGTGGTTTTGGAACGCTGCCCTGGTGATGCAGCGAGCACATGGTTTGATTTTGACGTTTGATTTCATTTCTGTTTGTAGTTGCACTTCGAAAGCATTTGCTTTGTGTTTCATACAGTAATTTATTGTCACCTAAATAAATTAATCCTGACCAGATTGTATTCCTATTATTTTTACAGTACAACAAAGTAAATTATTTAATTCAAATTTAGTACTAGAATATGTCAATGTTTTTTATTATTACTAATATTTATATTCAAGAATTTACATACAAAATTGTTTAATTTCTCAAATTTAAATTTAAAATTTCTCGCGCTAGTCGTTAATAAACAGAACTCTGTGATTCGCAAAAAGTGATCATGATTTCCTCGTTAGCCAATAGTAGTCAAGGTTTTCAAGCATGCGCATAATTCGTGGTTGGGTGTTTGTGTGAGATAGACTTATGCAGAAATGATATTTCCATTTCACAGTGTTTCCTTCAAGAAAAGCTAAGGATCCGCAATATATTAGTTAATAGGTATATGGTTTCATCAGACAAATATAAAATTTCTACAAAAACCAAACAAATTCAATAATGTCCATTTTCATTGACGCATTGTTGAAGGCGTTTACGAAACTTTGCCCAATTTGGGCGATTTATTGTCAATTCGCATCTTGTCTATGTGCAATTATTTTCTGTGTAGGTATCACGTATCTGTGTCGACTACAAGAACAAGCCTGTTCTCTTACATTAGATGAGTTGAAGGACGTAATTCGTCAACAAATAGCCCAAATCGACAGAGGCCTGCTGGAAAAAGTGGGGGCCAATTTCCATGAACGCCTACAGCAAGAATAGACTTGCAAAATGTGAATATCATGAAATGTTATGTCCGTCTTGATGAATGTTTTTCTGCCAGCAAAATATTTTTCAAGAAAAATATAACGATTTTAAGATTATTTAAAAAAAGTCCGGTTCCCGTACCTTATACAAACTTAATAATTTTAATGATATATAGCAAATCTAAATTGTTCGCATTATTTATTTTTAATTCAGAAACAAAAGAAGATCGAAAATGAGACACTTTCCACCTTACCTACGCATTGTACAGAATTATGAAAGTATAGTATGTCACCATAAGTCGAGCGAACAGCTTATATGCTCCTCAAAAATATAAATACAAAAGAGCCTTTCAATATTGATACCGCTATTTGATGAATGTTTGTCAAAATACTTCCAATGCCCAAGGTCGGATTCAAGGAAAAATTATTCTTGTTTTTATGTTTTTTTTTTCCTTTAAAATACATGTTAATTACGTATGTATAAATATAACAGTGCTAATGTTAAAAATTTGTATTTAAAATTGTATGTATATAAATATAATAAAAATTGACATTAACACTATAAATAAATATTGTTGTATCAGATTAAAAAAATGTTTAATTTAATTCTTATTTTATTTCTTATTTTTGTTAGGACAGAGTCCAACTCTGAGAAACCAATTATAGTGTTTACATATTTATTTATGGCAGATAGAATTTATGGTTTTTTTGTGAACATAATTGAGGGGTGTATAAACGGTTTATTACGATCCATCGACTTCTGGTGACATAGTATACAGGATGTTAAAAAATAAGTGTCCCAAACTATGTAGGCATATAGTTCTGCCCAAAATGAGTAAAAAACTTTTAATCAACATTGGTCCGATCTTCAACTGTTTTTGAGAAAGAGGCCATTTTGTATTAGAATCGAACAAAAAGTAGTAAAGGTAGTGCTCGAACAAGATTTTGTCTATTCCGGTAAATAGATTATAAAAAAACAATAACATTTTATATGAAACATTTTTTTCACTTTCTAATAGTTACAAAGTTATTTGAAAACTAAAATTGACCAAGGTCTCCACAAAAACAAAAACACATCTAAGATGACCTCTGAAAGGTAAACAAAAAGTCTCATTTAATTAAGATCGTAACTCTTATAGTTTCGAGATAGCAACTATTGAAGATCGGACCCATGTTGATTAAGCTTTTTTTAAACTCATTTTGGTCAGTACTATATGTCCTCATAATTTGTGGCATTCATTTTTTAACACTCTCATACATTAAAAAAATATGTACTCGTAATGAAATGTTTAATATTCTAAAAAGTACATCAAATTCAGTTTAAATTCGATATAGTCCGTAGGAGTTACATCATTAGAGCAAAACTATTTCCACTGATAGTTACTCGCTCACTTCCTGTTTCCTCTACTGTTACCGGAAGTCAATTTATTGAATTTGTCGATCGATTCATACATTCATTGCGTTATCCAACAATTCTGCACCACTGAACACGGATGAAGAATGTAAATAGTCTGCAACCGATGTTAGCACCACCTCCATCTATCGGGAACGGGGAGAACTACGAAACAATGGAAGAAAAAAGTAGAAAAATGGAAGCCAGTGGAAAGGCTATGCTAAATTAATGAGGAATTTGCATTCTAAAGTACGTGCAATCGCATGGATACACCGTAAGCCATTAAACACGGGATGAAATGGATCGAGGCGAAAATAAAGCCATGTTTTATTGAAGAGGATGTGAAAAAGTTAAAAGTAAGCGATCCTCAAATCCGCAACTGCAACTGACTTCAAAGCTGTGGATGGATGGAGCACATACTCAAGCGATGAGGATTCCACAAACGAAGAGCCATTTACATTAATATCTATGATCCATAATATTTAACATATTTAGAGATGCCCGATTGTATAGTAAAAATTTTTAGGCAGAGTAGTCACGTCATCATTTCATTACAAAATGAAAAAACACTGTAGTATTGTATATGTTTAGGAAAACGAAGAAAATAAATACTGTTTTTTGCATACTATAAGTAAAGTACATTTTAATTAAATTTACAATTATTTTAAAGTCTAACATAATGTTCTTAATGAGTTTTAATTTATTTAAAATAATTGTAGTTCATTTTTTCACCACAAGTTGGTACTATTGGATTTCAATATTTAAACGTTTACATGACATGTTTCTCCCGGAATTGTCAAGCGTCTGCTTTCATTAGTTTGTTACTTTTCTGTTTTTAGTTTGTGTTAATTTTAATAATTGTAAATTGTATTATTGGAGTATTTTCAATCAAATATAATATATTTTTTAAATGTTATTTTAATTATATTTTCAATAAATCGAATTTATAGTGCTACTCTTTACTATTCTATAACACTACAGAATTGTAAATCTAAATAAAATCAAATCAATTGTTTTAAAAATATATTCAATGTCATTAATATTAATTTTCTAATTTTTCATCAAGTGCTTCATTCACTCCCCGTATTCCTTCTGAAACCCGACTCGGTGTGCCCTACACAGAATTTTCAATACCATAAATTGGAAATATATTACATTTTACAGTAATATTCAATTATTATTCGACTATTAAATAAATTAACTTGATCACATAAATAAGCATCGCAGGTAAATACAATTATTTTCTAAAATTAAATTAGTGTACCATGTAAACCTACTAATTTCGTGACGTCATTATCTAGTTACAAACTTTGATGACGTGACTACTCTGCCTAAAAATTTTTACTATAGGAACGTTCATCAATTTCTTGATCAAGCAACAGTTCATCAAAACGAACAAATACACCGCGATTTTTTGACAGCAATGATTTAAATGTCATAAGAACGAGGAAACTGATTCGAATTTGTTCATTTTGATAGTCCTTTAACTGAACAAGGAATTGAATGTTTCTGTTTAAAATAAAACCTAAATCGGAGTTGGCTATGAACATAGAAACGTATGACTGATCATTATTCAATTCAAAAGTCAAGTTGTCAAATTGATCGTGAAATGTAATTTTAAGGAGAATACAGAGTATTGCCATTCACAATTTTCTAATTTATTTCTATTTCTAAAGTAAAGATTCAAGAAGAAAAGCTTTGATTTCTCTAGATATAGTATATTACATCCGAGGTGGGAGACGTTTCATTACAGCCGAGGGCTTATGAGATAATGCGCGAGGCTGTTATGAAACTCCCACCGAGGTTATGTACACTATTTTATTCACAATCATCCTCATTTTAAATAAATAATTTTCAAAATAAATCAATGAATTATAACCTTTAATTTTATTAATATTTTGACAGCTGTCTTAAAATTTGTTTAGCCTACTTAATTTTGGGGATCTACGGCAATGTTGCTAGGCAACCCCTACATAAACATTTTCAACCCAAGAAATGGAAGTGAAATCTGTTATATCCAACCCAAGAGATTGTCATTAAAGTTAGGAATGACGTATTTTCCAACCTCCAACAGGTTAGGAATCTGTATATTACTAAAATGATTGTGGATAAACATTTTTACAATATCCCGTGTCAAATTTACATTTAATTATATACTTTCAAATTGACATAAGTTTTTTTTGTTCGTAGCCTACTCCGAATTAAGATTTTTTTGAACATACATTTTTTTTTTTTCTATAGCAGGTTTTAAAGTGTGCTTTGTTTAACTCGAAATAGTTGACTAAGTGACATTTTAACCGCAAGGGTAGATAAAATAATACTTTAACAGCAAGGGTAGATAAAGAACTTTAATTTTTATTTAAATAAAAACACATTATACATTTTGGAGATTCATATTATACATAACTTCAATTGTATAAACATGACTATTTCACTCATACATTTATAAACCAATCCAAATTCACGATTCTGCCTAGTTACCAAGTTTCATTTTGACAAAACAACCTCACAAAAAATTTTTCGCCAATAAGATGCTGTATTTTTACAAGTGAGTTTTGATAAGTGAAAATTTTTTGACGTTTTAAGCGTTTTAAGAGTGCCTAGGAAATATTGTTTATATACCTGTCAAAGTCCTGTCCGCTTATTTTTATTTTTGAAATAGTCATCCGAATACCATTCGTGGTTAAATTTTATCCTGGCAAAATTTTCAGCCTTTTGCTAATTTTTCTCGTGACATTGATCAAAAATCACTCAATAAATTGCTAGGCAACCGGCTCTCGTAACAATCTGAAAATTTTTCCGGCAAAAATTTACCACTTATTATATTATATATGAATAAAATGAAATTGTTTTCAAACAAATTCTATAACTACCACGCTACTGAGATTTTTAAATTGTTTTTAAATAATTTAATTTACAATCGGGTTTTCTAATTTTTGCTCTTAAAATCTGCTATAGAAAAAAATAGAATTTTACACATGAAGATAAAATTAAATTATCGACTCGCGAAATCGCTCGTGAATTAAACTTTCCGCTCGTTGATAAAATACAATTTTATCGTCTTGTATAAAAAATAACTATTTTTTGGTTATTTATGATCGTAGAATCTTATGTATCATTTGAATAAATAAAATATTAAATATACCAATATCTAGGGAAATGAAACAATATATTACTATTATTGTATTGGCGCCTCCACCATTTTTGTATGTATTATTCATAAACGAATGTCCATCAAATATAGGAATATAATATATGATTTTAAATAAGTATTTATATTGGTTTTCTTGTAAAGTTTAGAACAAAACAATTTGTTGTGACCAGCACAATACCTCTCGCCATTTCCGTTTTCGAATTGAACATATCTTGTACACACAAATAATTCTAATTATATCTATTCTTTCATTCTATAAAGAATCTTGTTCTATTCTTCTAAAATGTTCAAGATGGTTCCAATTCATTGACGGAATTGGCGGTATTTCTGAAGGATATATGTATGTACTATTACTATTAATATAACCTTCCTTCAATTATAAATATTTAATTAATAATTCAATAAGAAATATTAAATGTACTTCTCAGAAAAAGCTTTCAGTAATGTCATTAAAACTGATTTTTGACACTGGCATTTATATGTCAATTACAAACATGATTTATTGCAACAGATATATTATATTTTCTTTATCTTTGGATCGATGGAAGATATAATAAAATTTTTAAGTGCATTAGATGAGAATTTTATGTTCTTCAATATATGTAATAACAAATATTTTGAAAAAATATTTAGAAGATTTTTTAAAGATATTGGGTGCGATTCAGTGGGTTATTTAAAGTCTGTACTAACACTTGTATTAACTAAAACACTGTATTAGCTTAAAACACATTTTAAAACAAAGGTAATTCAGTGGTCTGTATTAAGCTGTTTTAGTTAAAACACAAAATTACACTTGGCAACACTGTAATAACTGTCAAAGTGCGAAATTGGCGGCATTTGAAACGTCAATATTTTGTATTTGTGTTGTTTTAGGTTATGTTACACTACTTTATGACCTATATTTTAAATTTTAGCATATTAAAATGTCAGGAAAAAGAATTACAGAACCGATTGGTTTAATGAAGAAAAGATTATTTTAATAAGAGGCAATTACTAAACGGAACGGTATTATTTAAAATAAGGGAAATGACATTAAAATAATGAAAAATAAAAAAGGTACATGGGGAGACACAAAATCTGTAATGGAGACAAGTGGTTTTAATAGAGAATTGTGTCGTATAAAAGAAATGTGACGGAGATTGAAATCCGTGCCGGATTAAATCATGTTTATATCATTTTAATAAAATAATTTTAAAAGTAAAACTTTACAGACTAGTATGTCAAAATTTAACTTTACGTACTCATCTATCAAATTTGAATTAACCTTAATTTCTAACTTCTATAAAAAATTGCAAACTTTCTTTCACTGGATATTCTAAATTCACTTACTAATTAATCATTTTGAAGTGGTAAATTGGAATTCCAAAGAAATAAAAGTGATGTTTGTGCTGATTGATATTTTTCATTATTGTAATCAAGTTTCCATTATTGTAAATAAGCATTTCTTTGTTGTAATCAAAATTTCTTTATTTAAGGATTTCTTTGTTTGTAATAAAAAAAATCAAAATCAAATCAATATTATTTTAATTCAATGTAGCAGGGTCCCTAAAATTGAAATGCAATTCAAAGAGTGAAATTGCGCATTTACTTTCGGAGAGAGTATTGTCATAGTTTTTCGTCTTCTGTATATCCTTCTTCGTCTTCTACAATCAACAACACGCCTAACATGCTCAACTCTTTCAACAGCACGTATTGTGTCACCTATTTTACTTAAACAAACTCAGAAAATAAATAACATATAAATAATTGTTGTAACTTGCCTGAATTTATTCATATTAACCTCAATTTTTTATATTATTCATTTTCTCTTTTATTATATCATATTAGGTTCAGTATTTGCTTTAGTATACTTTATGAAGAGTCAAATATATAATTTTACTTCAATATTTCATATTTGGCATTATGAATTAAGGTTAATACAATAGTTAAAACAGATATAACCCATTTTAAGAAGTGTTTTAATTTCCTAGGCAATTAATACACATGTATTAAAATAAACACTCTAAAACAGTCTAATACAAGCCACTGAATCAGTTTTTTAATACAACTCTTAATACAGATCTTAAAACAGCCTAATACAACCCACTGAATCGCACCCATTATTACTTGCGGTTGTCCAATTGTTATTAAAACCTTTTCAGCTCTTCCTATTGTCAGATTTAGGAATACGTAGTTAAACCGGGTTCGATTCCGACCGACACCAAATATTTCGAATTTTAAATGTCACAAAAGTGACCCTCAACCTCTACAATGATTGCCCGAGAGGTGACGCCTGGTAACGGTACAAATAACATCATTACCGATATCTGTGATAAAGCAGATTGTGGCACATTCAGAAATGGGTAATATGCCGTGATGATATATTATTTATTTTGTTGTTTAAAAATTAACCTTTGAGTTCAGAATAGGCCCGATTGTTTGTTTATCTTTATATAATAACAAGTAAAGATATAGGTACTATTTGTAGTGAGATTTACAAAGTCTCAACTTTCAACTTAACAACTACCCACTTTAAACTTTCTAATAACGTTATAAATATCTGCATTTAAATTCATCTACTCGTCTCGTACTTCGTACATCCTAAGACAGTAGTGGGTTTGGCCTGTAATCCTTCTCTTCCTCTTCGTATAAACAACGTAACGTACGCCACACATAATGTAATGACGCAACGCAATCACGCAAAGTGGTAACTCTAATGTACGGCACAGAACACAACCCTGCTAAAAATACTTTCGTGATGTGTTTAATTAATTCTCATGTGTCCCGCGGAATTATGGACGCCACTGTCAAGATTCTATGAATTATATATTTATATTTATGCTGTAAGCAAAGGTTTCAAAGTATGATTTCGAAGAAACATTATTATGAGAGAGAATAAAAATTTGTTGTGGCAGCACCATACCTATTGCCATTTCCATTTTAGGCTATATAAGTATATATTGTATTTAACATTTCTTGTGCACACAAATAATTCTAATTTTATCTATTCTTTCATTCTATAAGGAATATTGTCCTACTTTTCTAAAATGTTCAAGATGGTCCAATTCATGGAGGGATTGGCGGTATTTCTCAAGGATATATGTACTATTACTATTATTATATATACCTACCTACAATTTTAAATATATTTAATTAATAATTCAATAAGATATATTAAATATACCTACTTCCCAGAAAAATATTTTAGTAATGTTAGTAAAACTGTTGATTTTTTACACTGACATTTATCTGTCAATTACAAACATTTGAATTTGACAACTGGTACTTATTCATCAAAATCTGGATTTGCGATTTTTAGCATGAATCCAATACCTCTCTTAGCGAGAGGTAAAAAACAAAGAAATGATTATAGTATTCTATCTTCCTGTTAAATAATAAAAATCTGTTGTGGCCAGCACAATACTTCTTGCCATTTCCATTTTATGTTATCGGATTCTGGGGACATCAAAACGTGCTTATTCACTAAAATCTCTATATCCGATTTTTAGCACGATCCCTATACCTCCCTTACCTATGGTAGCGGGAGGTAAAAAAAACTGTTGTGGCCAGCACAATACCTCTCGCCATTTACATTTTATGTTATAAAAGTATTGTATTTCATTTCACTATCGAAACGTCGTTTTATAACAAAATAATTTCAGAACTTTACCCAAATATTGTTTTTTATTGTATTTAACATGTCTTCTGCACACATATAATTCTAATTATATCTATTTTTCATTGTATGAGGAAGTTCCTAAATGTCAGAGATTCTTCCAATTAATTAACTTGGAGGAATTTCTGATGGATATATGCATTTTAGCATTTTACCTATAATTTTAAATATTTAGTTAATAAAACAATAAAAAATATTAAATGTACTTCCCAGAAAAAGTTATCAGAATGTTGATTTTTGACACTGTCATTTGTCATTTACAAACTATGTTATAAACATTTGAATTTGTCAATTGGTTTCCTTAGTGTAATTTAGCTTCTGCAATGTATTACATCTTTAGAAGATTTTTTCTAAGAAACTACTACTTCCGGTTGTCCAATTGTTACCAAAACCTTTTCAGCTCTTCCTAGGAATGTCAGATTGAGGAATTCATAGTTAAACAGTCTTATAGTTTTTGAGGAATCGTCCTTCTAACATCCACACGTACACACACACACACACACACACACACACACACACACACACACACACACACACAAACACACACTCACAGACATCATCGTAAAAATGTTATAATCGGATTCCAGGGATCTTAAATCTTACTTATTTACTAAAATCTGGGTATGAGATTTTTAGCACGAATCCAATACCTCTCTTAGTGAGAGGAAAAATATCTGATGTGGACACCACATGACTTCCTTGTACGCCTGTTACTTTGACATTGACATTAAATTCTTTATTTTTTTGTTATTTTTTTTCCTAATTCGTAGCAAACTTAATTACAGAAACCAATAGGTACATAATTTTTAAATCAAACTTCATGTTTTCGCCACAGAATTCAATTCTCTAAAATTTTTATTTGAAGCATTTATTATTAAAATCAAAATAACACCATTTTTTTCAAGAAAAACTGATAACAGCTTCAAGTAAAGTATCACTTCCGGTTAGACTTTTTTTAACCAAAATCTATTATGTTATTCCCATTGATATAAAAGTATTATATACCAAATTTAAAAAGTTTTGGATTATACTTTAATATAGTTTTCATTAAAATCTATTATAGGCTTCAAGTAAAGTACCACTTCCGAAAGTTATGAAATGACCAAAAAGGGAGGTGCACAACTAGATATTATAACAGTCCTAAATACAAAATTTTAACTTTCTACGGCTTCACGTTTTTTAGTTATGCGAGATACGTACGTACAGACGTCACGCCGAAATTAGTCAAAATGGATTCAGTTATGCTCAAAATGGATATTTCCGTTGAAATCTGGAAACCGAAATTTTTCGCGATTACAATACTTCCTTTACTTCGTACAAGGAAGTAAAAATATTCTATACCTTTTATGTATATATTTCATACTCTGAAACAAATCTCATATGATGCTTCCTATCATATCCTTCGCAAAATCTCCACTCTCCTCTTATTCTTCTCCATTTATGACGCTCAACACATATACATATATACATTCTTAGAAACTCTTATTGTCTTATTGAATATTCTGATAATATGCCTGGAAGAAACAAATCATCCAATACAATTTTTTGAATCGCTTATGAGGTATGCATGTACGACATTTAAATATTTAACAAAGCCTTTCGTGTTAACCTAGTTGTTCAGCATATGTATGTATGTATGTCATTGTTTTCAACGGCCAATTTTCCACTGTATGCAAGTATGAGAGAAATACAATATTAAAAACACATCAAAAACGTTCTTAACAAATAGCAATAAATATTACTGCTCATGAAACACGTCACGTGCGTGAATATAAACGCTTGTTAACTAAATCTAGTTTGCATTTTAATTGATTTTTACTATGAAAATTTTAATTTGATCGTAATATTTTATGGAGTATGATTTTTATTACAGATAATAAAATGAAATAATTTATTCCTTCTCATTTACAATGATAGTAAAATGACATGAAATAAATTTTATGTATTTGATTTATATTCAATAACTGCGAATGTGAGTCCAATAAAATTTTATTTTAAAATATATGAATTCATTATATCCTGTTTTCAGCTTCAGGCTAAAATTTTATATCATATTTCAATAAAATTCATTCTATATTCAATGAAATGAATACTTCGAAAATTTCCTGTTTAAAATGTATTTTTATTCCTGTATCAAATAACACAAGTCATATGTTATTTTTGTAAACCAGTACACGATTTTAATACAAATATAAATACAAGAATACATTTCTATTCAGATTTTCATAAATTTATTGAAATATACAGAACAACAGGACTACTGAAAAAAATCTGTTGTGGCCAGCGCAAGACCTCTTGCCATTTCCATATTAGGCTTATAAATACATATTGTATTTAACATTTCTGGTACACACAAAAATTTTGGTTAAATCTATGATTAATAAATTTTTTTATTCTATAAATAAGTTTCTTCCTACTCTTCTAAATGTTCGAGATTCTTCAAATTCATTGACGAGATTGGCGGTATTTCTGATGCGTGTAATAGATGTGTCTATACTTTTAAATATTTAATTATACTGGTTGTAGTTGAAGGATCAAAATTAATCATTTATATATGAAGATAGGCCTTAATGATCCCAGAAGAATTTTTTTAATAAAATTTTTTTTTTATTTCGGACGTTTCGAGCCCATGTGGCTCATCATCAGCTTCAAATAGTTAAATAAATTAAGTAAAACATTTTTATAATAATGTCATCAATGTAAAATAGTTTAATAATCAACATTTTTTTTTTCAATTATGAAGTAAAAATTTTACAATTAACTTGTTGTAAGTTTGTCGATGTACATTATGGAGTACCACTTGTTAATTTTTTCAAAATGTTAATTATTAAACTATTTTACATTTATGACATTAATAAAATAAGAAATATTAAATGTATAGGTACTTCTCAGAGAAAACCTTCAGTCATGTACCTGGATTTTTGACACTGATATTTTTATGTCAGTTACAAATATTTTACAGCCCGATTCACAAAAAAGTTTAAGCTAATTCTCATTTTTTGATTAGCAAATTTTTCTCTAATTTCGACAGTTTACGTCTTAAAATATAGTCTAATCTATTCCTAGTTTCTAACTTCATTGATAATATCATGAAAATTAAATTTTAAATACCGGAATAGAATAGAATTCACTAATCCAAAAATTTGGATTAGCTTAAACTTTTTTGTGAATCGGGCTGTTAGTTTTTTGGTTTCCATGGAGTTATTTGGGCTGTAAGATTCATTACAACGGATTATTTTATATAATAATTCAAAATTAGATGTTTGACATTTGGATAGACTGCTAGATTAAATTCACTCAGGTTTTATCTTTTTCTGTCTGAACCGTAACAGATATCACAAATTAAACAGAGAGAGAAAAGTTTACTATTGAATGTATCTTTCTGAAAAAAAAAAAAAATTTTATGTTATCGGTGTGGCCATTAAAAAGTTACGGTCTAATCAATGTTGGGACACCTAAGTTTCATACACAAGTGGTTCACTAATAATAACAAGTAACACCTTGAAAGATGACTTATACCCATGTAAACTGTCATACCAAATTTCATCCAAATCGTATAAAGCGTTCTGTTATTATAAGCAAAATTAATTTTTTTTCGAAGAACTTTGAAGCAGAATTCTGGCTAAATGGTACACTTTCCGGTAGAAGCAAGTTTAGTTAAATCGTCTTATTTTAGCCTAAGGAATCTGTGGTTAAGCCATGTCGCCCTATTTAAGAGACACCTGTATATTGGTTATTTTAATTGGCAGTTAAAATTTTAACCGAAGATTATAACATTGGGCCTTAGTGAATTTACATCCGAATTTTTAAATCATAAAATCTCGTTAGTATGGAAATAGGTACTTTGATTAGACGTGTATAGCGATCGATTTGAAAAACCATTAAGACACCGATTATGAATTCTATAGTAAATAGAAAGAATAAAATGACTTCGAAATACTTAATTACAGAAAACTGGAGACCGTGTGATAATTGCAAGATATGATTGTCAGGCTGAACTTTTCTAATTAAAATACCCGCTTAAAAATTCATGAACACTTAGATTAAATTAAAAGCTGCAATGGAAGCTTTTTAAACTTTTATTGTACAATGAAACTTTTTCGTGTTTTCGAACTCATTGTGAAGGAAATTTGAAACTTGAGACTTGAATGGTTTCGCTGAAATTAAAATTTTATTTTCAGGAGAACTGAAACTGAAACACTGCAAACCACAAATATGTTCATAAATAACTTCTGTTAAAGAAGATAGTACCCCAAGTTGTGCTTTCGGTGTTGTTGATTGATTTTTAGTAAATAGTAACTAAATTGCATTTATTTACATTAGTTTTTTCATTACTAGCCTAGGAACACACTATTATTTACCTTTATTTGACATGAGAAATTGTTTTTCACTACCGCTTGCTTGTAACCATGGTAACCTAAGTCAATAATAATTTATTATTAACCTTGGTCTATAATGCAAATTGTCACTTTTCAATCAAACTCAAGCCTCCAAATCCAAATATTATTTAACTCATTAAACTCAAGAAAGGTGTTAAGTATATAATTTAAATTTGCCGCTTAATTTTAAATTGACCTACGCTGCCGCCTCGCCTGGCCACTGTGCTGTTTTGGTGAAAATGTGAAAATTGAGTAGCGTACATGTAGGGTTCAACAAATCACTATTTTTTTGTATTTGTAGGTAAATACATTTCAATAGATTTATTTAAAAATAATAATAAACTAATAAGGCTGCCGAATGTAACAGCACAAAGTGTTTTTATTAAATAACTAAATCAAATACACATCAAGGCCCATAAGTGAGGTTATCAAACCAGCGAAATGAGCGAAACGTCAGATAAGAACAAATGCAGCCTACTTTGTTTTTGTGAATATTAACAAATAAGTAATATTCGTGTCAAAATGATTGTTATTATCAATAAAAAATTCAAATAGGATTTATGTGCTAGTAGTGAAAAAAATAGTATATAAACCACGGTTGAGAAGATCATTATTGACCAGGCGCCTTGTATCCCTGGGGCTACGCCCTCGGGTTACAATAATGGCGCTGGGTCAATAATGATTATCTTCTTAACCTTCGCGTATAATATACTATTTTACCTCTCGTTAAGAAAGGTATTGTACTCATGCTAAAAATCGCATATCCAGCTTTTAGTGTATAAGCATGTTTTAAGGTCAGTAGAATCCGATCTTAATATTTTTACAATGATGTTCGTGTGTGTGTGTGTGTGTGTGTTTGGGTATGTATGGATGTTGTAGACACGGTTTCTCAAATTCTATAAAACTAAAGACTAATTTAACTACGTATTTCTAACTTGACATTAATGGGAAGAGCTGAAATGGTCTTGGTAACAATTGTTCTACCGGAAGTACCTATAGTAGTTTCTTTAAAAAAATCTTCTAAATATTATTTTTTTGGAAATTTATATTATTACAAATATAAAATTCTCTATCCAATACATTGAACATTTTTATAATGTTCTATAGGTTTAGAAATAGAGAATTATAAATATATAAAATAATCCATTGTATAATAAATTAAACAGCCCATGGAAACCAGTTGAAAAATTAAAATGTTTGTAATTGACATAAATGTCAGCGTCAAAAATTCAATTTCATTACAGAAGGATTTTTCTGGGAAGCACATTTAATATTTATTATGATTTTATCATTAATTAAATATTTAAAATTGTAGGGGTCCCGGAGCCGTGTGCCTGAGTGTCTGGTCGCGAACCTGGGGGAACCGGGTTCGATCCCGACAGACACCAAATATTTCCAATTTTAAATGGCACAAAACTGACCCCTGTGGTGCACTCTCCACACCAGCTATGAGTGCCTGTGAGGTGACGCCTGGTAAGCACCCACACGGTAAAATATATCGTCATTATTACCGATGTCTACATGTTTTGTAGATACTGGCACACCCAGAAATGGGTAATATGCCGTGATTTATTTATTTATTTATTTATTTATTTACGTATGGCTACAGAAATATAAATATATTATAATACAATATATGCATGTGATTTTTACAATTCTATATCTGAAGAAATTAACCAGTTATGCTAGTTCACTTTTCCAATGTGATTTTCTTCCAAATTTTCTGTTTTTGACCGTGAGGGACTTTATGTCCAGTTCGGTCGCCAGTTATGTAGACTATTAGCCGCTCTGTACAAGCAGAACGTTGCCCATGGTGTACCATATTGGAGGTTGTCTACACGGCACACCAACCACACTTTATGACAAGCGAAATATATTTTTGGAGATATTCGCACAGTATGACCATGGTCATACTATATGCCGTGATGATATATTTATTTATTTTAAAATTGTAGATATAGCTACCGCATGTTAAATTGACACTATTCTTGAATGCGGAAAACTTATTACACAAACCTAAAATTCGTACTTGGACAAGTCGAGATGTAATAGTAATTATAATATGCTATTGGTATAAGGAGGAAAAGACTCCGTCAACATCTAAAATAAAGGGGATTTATTTATAAGCCAAAGTATGTACAGTATCAGTGTCAACTAAACACGCGCTCGCTATACATATATTTCATCAAATACCCTTCAGAAATACCGCCAATCTCGTCAATGAATTGGAAGAATCTCGAACATTTAGAAGAGTAGGAGGAAACCTGTTCATAGAATGAAATGAAGAATAAAGAATAGATGTACAGTACAATTTTTGAAAGAAGTACGATCAAGGCCATCTACGAATTGTATTTATTAATTAAGATTTTGTGCTGTCAAATTTAGTAGTGTCATAGTTTTTATGAGGTACACAAGATATTATGTACCCTCATAAAAACTAAGTAAAAGACACTACTAAATTTGACAGCACAAAATCTTAATTCATAAATACAATTCGTAGATGGCCTTGACCGGACTTCTTTCAAAAATTTTACTGTAATTAGAATATTTTGTGTGTACCAGAAATGTTAAATACAAAACTTATATAGCCTAATATGAAAATGGCGAGAGGTAATGTGCTAGCCTCATCATATTTATTATTTTATCCGTGTATCTTGCTATGAAATTTATGTATCAGAATTTCGTCTTTTGAAATAAAAAGTTTTAATTTTATGATAAATAAACAGAAACCCGGATGCACGATAGTCATAAATATGACCTAGTTTTAGTTTGACAACGTAATTCATACCTGTCTCACGATATTTACGTCAAATAAGACATCGTATCATGTTTTAATTAAATGCAAGAAGGGGTAATTATTTGACTAGTATAATAGATGGCATTCATTATAGATGATATATCTGGCACGTAAAGTAAGATGACTCCATTTTTTTAAATCAAAAAAATCTGTTGTGGCCAGCACAAGACCTCTCGCCATTTCCATATTAGGCTATATAATTATTGTATTGCACTTCGCTTTCGAACCGTCGTTTTATAACAAAATATTACAGAACTTTACCTATAATTTCAAATATATAATTAATAAAACAATAAGAAAAATTAAATATACTTCCCAGAAAAAGCTAAAAGAATGTCACTAAAACTGTTGATATTTGACAATGACATGTGTCATTTACAAACTATGTTATAAACATAGGAATTTGTCAACTGGTTTCCTTAGTGCCTTAGCCTCTGCGATTAGTTTACTTTATAAATTATAGTGTCTTTATTTCTAAATCTATACAAGATATAATAAAATTTTTAAGTGTATTAGATGGAGAATTTTATGTTCTTCAATATTTAATAAAAAAAAACTCCCAAAAAATGATATTTAGAAGAATTTTTCTAAGAAACTACTACTTCCGGTTGTTCAATTGTTACCAAGACCTTTCAGGAATGTCAGATTGGGGAAACTGCAGTTAAATATTTTTTAAGTCTTATAGTTTTTGAGGAATCATGTCTACAACATCCAGACATACATACATACACACACACACACACACACACATACACACATCCACACACACACACACACACACACACACACACACACACACACACACACACACACACACACAGACATCATTTTAAAAATGTTATAATCGGATTTTAGGGACCTTAAATCGTGCTTATTCAATAAAATCTGGATATGCGAATTTTAGCATGAATCCAATACCTCTCTTAGCGAGAGGTAAAAAGAAAGGTATATTTTTAAATAAATATACAAATTCAATAATTTTTACCTCTCGCTAAGAGAAGTATTGGAATCATGCTACAAGTCACATATCCAGATTTTAGTGGATAATCACTTTTTAAGGTCTCTATAATCCGATTATAATATTTTTAAGATTATGTCCGCGTGTGTGTGGATGTTGGAACCACGGTTTTCTCAAATACTATAAGACTTAAAAAATATTTAACTGCAGTTTCCTCAACCTGACATTCCTGGGAAGAGCTGATTAGATTTTGGTAATAATTGGACAACCGGAAGTAATATTTCTTTAAAAAAATCTTCTAAATATTATTTTTTGAAAATTTCTGTTATTACGAATATTGAAAAACATAAAATTCTCAATCTAATACACTTAAAATTTTTATTACCTATATCTTGTATAGATTTAGAGATAAAGGCACTGTAATAGTAATCTAATGTAATACATCGCAGAGGCTAAGACACTAAGGAAACCAGTTGACAAATTCAAATGTTTATAACATAGTTTGTAAATGACAGATGTCAGTGTCAAAAATCAACAGTTTTAGTGACATTCTGAAAGCTTTTCTGGGAAGTACATTTAATGTTTCTTATTGTTTTATTAATTAAATATTTAAAATTATAGAAAAAATGCATATATCCATCAGAAATACCGCCAACCTAGTTAATGAGTTGGAAGAATCTGACATTTAGGAACTTTCTAATACAATGAAAAATAGATATAATAAGAATTGCATATGTGCAGAGGACATGTTAAATACAATAAAAACAATATTTGGGTAAAGTCCTGTATTTTTTTCGTTATAAAACGACAGTTCGATAGCGAAGTGCAATACAATACTTATGTAACATAAAATGGAAATGGCGAGAGGTATTGGGCTGGCCACAACAGATTTTTTATAATGTTTCTAGAAATTTCATTAAAGGTGAATTATTAAGACTTGTCTGTTCTTTTAGAATATTTTCATTATTCTTTATAGTTTTTCCAATTTCAATGCCTTCTAAAAATCTAATCTTGTCCTTTGGTCTTTATATATAAAATTTCTGGTATGATTTTCTTCTATTAAATGATTAGAAAATGTTGAGTCAATCTTTTCGTTTTTATATGATTTTTTGTGTTCATTTACCCCTATATTGAAATTTCTTTCTTTTTTAGTGTACATAGACCAATCACACCCTGTATTTCGGCTAACATGATTACGAAATATGATTACCATACAAAGTAGCATCACTCTGTCATACCTCAACACATCACTCAACAGCGTCGATCGATAACCTGAACATTCTCTGAAAAATTCCCCAGAGGACGAAAAATTTTTACGAAATCATTGAAAATGCATGGAAAAACTAAATATAACTGAAATATTATATAAAAATTGGTATTTCACAATAAAACAAAAGAAAGATGTGGCTATGGCTAGCATATTACTTTCTTACATTTCAAATTTCATTTTATGTGAACTCTTATGAGGGTCACGATAGCATTAATGAAACTAATGGTCGATTGCACCAACGTAAATAAAATAAATATATCATCATGGCATATTACCCATTTCTGGGTGTGCCAGTATCTACAACACATGTAGACATCGGTAATGATGACGATATATTTTACCGTGTGGGCGCTTACCAGGCGTCACCTTACGGGCACTCATAGCTGGTGTGGAGAGTGCACAACAGGGGTCACTTTTTGTGCCATTTAAGTGTGCCATCATTGCTATCTCGAGAACTATAAGAGCTACGAGGTTATTATTATTAGCAAAGAACCACCATTTTACAAGACTATTACAATGAGCCAAAAAAATTTTTTTTCGACCAGTGGTTCTCAAAATACGGGACACAATTTTCTTATTTTAAATGGGAACATTTTATTTTTTTTAGGTTATAGAGTATTTTTTTCTGAATTCAACGATATAAACTTATCATATACAAATATAACAAAATAACTGAGAAAAATGCACAAGAGTGCTATGGATAGAAAACAATTGGACATATTGTTCTGTCTAACATTGTTTCATTATTTGTTGTTAAATTTTATGTTCTTAATATTATTGTAGTTACACCATTGTTTGATTTGTTTATTTTTCAATTGTTTTCTATCCATGCAAATGCAACATTAAAGCACGTATTTTTTATTTGTTGTCAAATTAAATCTGTTGTTCATATTTTGTCGAGTTTTAAATAAATAGCTGACATAAATTACACAATTCTAAATTTGGAGTTGTTTTACAATTCTATTGATTCGTTTGATTTTGTTTGGTTTAAAGAAAAATTAACAGTTCTGTGTTATGGAAGATAATATTGACTTTATATTTAGAATTAAAGTTTTTTATTTTACAAAACAATAGTATTTTGTCTTCTTATGCATATAATGCGTAATATTTACAAATGTATGTTTGCATTGCCGTAATCATAAATTAAATAAATAGCAGATATTGTTTTATGTTTGAAACTAAGATTTACTCTTGATTTTACATTTTCTATTGTTTGTTTTTCGAAATTGCATAATACATATTTGTAGAAAAATATTTTCGTAGAATATTTTTGAATAAAACTACGACCTTTGAATTTTTTTTTACTAAAATCATAAGTCGGAACATGAGACATTATGTATACTCATATATAAATACTCTAAAAATGCGTACACTTACGTAACATACTCTTTACAATCAAATAATATTACTAACAAGTTTATATCTCTACCCATTTTTCAATTATTGCCCCAAAAGTCAATATACTCCACATTTAGGTAAAAACTTCAAAATTTTCAAAAATCTAATTTTTATATATCTAGATACTTCTCAATGCGCTGATTCCAAATTTTGAAACCGCAGGTCGATATCTCTTTTCGTTCTCGAGATATTTAGATTCAAAGTTTTGCTCAAAACTGCCCATTTTTGGGTAATAACCCAAAAATGGGTCGAGATATGAATTTGTCGACAACACCATTCGATTCTACGGGCAAAATTACATAAGTACACCAATTTTCAGAATTTTTGAACACCGCATACAATCTCTAAAGCAAAATAACTGAAAATGGCCAAAAATCGCAAAAATCGTAAGGGGTACCCCTTACGATTTTTTCAGATTTTGGCCATTTTCAGTGGTTTTCATGCTTTTATTCATAAAAAATGAACCGGTTGGACAAAAATTATGAAAATTACTATACTTATGTATTTTTGTCCGTAGAATCGAATGGTGATGTCGCCAAATTCATATCTCGACCCATATTTGGGTTAATACCCAAAAATGGGCAGTTTTGAGAAAAACTTTAAATCTAAATATCTCGAGAACGAAAAGAGGTATCGACCTGCGGTTTCAAAATTTGGAATCAGCACATTGACAAATATCTAGATACATAAACATTAGATTTTTGAAAATTTTGAAGTTTTTGCCTAAATGTGGGGTATATATACTTTTGAGGCAATAATTCAAAAATGGGTTGAGATATAAACTTGGCAGTAATATTATTTGATTGTAAAGAGAGTGTTACGTAAGTGTACTCATTTTTAGAATATTTGCACATCTGTGTGAATTTTTAGAAATAAAGGAATAATAATAATAATAATAATCTCTTTATATCTGAAGACGTAAATACACATATAGAAAGCATCAAAATATACAATAAAAATATATGTATAAACACAAAGATACCCAGAAAGGTTGACTTCAACAAAGGATAGGATAATATGGAAGGATTTCGACATCCATCTTGGGTATGAGGAAAAGAAGAAGACGAAGAACAAGAAGAAGAAAGGCGGCATAAAACAAAATTATGTAGATCTCTATTTCAGTGTAAATAATCTTACATAATTAGAAAAGTTAATGTACAATAATTGTTTTATGCATTCGATTACCTCACTAGTAAATATTTGATGTATACTTTATTATTAATTACACAAATGTACTATCTACATATATAAAATAGTATTTCCACATACTTAAAACAATATTGCTACTTAATTTACATTTTACTGTCTAGTCATAAAACATTTAATGACATCTTCCACAAAATCGACAGTATTTATTTACGACGCATAAGATAAGTAATTCTGTTTCATTAAAACTTTTTAATATCACTTATAAAATGTTAAAGTTCAGTTATGTACGTTTTTACTGCGTTGGACATCGTTTGACTTGTTTAGGACTTCGCATTTTGCAATACGACAAATAGCTTTTCCAACTATATTTTATGTAACTTTATATTTTTACCTCCCGCTATTATATATCGCATTTTCAGATTTTAATGAATAAGCACGTTTTAAGGTCCCTAGAATCCAATTTTAACATTTTCACGTTGATGTGTGTGTGCGTGTGTGTGTGTGTATGCCTATGAATTTTGTCTTCGCTCTAACTCAAATACTATCATTCAGAAAATTCTGAAACCTTATATTTCTATCCTATTTTAATATGAAAAGAAGCTATTAGATTTTGGTGTAAATCGGATAACCGGAAATACCATTAAATGCCATTTTTTCGCATTTTATGTCTTATGAAAATTATGGGGTCCCATGGCCGCGTGCCTGAGTGTCTGGTCGGGTTCGATCCCGACAGACGACAAATATTTCCAATGTTAAATGGCACAAAAGTGACCCCTGTAGTGCACTCTCCACACCAGCTATGAGTGCCCGCGAGGTGACGCCTGGTAAGCGCCCACACGGTAAAATATATCGTCATCATTACCGATGTCTACATGTGTTGTAGATACTGGCACACCCAGAAATGGGTAATATGCCGTGATAATATATTTATTTATTTATATGAAAATTAAAGATTATTGAATTTTCTACAGGAATACATTAATACTTTTTCTATATATTTTACAGATAAATTTAAAAATATTTTTTTTAATTCCTTTGTTACACAGTTTATTTTTCAAATGAATGTAACTGACAGGTAAACGTCATTGCTAAAAAACTAATCACTTCAAATTAATAATAGTGACATTAAATAATAAAGAAAATCGTAAATAAAGCAATAGTTATATGCAATGGAACATAATATAGTTTGCAGCATTACTAAATACATAGCAGGTATGTATTTAAATTAATAAAAATTAAATAGCGGGACGTTTTGTGTTGGCCACATCAGATTTTTTACTTATACGGGCTGTGCACTGAAACGAAGCCAAAATATAATTATACCGGGTGTCTACTTTTTTTTTGACCTATAGGAAATACAATGTTAAATTTTTTATTTAGCTCTAAGTTTTGACCTATTGATTTTACAGTGAAAGTGTAAATACAAAAGATGTTCGGAATTATAGATTGCATTCAACGTGCCATTATATATTGATATTAAACGTTCTGTTCATGAAATAAACGTAAATTAAAACTGACATTTGTAATCTGTTTATTATTAAAATAAACGTTTAAATTAAATTTCGTATGAATCCTGCATAAAGAAAAAAGTTATCGATAAAAAAGATCTTTAATTGTTTTGAACAGTGTAAATATTAACGTACGTACCAAGTGGAGTGTAATAATTTCAGAATATTTAATGAAAGAAGTTCATAAATTCAGGAAAAAAATGATTAAAAAGTTCATGGTTATATATCTCCACATTTTATTGATATAGGTACGTAGTTCGCTTTATTTGCTATGTTCACATAAAATTTGAAATTTATAACTAGCCGTTTTTTGCAGTCATGTTTACTTTTGTAGTACGTTGTAGAGTACCGTACTCGTATAACGTTTCACATTTTATGAAAAAATTGTTAATTTTGAACGCGCTGCGACAAATGTAAAATTTTATATGCGGGTATAATTTTCAAGTTGGGAAAAGTGTGTGTTCGTTGTTTGTGAACTTTGATATTTAATGTTTAACAAAGTAGATAAAATGTTTCAGTATGTACACAAATGAATTTAATTTTATACGTTTATTTTATTTCTATACTTTACAAGCTATAGATATAACATTAAAAGTTTCTTTGTGTTTCTGTTCATTTTGATAGTATTGGAATAAATTATACGATGCATATTTTTCTAATTCTATGCTAGTCTAGAGTGTTCATCGTAATACAAAATAATATACAGTTAGTTCAATTCTGTGTTTTAAATATTTTATGAATAAAGACAGTTGTGGTAGCACGCAGTTAAGAATTCTAGCAAAAGAGGCATTCGTTTTCGCTTTTCGCTACGAAGCGAAAAATTGGTAGCATGCGTGTTTCAAAATATTCGCCTGCAAGCGTACGACTCGAGGCGAAAGTGTCAAAGTAACGTCAATATTTAGACACAATGCTATTCAAAGTCAATTTATATATAATTTATACATTTATTATATACAACTATCATAATGTTTTTTATTTTAATAGTATAAAATCCAATAATTTCCGAATGAAAAAGCGAATATAGAATTCTTAAGTGCGTGCTATCAAGATTCGTAAAAGTAAAATCGTATCCGCCTGCTTTCTATGATAGAATTCTAAAGTGCGTGCTACAACTACTGTAAGTTTTTAATGAAAAGTTACCAGACATACTTTCATATTTCATATAACATTTTTTGCTCAAAATGAGCTTAGGAATACGCTATTCTTTTCTACCTCTCGCTGAGAGTCTAAAGTCGCATATCCAGATATCAGTGGATAAGCACTTTTTAAGGTCCCTATAATCCGATTATAACATTTTTGCGATGATGTCCGTGTGTGTGTGTGTGTGTGTGTGTGTGTGTGTGTGTGTGTGTGTGTGTGTGTGTGTGTGTGTGTGTGTATGTGTGGATGTTAGAACCACGGCTTTTCAAATACTTAAAAAATATTTAAATACCGCTAATCTTGCTAATGAATTGGAAGAATCTCTGACAATTAGGAACTTCCTCATACAATGAAAAATAGATATAGGTAATTAGAAGTGTATGTGTGCAGAAGACATGTTAAATACAATAAAAACAATATTTGGGTAAAGTTCTGTAATTTTTTTTTATAAAACGACGGTTCGATAGCGAAGTGCAATACAATACTTATATAACATAAAATGGAAATGGCGAGAGGTATTGTGCTGGCCACAACAGATGTTTACTTAATCATTCCTAAAGAGATGGCCGTCTATTTACTGAACACGCTGTATGTAGTCCCCAAAAGAGACGTCATACATAGGGCGTGTTCATGAAATTTATTTATTTATTATTTATTTTATTATGTCTTGTATAGATTTAGAGATAAAGGCACTTAATATATAGAACAGTCTAATCGCAGAGGCCAAGGCACTATGGAAACCAGTTGACAAATTCAAATGTTTATAACATAGTTTGTAAATGACATATGTCATTGTCAAATATCAACAGGTTTAGTGACATTTTGAATACTTTTCTGGGAAGTATATTCAATCTTATTGTTTTATTAATTAAATATTTGAAATTATAAATAAAATGTATACATATATCTATCAGAAATACCGCCAATCTTGTTAATCAATTGGAAGAATCTCTGACATTTAGGAATTTGCTCATACAATGAAAAATAGATATACTTGTATGTGTGCAGAAGACATGTTAAATACAATAAAAACAATATTTGGGTAAAGTTCTGTAATTTAATAAAAAGTGCAATACAATACTTATATAACATAAAATGGAAGTGGCGAGAGGTATTGCGCTAGCCACAACAGATTTTTTATTAATGAGAAACTCAATAGTACATATTTTTAAAATTGAATTTAATGTGAAATTAACTAGTACAAAAATTTATTGCTTCTTCATGTAGAATGGTAGGTAGGGTGCTGTGCATTAGTGTCATAGCAATTGTTTTCAATCGTGTCTGTCATTATTTCGTAATCTTTCGTGTATTTGAGTTTTTATTATGGCGCATCATTTCACCAACGCAGAATTTATGGATATGATATTAGCGTACGGAGAAGCAGAACAAAATTCAGTAGCTGTAGTTCGCCTTTATGCACAAAGGTTTCCCCAAAGACATCATCCGTGCATGTGGTACATCATGGATTCCTCGCGCGCAAATATGCATCGAAAATGAAGGGAATAACTTCGAACAATGGGGTATTCCACTCAATTTTTACCTCTCGATAAGAGAGGTATTGGATTCATGCTAAAATTCGCATATCCAGATTTTATTGAATAAGCACGATTTAAGGTCCCTAGAATCCAATTATAACATTTTTAAAATGATGTCTGTGTGTGTGTGGATGTGTGTATGTGTGTGTGTGTGGATGTGTGGATGTGTGTATGTGTGTGTGTGTGTGTGTGTATGTATGTCTGGATGTTGTAGTCACGATTCCTCAAAAACTATAAGACTAAAAAAATATTTAACTGCAGTTTCCTCAATCTGACATTCCTGGGAAGAGCTGAAAAGGTTTTGGTAACAATTGAACAACCGGAAGTAGTAGTTTCTTAGAAAAATTCTTCTAAATATAATTTCTGGGAAGTTTTTTTTATTAAATATTGAAGAACATAAAATTCTCCATCTAATACACTTAAAATTTTTATTATATCTTGTATAGATTTAGAGATAAAGACACTATAATTTATAGAGTAAACTAATCGCAGAGGCCAAGGCACTAAGGAAACCAGTTGACAAATTCCAATGTTTATAACATGACAAATGTCATTGTCAAATATCAACAGTTTTAGTGACATTCTGATAGCTTTTACTGGGAAGTATATTTTAGTTTTCTTATTGTTTTATTAATTAAATATTTGAAATTATAGGTAAAATTGGGGTAAAATGCATATATCCATCAGAAATACCGCCAATCTGGTTAATGAATTGGAAGAATCTGTGACATTTAGAAACTTCCTCATACAATGAAAAATAGATATAATTAGAATTATAGGTGTGCAGAAGACATGTTAAATACAAGAGAAAACAATATTTGGGTAAAGTTCTGTAATATTTTGTTATAAATTGACGGTTCGATAGCGAAGTGCAATACAATAATTACTTATATAGCCTAATATGGAAATGGCGAGAGGTCTTGTGCTGGCCACAACAGATTTTTTATTATTTTAAATAAAACTTCATTCAGTTTTGAAGCAATTCATAGTATTAAAAAATCTTAATTGTTCCTAGTTTCAGAGTATTTTATTTTCGAGAAATCAGTGTAACGTCACATTTCCTCTATACTTGTCTTTCTCACACACACTGATCTGAGTACGTTGCGAGAGAAGGATAACAATTGTATGACGTCAATTTTCCCTTTTAGCAAATGTGAAATATCTCGTAAAGTAATTAGTTAAAAAATGTTTTCATTGTTTTAACTATTATTTATTGAGACATACTTTATGTTAAATTGAAATTTTCTTAATTTTGTTGTTATGGTGGAATACCCTATTGTTATGATACCAATGCACAGCACCCTAGTTAATTAATTTTTTATTAGTTTATTGCTACTAAAATAATTTCAAACTTTATTCGTTATCTCCGTAAATAAACAACTTTTACTAATTTTTCATTATCTGTCATTACTTATCACAAACTATCATTCCTCACATTTATGCGTATAGGTCAAGAATCATCTCGCAAATACAGTTTTCTATTCCATATCATTAGCGCACTTTTCATTTTTCCTAACTCCCCAATTGCAAAACAATTACTGCAATCTTGTAGTAAATTGTCGTTCCTAATAAACCACTGTATATCGTTCGCTATATATCCTTTCTATTCCCTTTGGACATCAAATTAGCCACATGTCGGTTCTGCAAACCACCATGTGCGAGTATTTTCTACCGGAATGTTATCGCACATTGGTTAGCGGTAATTATTAATACTAATGGGAAAAACGATTACCAGAGGTAGAGAATAAATCGATGTGAACTTTGGATTAGACTGAAGATTAATTGGATGTTGAATTGATCAATTGAATTGCTTGACAATTGCATTGATGAAGATATAATAGCTAAATGAAAGAAAGAAGAGAAAATATAGGTACAATATGGTGGAGGCGCTTCGGTACTATTGCTTTAATTGTCAATAAATAGAAAGTCGCAACTTCAAAGATTGATTGTACACATTCATATAAATGTATGTTCTCCTCTTTAAAGTTATATATTATACTTTTTGATACAAATATCTTATATCGGGTGTAACACGAAAACCGGACCATGGGCGTTTAACATGGGAAAACGTTTTTTCTTGCCCAAAAGTGGCCTATTAATTTTAGATAAAAATGCTTCAAATAAATGTTGTAGCGAATTAAGTTTTGTGCCTAAACCAATATATTTTCTTTCGCATGTTAGGTAATCCTTTTGTTCCTAGTGGTTTCACTATAAAACCACATTTTACAAAATTTATTTCATGTGTTCTGGCCATGGAGGTATGAAACAAATATGGAGGTAGCTTATGCGAACTCAGATGAAGCCAACTGCTCCCCACTACCAGTCGGGACCATTTGTCAATTTGTGTCGTGTACAGTACAAAGTTTTGTTGAGATTTAATTTTCTGATGTGTTGTGCGAAGTAATATATTGTGAACTATTTTTATTATCGTTATTTCTTTATTAAAAAGGTGTTTACAAAAAACTATAATAAGATAATAAGGATGTTATGAACGTGTACACAAAATGTGAAATTACATTACGCCAGAAGACGATAGGAAAATATATCATAAAAAAGTGCTATATTTCATAATGTCTTTAAATGTTTTAAAAAAAATTATAAATACAGACATTTTTTTACTTTGTATGAACATTGTTTTGAACATGGGCCCCTGGAAAATCATACAGTTCATTTAATTAAATCTATATGTCATAAATATTTTAAAGTTATGTTGCATTTTTTAATAAAATCAAATATTGATAAATCCCAAAATATTATAATTTGAAATAATAAAATGACTCTTTACAGGCTACTAAAAGACTGGTTTTTTATAATAAAAATGATTTAAATCAATTGTTTATTTTTTAATGTACTCTTATACCTTTTCCATTGTATTTAGACATAACATATTTTATGCAGCTTAATTTTTACAAATCGTAGTGAATAAAAGATTAGTAATTATTTACTATTGTAATTTAATGTCTAGTATATATTTGAAGTAACTTTTTACTATTTAATATTTCCAAATAGTATTAAATTTATTTTCATAAGAAATATAATTATCAGCAGGGGTCACTTTTGTGCCATTGAAAATTCGAAATATTTGGCGTCGGTCGGGATCGAACCCGGTTCCCCAGGTTCGCGACCAGACACTTAGGCACGCGGCCACGGAACAAGATACAAATCATTTTGATGAAAATTATATTTTATAATTTCTGATAGGCAAAATGTCATAAAATTTGTTTCAATAATATGGCTAACTATAAAGAAGTAACTTTTATAAAATTTTAAATTCAATTTCTTCGATTATGAAACTTGCAAAAGAAAATGTGATTACGAGTATAGATTTAGATGCAGAATTTAATTCTCTACAACAATTATTTGAAGCATTTTTGTCTAAAATTAATAGGCCACTTTTGCGCAAGGAAAAACTGATTTCCCATGTTAAACGCCTATGGCCCGGTTTTTGTGTTACACCCGGTGTAATAATATTGCAGTGTAAATAGAATAGAGTGAAAAATATGGGCTATCCAGCGAATCAAGCGGTTTACGTCATCATTTAGGGATTTTTGAATTTTTTTTTATATTTTTAAATATATTTTAATAAGAGTATTTTATTGATTTTTTGTTATTATTATGTTTTTGAAACCTTTAATAGAAATAATTATATTTGGATATATTATTATTATTAAAATTTTGTAATTTTTTGCAAAATGACGTTTGATTATATTTTTTTAATATTGGTAATTCTGAACATGTATATTACTAAATATTATATGTCTATATTATACTTTTCAACCTGTACTGTGATTTCATTTTGTTATTGGTTTCGTTGTTCCTTGACAAAATGTCAAATGCTCTGTCATGTCAAATTCAAGAGCTTGTAGTTAATTTATTTTGAAAATGAAAAATAGATTGGTGGGCTCTTACTTTCACTGAATTGTAATATTGAGGTAATAATTCGTTCTATTTGTCAGTTATAATTTGAAAATTAAATCTATATGTTCAGCGTGTGGCAAACGCTATAAGCAATGTACAGAAACAGTGAGAAATTGTATGGTATGCAGTATTCTGTATTTTTTAAAGGATCTCACATAACACAAGATAGTTTGTTGCATATACTACAAGAATGAAGTATTTATAACGGCGTAAACAGTATCGTTCAGAATTTTTTAAATAAAATTTGATATCGCTGAAAAAAAAATGATACCAGACGTGCTACCTTTTTGAGAAAGATTTGGATTTATGAAGGCAACCCACAGATCATATTTTAACTCGTTTTACATGTTCATGTAAACTTTTGACATATGACGTCATTGTTTCTAGTGATATTGTATTTATGACGTAAACCGCTTGATTCGCTGGATGGCCCATACATACATATTTACCTTATATTTCGCATTATATTTGTTTAAACTGTATCGGCGTTTCTTTGTATAATTGTAGACTGGCATATTTTCTAATTAATGTATTTTTTATTTCTCGTAGTTTATATTTTGCGAAACTTAAAAGATAACAAATGTAAAGAATAATACTCGTACTTATATTTGGAATATTTATTTAACATAGGAACGGTATAGGAAATAATATCGTAATGCTAAATTATAAATACTTTTTTAAAATTTCATAACATTTACTTTAATAGTAAAAATTTTATAGATTTCGTGAATATAATAAATGTGCATGACAAAATATGAAACAAATTGCAATCCTAAAGTAGGTTAGTCCATCCTATGATATACTGCGTTACTCTTCAGGTCGATAATGACCTTGGACGGACATTGTTTCACTTCCAACATATAATTTTACTTTTTATTAATTTTACGTCACGAAACTTTTAGTGTATCATTGTTCTAGGGCTAGGCAATTCTTTAATCAATAAGCCATTAAATAAGAACAAAAATTAACATAAAATTCTAATTAAGTATTAAATTTAGCAAAGCGTTACCTCAGAATTTCAACCTGGAACTTGCAAGCAAAATGATAAATTAGTTTTTGCTGTGCAATTCAGCATTGTGCAATATTTGACAACTATTTAACCGAGCACCAAACACATATTGATTTCAACTTCATTTAGTGTTATTTGCCACCTAAATAAAAATTCGAGAATCAAAATTTCAGCCCAAAATTATTCGTAATCGATACCCAAATAGATAGATGCCCGTATTCATAAACACTCGTAAAAAATTTAAACGGTTCGTTATAATTTTTATTCAATAAAAATAGTCGACATTGAAAGAAAAATCTAAATTTTATTTGTCATGTTTGATTCTATTTGTCAAAAATTAAAACGAACCGTTTTGAAACTTTACGATTGTTTATGGATATGGGCAAGAGTCTAGTTGCTTGTTTATCAATTTGAGCACAAAATATTTAGGTAATTTTGTTATTAAAAATATTATTTGAGACCCACATTTGAGCATTAAAATGCAATAATTTTGTACCTTAAAATGTCTAAATTTTCAAGTTCAATTGTTACGTTTACCACCAAATTCACCAACCGTTAATCAAGTCTTGATTATCTGATCAACACTGATCTGTAAATCAAGTTCTGGTTCACCTTGGAGATCAACAGTTTTAACAAAGCAACAGTGTCAAATTTTGTTGATCAGAGAATCAAATTTGATTCAGGGATGGTGAATTCGCTTGTTAGTATTCGTTTACAATTTCAGGTTATTAAAACATAAAATTGAGCATCAGTCCATATTTATTCGACGGCGAGGATAATTCTGAACATTTGGAAATATCCAAATCACTACAGCGGATATTACCCAATCAGAATTAAACAATACTATAAGTATTCTGTTTTTTAACTAGGAGCAGTAAATGTGCAGAGTTTTGGCGCTGTCAATTGTTTATGGATTATTTTAGAAAAAAAATTCAAATAATAATACAGAAAACATAATTGTACGTAACTTTTATTTGAAGTATTTTTTTCTAAAATAATCCATAAACGATTGACAGAGTTACAAAACTGTACATTTACTCGTTCTAGTTAAAAAAGGTTATGTTACGGTTTGTTTTAAAAAATAATAAGTAAATATGAATCTTTGTAAGTTCAGATATATTCAAATTTGGGCATTTTTAGGAGTTCGAACCTAGTTCTCAGACTGTGTCTGATGTTGCACTTTTATCACCCTAATATCTAAATCTTAAATTTATATGCCCTAAATCTAGTGATTATTTAGTATTTTAGGAATTTGATTTTAGGGTTTTGCAGGAGCACACTATACCTTGAAGTTGATACGCACATTTTCCACAAATTAATGCAACGAACATGATTTGTTTAATTAGGCTATGTACGATGTAGCAATTTGGCATTTAGTCTTTAGGATTTAGGTCTTCTTCACATACATACAACTCCGAATGACACACTAGTGATAGCCATTGTTTTGTATGGCAACACTTTAGTACCACAAAAATGAATTATAAATTTCGATTCAACTTGATGCTTGAGAGTAAATGTTAATACAATATTTCATAAAATAGAAGCTAAGAAGCTATTCTTTGACATTAAATTTGACATTTTGCACAAATTATTGCAACGAACATGATTTGTTTAATTAGGCTGAGTACGATGTCGCATTTTGGCATTTAGTCTTTAGGATTTAGGTATTCTTCAAATAAATACAACTCCGAATGGCACACTATAGTGATATCCATTGGTTTGTATGGCAACACTTTAGTACCACAAAAATGAGTTATACAATTCGATTCATATTGATGCTTGAGAGTATATGTTAATATAGTATTTCTTAAAATAAAAGCTAAGAAGCTATTCTTTGACAGTAAATTTGACGTTTTGTACAAATTATAGCAACGAACATGATTTGCTTAATTAGTGCGCGTCAACTTCAAGGCATAGTGTGCTCCTGCAAAACCCTAAAATCTAATTCCTAAAACCATAAATGATCACTAGATTTAGGGCATATAAATTTAGGATTTAGATATTAGGGTGATAAAAGTGCAACATCCGACACAGCGTTAGTAAATGTATTTCTTTTCTCGTGTTCATTAATTATTTTTGGTGCTCAAGTAACTTTATGATAACCAATATTTTGTCAAAAAAAGTGCTCAAAAATGATTTTGGTGCTCAATTATTATTCCCAACTAAAATTACATACGTCTGGTTTTGTAGCAGAATACTCGTAGATTATAGGTAGTACTACTATCGGTTCCGGGTTGAAATTCTGGGCAGGTTTTCCAAAAATTGAAAGTAGTTTCACAAAAACACTCATAGATTTAGTTATATTAATTCCTACACTAAATATATGTTAGTAATGTTAGAACGCACACCACACATATGATTATGAAAACACATTTTCACTTTTCATTTTAAACTGTCACTTATACATATTATATTATGTTTGTACACTCACAAACTATGTGTACAGACACCAAAATATTTATAAATACATAAATTATTTATATTAAAAGCTAATGTTGAAAAGCGTCTAAATGATATAAAAAAATGGATGATTTTTTTTTGATGATAAAAATCAATAGGTAACATACAATTTAGCATGCAAATAAAAATCTACTTAAACTTTTACCTTAAAATTATTAAAAACTGACATGCGCATAGTACAAAAAGCAGTGTACCATAGCAAGATAAAGGAAAAGTACAAAAACAGAACCTTTGCGCCTAACCTCAAAATTCAAATTACGGCGCAAAGATCCCGCGAAAACAGTTCTCAAAATGAAGTGTACTGTTGAGAACTGCTGGTTAATTAGTGCGAAAGTACCTATAGAGCAGGCGAAGTGCACCAAGCGAAAGTTTGAGAGACACTGCTGGAAGCACACAGAATATTTGTTAGTTATACACCGTTATGAATATTATTACGTCATGATGATGTGTCCGTGTGGTGTGGTAGGGTGTGTGTGTGGTTGATTATATATTTACATGTGTTGTTTTTATGTTGGCGCACGAATCCAAATGAAAATAACGTAATATTACGGAGAACTACCAGCAGAGAAAATTATCCTAAATAAATATAATCGCAAATGCGGTAATTATGAGGAATAAAACCGCTAATTGTCCAAATAACCAAGCATTAGGTTTTAATGTATAGTTTTACATTTAATTATTATTGCACCATATTTGTTTGTATGGTTGTATACTAGTTAGTGTTTATTAAAATGAAATATATATATACAGGCTGTCTCTTAAATTGGGGGACATGGCTTAACCACAGATTCCTGACGCTAAAATAAGACGATTAAACCAAACTTGCTTCTACCGGAAAGTGTACCATTTAGCCAGAAGTCTGCTTCAAAGTTCTTTGAAAAAAAAAAAATTGCTTATAATAATCGGACGCTTTATTCGATTTGGATGAAATTTGGTATGACAGTTTATATGGTTATAAGTCATCTTTTAATGTGATACTTGTTATTATTAGAGAACCACTAGTGTATGAAACTTAGGTCTCCCTACATAAATTAGACCGTAACTTTTTAATGGCAATGCCGAAAACGTGAATTTATTTTTCTTCAGAAAGATACATTCAATAGTAAACGTTTGTCTCTCTGTGAAATTTGTGATATCTGGTACGGTTCACACAGAAAAAAATAAAAATTTTAAAATAAATTTAATCTAGCAGTCTATCCAAATGTCAAACAAGTAATTTTTAATGACAGTAACGAGTTGTCAATCTTCTCAACTTGTTTAGGAGTTAGCTGAGATATGTAATCGTCTTATTTATAATAATTTAGTAAAATACTATTAGGCCGAACAAACGGATGTTACTAATTTTTGAATATTGCGAAGAAAATTTGTGATAACCCGTAAAACAATTGTTACTATCATTAAAAATTACTTGTTTGACATTTGGATAGACTGCTAGATTAAATTTATTTTAATAATTTAGCAGTGCAGACACTCAGATTTTATTTTTTCTGTGTGAACCGTAACGGATATCACAAATTACACAGAGAGACAAAAGTTTACTATTGAATGTATCTTTCCGAAAAAAAATAATTTCACGTTTTCGGCATTGCCATTAAAAAGTTACGGTTTTATACACTAGTGGTTCACTAATAATAACAAGTATCACCTTAAAAGATGACTTATAACCATATAAACTGTCATACCAAATTTCATCCAAATCATATAAAGCGTCCTATTATTATAATCAAAATTATTTTTTTTTCGAAGAACTTTGAAGCAGATTTCTGGCTAAATGGTACACTTTCCGGTAGAAGCAAGTTTGGTTAAATCGTCTTATTTTAGCCTCAGGAATCTGTGGTTAAGCCATGTCCCCCTATTTAAGAGACACCCTGTATATATATATATATATATATATATACAGGATGTCCCAGATTTAAACGGCATAACTTGAACCATGAATTAAACGCGTAAAAATAAGGTGACAAGTTCATTTGAGCAAATGTTCGTAAATGCCTTGTTTTAGAGCTATTCATGTTTTTCTTATTGGAGCAGCGCTACCTTAAAAATCAACTTTATAACGAGATATCAAATATTATCTTATTAAGTTATGACATTACAATTAAATTAATTATAGGTAAATGATTTGGCTATTACCTAATTTCGATACAAAATTTAGTTTGCTTGCCTAAAGGTCAGGACAAAAATTATCGATGGATTCAAACAAATTTATTATTTATGTACAATAAAATAATAACGATTTTTTATAACATTTGTTCAAAATGTTCACCAGTAGCAAGCAAACAGGCACGACAACGATCTGCCACTGCATTGGTCTCTGCGTGACATCGTAACATTGCTCGGGAGATATGGTTTCGCAAACTTGAATAATTTTTCTGCGTAGAGTGTCCAAATTATCTATCGGTTCATCATAAACTCTTTCTTTTATGGCATCCCAAGCAAAGAAATCTAAAGGTGTTAGATCGGACGAACGGGCTGGCCATGGTACAGGTCCTCTGCGACCAATTCACCGTTGTGGATAGTGTAAATTTAACCACTCTCTTGGTTGTCTCCCATAATGTGCAGGGCAGCCATCTAACTGTAGCCAAGAGTTTCTTCTTATTGCTAATGTAACTTCTTCCATTAAATCATTCAAATCATTATTTAGAAAATTGTAGAACCTCTCTGAATTTAAACGATGTGGCAAAAAGAAAGGGCCTATTAAAGTATTTTCAATAATACCTAGCCAAACATTACATTGAAATTCATAGTGGAAATTTTTCTCTTTAATTTCATGAGGATATTCATGTAACCAAAGATGAGAATTTCTTTGATTCAAAACAATATCTTCCGAGCAATGTCACGCAGCGACCAATGCAGTGGCAGATCGTTGTCGTGCCTGTTTGCTTGCTACAGGTGAACATTTTGAACAAATGTTATAAAAAATAGTTGTTATTTTATAGTACATAATTAATAAATAAAGTAAACTAAATTTTGTATTGAAATTAGACAACAGCCAAATCATTTACCTAAATTATGTCACAACTTAATAAGTTAACATTTGATATCACGTTATAAAGTTGATTTTTAAAGTAGCGCTGCTCCAATAAGTAAAACATGAATATCTCTGAAACAAAGCATTTACGGACATTTGCTCAAATGAACTTGTCACCTTATTTTTAAGTGTTTAATCCATGGTTCAAGTTATGCCGTTTAAATCTGGGACACCCTGTATAGTACAGTACAGGCACAAGACAGTGGGATGTACGATTTATGACTATAATTTTAAAATTATATTTTCTATTATAAACTTGCTACAAATAGTCAGTCTTGTATCGGCATCATAAATGAATAAACTAGAAAAATTCTCGCATTTTTTTTTGATTGTTATAAAAAAAATTATAAATTGCACCTTCTTTTGAATAGAAATTTAGATAATAAATCGTTTGTCCCAATTTTTGGTGTTTGTAGTGTACTATACATGTTAGAAAATAAGATACGAATTACTTTCTTCGGATATTTATGAAATATTATAAATTATTATTAAGTAATTTATCAAAGTTTTGTAGTTACCAGTAATTTTGGAATTGTCATACATATATGATTCTTTATTTTTTAAATATGTGAAAGTCGTAGTCAGGTTGCAAAACCTGTCTTTTTATGAAACGCTTAGTTGATTTCAAAATGTCTGAGGGTAAAATGAATTTTTGGATATTTTGGCTTGTAATTGTTCTAAAAAAAACTATCTTAACGCACAAAATTCATCAGTTGAATTAAAGTTATGTTAAGTTATTTTTAAGGAAACATACAAGCTAATTAAATCCAAAATTCATAATTTTACAATGGGGTATGTGACTAAATTTAGATTTTTACATATATGATACTAGACCAAAAAATAAAATACCCGTATTTTTTTAAATTGATTAATTATTCGTAGTTTACGAGAAAATAATTATTAAAACTTTGGAGAAGGGATCTGTGACGTCAGTATGGTAGAATGATAGAAGAAGACAGTTAGACTGAGATAGATATATTGTGGTAGGCGAAAGTGACAGCAGCTGTCACGTTCGCCATTCCATAACCTATCACAACATATCTATCTCAGTCTAACTGTCTTCTTCTACCATTCTACCCTACTGACGTCACAGATCCCTTCTCCAAAATATTAAATTGCTAATAACAATATTATTACAAACTAATGTTTAGTTTTTATTATTTTAATAAGAAGCTATAGGGGTTTGTTTTTATATATTATAACTTATATATTGAAATTCGATTATGGTCACATACCCCATTCGTCTGGTCGTTTTGAAAACGAGAAGACGTTTTATAAAAAGGCGAATTTAACAATCTTCCTACATGTACATCTACATTTTATTTATGAATTTAAATTTTACCTAACAGTAGATACCTATTAATTAATTAATTATAATAAATGTATATCGATCTATATTCTATAGGTACCTACCTATAAATAAAATATATGTTTTTAATTTCAAAATTATTTTTTTCATATTAATCTACATATTTATTACAACTTTTTATTAATATCACATATAAAATTCGAATTTATTTATACTTGGTTATCGAATTTCGATGAAATTACCACAAAAAATGTAATAAAACATTATAAATCCATATTTCTTTAACAAATATAAAATACATAAATATAACACCAAATCATTAAAATATACATACCAAAAATATAAAACAACATATTTCCAATTATAAAAATTAATTAAAGATAATATGTACAACGTATTATTTCCATTGTATTTGACATCAATGTGTTATATACAGGGCGTGTCACAGCGCAAGTATTTGCAGAAATTAGTGCAAATTTAAGCGGGTGATGCAGAATTTTTGTCTATCACTTTAATTAAAAATACGTAAATTCTATCATTTTGCTTGATTGCTGCAGTATTTGAGTTGTTATTAATAGGAGTCGTAATTAAAAAATAAATTGAACAGTCAATTGATTGGCTTTAATATTGTTTGCACTTTTCATTAAAATAGATTAGCAATACCAGGAAAAACCTGTTTTCAAAATACTTTTTTTTATTAAAATCTAGTTTCAATAATGGAACTAGACTTTATATCGAGTGATTGAAAATAAAATAAATAAATAAATATATCATCACGGCATATTACCCATTTCTAGGTGTGCCACTATCTACAACACATGTAGACATCGGTAATGATGACGATATATTTTACCGTGTGGGCGCTTACCAGGCGACACCTCACGGGCACTCATAGCTGGTGTGGAGAGTGCACCACAGGGGTCACTTTTGTGCCATTTAAAATTGGAAATATTTGACGTCAGTCGGGATCGAACCCGGTTCCCCCAGGTTCGCGACCAGACACTTAGGCACGCGGCCACGGACTCATTTTCATATACCGTGAGTATTTTTTAACGTGAAACATTGGGTTTGTCATATCTATGGTTACGACTTGATATTTGATTGACAGCAATGTATTTGCCCGTTCCATTTAAAATGAAACATAGGGAACGAATCTGACAGAAGTATTATATTTAAATATTGTAAGAAATTTAGCGGAGTCAGAAAATCACTCGAGAGAACTAAACATATTTCGGGCACAAAGTGCACACAGTATTTTTTCTACATCTAAATTTAATTTTTAGAAAACAGGTATAATTATTTGAACAAAATTAACCTCTAATGACATCTTGTCAATATGACAGATAACCGTTGAATTTTCCTATAAGTTATTATTTGACATTTGATTGACAGCAATGTACTAGTCTGTCTCATTTAAAATTACACATGGGGAATGAATTTGGCAGAAGTATTATATTTAAATATTGTGAGAAATTTAGCCGAGTCAGAAAACCACTCGGGCCCAAGGTGCACACTATATTTTTTCTACAACTAATTTTAATGTAATATTGTTTACTTAACTAGAAGTTAAATTTTAACCAGAGATTGAAAAACTGGCCCTAAGTGTCTGATCGCGAACCTGGGGGAATCAGGTTCGATCCCGACAGACGCCAAATATTTCCAATTTTAAATGGCGCAAAAGTGACCCCTGTGGTGCACTCTCCACGCCAGCTATGAGTGCCCGTGAGGTGACGCCTGGTAAGCGCCCACACGGTAAAATATATCATCATTACCGATGTCTACATGTGTTGTAGATACTGGCACACCCAGAAATGGGTAATATGCCGTGATGATATATTTATTTATATTTATTAATTTTATTTATTTGTGGCATTTGACTTTTCTGTTTTATGTGTAATATATCGTAAAATATATAGCGCGCCGAAGCAAACAATGTCCCTGAACGGGCGTAAAAAATAAATATCACTCTTAAAGCACGTATCATTTCAAATTAGTAACGTTTTAAAAATAAAATTGCGTATAAGACAATAGTTATATTATACGAATGCAAAGGAACATAATATAGATTCCAGCATCAATAAATATGTAGGTATGTATTTAAATTAATAAAAGTCAAAAAAATAGCACTCGGTTTAGTTTCACAAGAAATTATATTTTTTCTTTATTATACAATTTTGCCAGTTGCAGCTTCATCAGAAGTATTGGCGGGAGGTATAGTGCTGGCCACAACAGATTTTTTAGTATTACCTCGAAGTAGTAATTTATTTCTGTACTGTATGTTTGCAACATTGCAAGAATCTGACATGGCAATTTTGATTAACATATAATGTGTTAAGAACATGCTATTCCACTATTATTTTTCTCAAGTATGGTCATTAAATAAATCTTAATGTTCAACCATTGTTTTGAATAAGTTCGTGGAAACTTTCAACTTAATTATTAAAAAAAATAGACTGACATCTTTATTGCAGAGTTTCGCAGAACAATGTTTTCTTTTTATTTTTATTTGTCGCTCAAAAGTAACCCTTGTTTACACTTTTTACATCTATTTTACGAGTATCTTAAGAAAATATGTATTGACATAAGGGCATTATGGGTGCTTACGTTTATTTAAATGAAAAATCGTCATTAAAAGCTCAGACAGAATCGGCACTAAATAATCCATTATACGACGATTTCATTTAATAGCAGTGTTGCCAACGTTATGATAAATTCCTGTACATGTAAGACAGATAATATGGGTAGGTGTACAATGTACAATAGTAAATTTGTACGTAAAAACAAAAAATTATACAAGAAGGAGGAACTAAGTAATTCTGATGAATAAGAGAGATAAAACACATAGGGTGGTAGTATGAACAAGTGATTAAGCGTGATTAGCTAGGAGATGACTAGCAGTGTTTAGCGCTGTCAATCGTTTATGGATTATTTTAGAGAAAAATGCTTCAAATAAAAGTTGTGTACAATTAATTTTCTATAACTGCTATTTGAAGTATTTTTCTCTAAAATAGCTAATCACCCTTAATCACTTGTTCATACAACCACCCATAATTTTTAGTGTTCTTTACGATAATTTCATGTCAAAGGTTGGCAACACTGTCTATCAGACTGACAGATTATTTTTAACCTGACCTATAAAATAAATATTCCTTATATTTTCACAATTTTTACCTTTCGCTAAGAGAGGTATTGGAATCATGCTAAAAATCGCATATCCAGATTTTAGTGGATAAGCACGTTTTAAAGTCCCTAGAATCCGATTATAACATTTTTACGATGATGTCCGTGTGTGTTCAACGGTTTCTCAAATACTATAAGACTTAAAAAATATTTAACTGTAGTTTACTCAATTTGACATTCCTGGGAAGAGCTGATTACATTTTGGTAACAATTGGACAACCGGAAGTAATTGTTTCTTTAAAAAATCTTCTAAATATAATTTTTTGGAAATTTTTGAAATTACAAATATTGAAGAACATAAAATTCTCCATCTAATACACTGAAAAATTTATTATATCTTGTATAGATTTAGAGATAAAGACACTATAATTTATAGAATAATTCAATGTTATACATCACAGAGGCTAAGGCACTAAGGAAACCAGTTGAAAAATTCAAATGTTTATAACATAGTTTGTAAATGACAAATGTCAGTGTCAAAAATCAACAGTTTTAGTGACATTTTGAAAGCTTTTTCTGGCAAGGACATTTAATCTTTCTTATTGTTTTATTAATTAAATACAGGGTGGTTGATTTTTCATTGTCCAACTTATATCTTCTGAAATATTTAAGATACAAGAAAAAGTTTTATAGAAAAGTTATTTGATACAACCTGTTCTATAATTTAGCATAAACAATTTTTTTCCAAGGCCTACTAATTTTCCAGAAAAACATTTAACTTTGATTTTTTAAATGGAACAGCCTGTATATTTTTACGGAATAAAATTCTAAATAAATTTCTCTTTTCAATGATGTAAGGGTTTACCTTTAAATTATGTCTAATAAAGCAGATAGAAATACGATAAAAGTAGGCTGTGATATTGTTCATACCAGTAACATCTGTCACAGGTTTAATAATACTGATTATAATAATATTAAGTTGTATTAAATTTTGCTACTTGATATTTAAATAAAAGTATTAATAATTTTGTAAATCATCAATGCTAGTAATTCTATTACTTGCTATATTAGACATAATTTTATTCAAAGGAAAACCCCTACGTAGCCAATGTTCATGTGTGACAGAAGTTACAGTTACAAACAATAGAATATCATAGCCTACTTTTATCGTATTTCCATTTGCTTTATAAGACATAATTTAAAGATAAATCCTTACTTGTTACACATCATTGTAAAGAGAAATTTATTAAGAATCTTATTCTGTCAAAATATACAGCGTGTTCAATTAAAAAAATTAAAGTTAAACATTTTTTCCAAAAAATTGGTAGGCCTCAAAAAAAAATTGTTTATGCTAAATTATAGATCAGGTTGTATTAAACAACTTTTATATTCAACTTTTTTTTGTATCTTTAATATTACAGAAGATATAAGCTGGACAATGAAAAATCAACCATCCTGTAAATAAAATTGTAGGTAAAATGCATATATCCATCGGAAATACCGCCAATCTTGTTAATGAAATGAAAAAATATCTGATATTTAGGAACTTCCTCATAGAATGAAAAATAGATATAATTAGAATTGTACAAAAACGTTATTAGGGTAAAGTTCTGTAATTTTTTTGTTATAAAACGACGGTTCGACAGTGAAGTGCAATACAATATTTATATAGACTAATATGGAAATGGCGAGAGGTATTATGCTGGCATAACATATTTTTCTATTTCAAATAACATTTAATTGGCACTGAAGTTCATGTTTATCACTCATATGTTTTATTTTTCTCGGCTCGGAGGGCGTCGTCAAATTCTACATTTGTGATAAAAAGTAGAACTTCAATGCCTTGGTACATAAATAACTATTTTATTACTATGAAAAATATTGCATAAACTTTAAATTAAAATACTTTTTGAAAAATGGGAAATCGGTTCATTATTTCCAAATAAAAAAACGCATTTAATAGTATATTCATTTTCATTTTAAATCAATAATTTTCAAAATAAACCAGTGAGTTATAACCTATAATTTTATTAATATTTTTGACAGCTCTTTTAAAATTTGTTTAGCCTATTTAATTATGGTAATGTTGCTAGGCAACCCTACATAAACATTTCCAACCCAAGAGATGGAATTGAAATCTATTATTTCCAGCCCAAGAGATTGTTATTAAAGTTAGGAATGACCTATTTCTTAACCTCCAAAAGGTTAGGAATGTGAATAAATAAATAGAAACTCTATATTGATATGTTTGTTTTTGCCATTTTTACTACATAGTCCAACTATAAACTTTTACTGCTCACTTTTTACTACAATAAATTGAGGACAAAACCTTGGATGCAATATTTCAATTTTATTACAAACAAATATGCTCATGGTTGTCCTGGTAACCGTGGTAAACATTTCAGAATGAAAAATTTTACAATCGTGCTAATGTATGATTTCGGAGTGCTGCAGAAGCAACCAAAACAAACACGCAAACAACAATAATATAGCAGACTGTTTGTTGAAGCGTTTAAGTAAACAGTAATCTCTGTTAATTGCATATGATTACGCTCTATCTCTCGACTATAAGCGATTTAAATCCCGCAAAGTACAAACAGCTAATTTTTTTTTCTTTTTTTTCAGCCTTTGATAAAGAAGCATCGGGATTAAAGTACAGGGTTTATTTTTTATTTTTTTCACTACTAATATAGCATCATGCCATTATTGACTTCTTTTTGAGTCAAAGAAATTCAAGCCGGTGTCACATTTTTAAAAAATCTGTTGTGGCCAGCACAAGACCTCTCGCCATTTCCATTTTATGTTATATAAGTATTGTATTGCACTTCGCTTTCGAACCGTCGTTTTATAACAAAATATTACAGAACTTTACCCAAATATTGTTTTTTAACATGCAGAAGGTACGCATATAATTCTAATTATATCTATTTTTCATTGTATGAGGAAGTTTCTAAATGTCAGAAATTGTTCCAATTCATTAACCAGATTGGCGGTATATCTGATGGACATATGCATTTTACCACAATTTTACCTATAATTTCAAATATTTAATTAATAAAACAATAAGAATAATTAAATATACTTCCCAGAAAAAGCTATCAGAATGTCACTAAAACTGTTGATATTTGACAATGACATGTGTCATTTACAAACTATGTTATAAACATTGGAATTTGTGAACTGGTTTCCTTAGTGCCTTAGCCTCTGCGATTAAATTACTCTATAAATTATAGTGTCTTTGTCTCTAAATCTATACAAGATATAACAAAATTTTTAAGTGTATTAGATGGAAAATTTTATGTTCTTCAATATTTAGTTAAAAAAAAAACTATCAAAAAATTATATTTAGAAGAATTTTTCTAAGAAACTACTACTTCCGGTTGTTCATTTGTTACCGAAACCTTTTCAGCTCTTCCCAGAAATGTCAGATTGAGGAAACTGCAGTTAAATATTTTTTAAGTCGTATAGTTTTTGAGGAATCGTGTCTACAACATTCAGACATACACACATACACACAAACACACATACATACATACATACACACACACACACACACCCACACACAGACATCATTTTAAAAATGTTATAATCGGATTCTAGGGACCTTAAATCGTGCTTATTCAATAAAATCTGGATTTGCGAATTTTAGGATGAATCCAATTCCTCTCTTAGTGAGAGGTAAAAATCTGATGTGGCCAACCAAAACCTCCCGCTATTTAATTTTTATTAATTTAAATACATACCTACGTATTTACTAATGCTGAAAACTATATTAAGTTCCATTGCATATATCTATTGCTTTATTTACTATTTTTTAAATGGCACTATTATTAATTTGAAGTGATTAGTTTTTTGACAGTGACTTAGTTCTTTTGCATATAACATATAACTATTGCTTTATTTACCATTTTCTTTTTAAAATGTCACTGGTTTGTCAACTGGTTTCCTTAGTGCCTTAGCCTCTGCGATTAGATTACTCTATAAATTATAGTGTCTTTATCTCTAAATCTATACAAGATATAATATAAATTTTAAGTGTATTAGATGGAGAATTTTATGTTCTTCAATATTTAATAAAAAAAAAACACCCAAAAAATTATATTTATTTTATTTTATTTATTTTATTTTTATTTTATTTAATTTCGGCTTTCCAACAGGACCATGTCCCAATAACAGGAAAGCACATACAACATAAATGCAAAATAAAAAATACATTAGCAATTAAGTTACATTACATTACAAATAACCAACTACAATGAAAACATAATAGAAAAATTAATAACAAATAACTAATTAAAGGACAGTACTACATTTGTCACTTGTTTTTTAAACTGTGATAAACTAAAAAGAAATATATCAATTGAATTATTATAAGACACATATTTATTGTAAAAAAATGGTAGACGATTTAGTGCAGAATTGAAAGCAGCATTAGTTCTATTAAATCCTAAAAAGAATAAATCCGTTGCTCTAGTCATATAAATTGGTACGCGAAAGCCCAAACTGTTTAATAGATCAGGACAATCGACTCTATTATTTACTAATTTATATAAAAATATCAAGTCAATTACGATTCGCCGTTTTTCCAGAGGTAAAATATTAATTTCAAAATTATTAAATTTATATCTAATAAATTTACAAAATTTTTCTTGAATACGCTCTATTCTTTTAATATGAATAGCATACTGAGGTGACCAACAAATAGTTGCAAATTCTAATTGACTTCGTACTAAAGAAAAATATAAAACTTTTAAGGTTTTGGGATTTTTAAAGTTCTTTGATGACCTGATAAGAAAACCAAGCATTTTAAATGCTTTCTTTGTTACGTTGTCGACATGTACATCGAAAATAAGTTTTTTATCATAAAGAATTCCTAAATCTCTTACTTCTGAGACAGGATTAATTATTTTACCAGCGAAAGTGTAATAATAGCAAACATCAGATCTATTTCTAGAAAATGTGATAGAATGACATTTGTTAATATTTAAATGCAGACGATTATCTTTAGTATACTGATAGAAACGATTTAGATCAGATTGAATGGATTTACAGTCATTGATGTTATTTACCGAATGATACATCTTTAGGTCATCAGCATATAACAAAAAATTACAAAATTTGAAACATTGGGAGATATCATTGATAAAAATGTTGAATAAGAGCGGTCCTAAATGGGAACCTTGAGGAACACCAGACGGAATATATATATCGTGCGACTGAAATCCATTAATCGTTACTCTTTGACTTCTTCCGGTTAAGTAAGAAGCGAACCAGTCAAGGAGGCTTCCACACACACCGAAATCAGCAAGTTTGTTTATTAGTAATGAATGATCGATAGAGTCAAAAGCCTTACTGAAATCGGTATATATTGAATCCACCTGACTACGCTCATCCATAGACTTTAAAATATATTCATTATAAGTTAAAAGATTTGTCTCAACGGATCTACCAGAGAAAAAACCGTGCTGCTGAGGAATGATGCGATTTTTAACAAAAGAAAACATTATTTTATAAACTAATTTTTCGAAAACTTTTTCTAGAATAGAAAGTTTGGAGATTGGTCTGTAGTTTTTTACTTGGTTTTTTATACCTCCTTTATACACAGGAACAATGAAAGCTTTTTTCCATATATTTGGGAAATAACCTTCACATAATGATTTATTTGTACAATTTTTAATAAAAATACTTGGAATGTTATCTGGTCCAGCACCTTTAGTTACATCTAGATCAAATAAGATATCTGAAATTTCATGTTCATCAAATTTGATAGATTTAATAGAATTAACTACCTTTGGAGCATAGCTATGATTTTGCTTTATCCTCACATTACCATTTTTTTCAACAAATACAGATTTAAAGTATTCTGAAAACAAATTACAGATGTCATTTCCATTTTCAGCTGTAACATCCTCGTAGCACATCGTATTAGGTATACTACTCGCAGATTTAGAAGAATTTTTTTAAGAAACTACTACTTCCGGTTGTTCAATTGTTACCAATACCTTTTCAGCTCTTCCCAGGAATGTAAGATTGAAGAAACTGCAGTTAAATATTTTTTAAGTTTTATAGTTTTTGAGGAATCATGTCTACAACATCCAGACATACACACACACACATTCTCACATCCACACACATACACACAGACATCATTTTAAAAATGTTATAATCGATTCTAGGAATCTTAAATCGTGCTTATTCAATAAAATCTGGATATGCGAATTTTAGCATGAATCCAATACCTCTCTTAGCGAGAGGTAAAAAGTTTGTTAAGTTGAATAGTTAACATTTTATTTTGTTTTATAAAGCACTCAGTCAAATTTACTCAAATCTGATAGGTCCTAAGTGCGTTTACGGATTCTGGAGGTTCCAATAACTAGATATTTCATTAATTATTATTTATTTAAAAAATTAATAATAAATAATCCTTTCTTCACAAAATATTTTTATTTTAATATGTACATTTCAACCTCAAAATAAAAATATTTTGTGAAGAAAGGTTTTTTATTATTAATATTTTATATTATATCTTCACGTTACTCATTTACTTAATTTAGTATTATTTATTTGTTGAATATCAATGAAATTAATTTCGATTTTTGTCCTCCTTCCCTTTCTTTAACTTTCTCGTCTATTATTTCGAACTATTAGATGCTACGAGTAGATACCATTCATTCATAGCGAAACACTATAGAACACAGAAGAATAATAGCACATTGTGTTGTGGTCACTCGTCCTTTAGTCTAATACACTATCGTACTTGTACTTCCGTATCTGTATTGGTTTCTATGTTGGTGTTAACATTCACAACTTATCCCTTATCACATTGTTTAGAAACAGAACTAGAAACTAGAACAAGTTAGTTGTTTTGTTGAAGAGAATAAAGTGGGAATAATCATTGACGTCATTTGTTTATCAGAGAAATAAAACATCATAAAAAATTAAGGCAATTTTTAATAATCGGGGAATTATCTATTCTAGATAAATAATAGAAATTTATTAATAAATTTGAGTTATTATTGTATTGTTAAATATTTATGTTTAGCTAGAAATATAATTCCAAGTTACATTATAATGTAGAAATATCTTTATTTTAAATAAAAAATCTGTTGTGGCCAGCACAAGACCTCTCGCCATTTCCATATTAGGCTATATAAGTATTGTATTGCACTTCGCTTTTGAACCATCGTTTTATAACAAAATATTACAGAACTTTACCCAAATATTGTTTTTTATTGTATTTAACATGTCTTCTGCACACATATAATTCTAATTATATCTATTTTTCATTGCATAAGGAAGTTCCTAAATGTGAGAAATTCTTCCAATTCATTAACCAGATTGGCGGTATTTCTGATGGATATATGCATTTTACCTATAATTTCAAATATTTAATTACTAAAACAATAAGATTAAATATACTTCCCAGAAAAAGCTATCAGAATGTCACTAAAACTGTTGATTTTTGACACTAACATTGATATCTGTCATTTACAAGCTACGTTATAGACATTTGAATTTGTCAAGTGGTTTCCTTAGTGCCTTAGCCTCTGCGATCGGATTATTCTATATATTATAATGTCATCTCTAAATCTATATAAGATATAATAAAAGTTTTAAGTGTATTAAATGGAGAATTTTATGTTCTTCAATATTTAATAACAAAAACTCCCAAAAAATTATATTTAGAAGAATTTTTCTAAGAAACTACTACTTCCGGTTGTTCAATTGTTACCAAAACCTTTTCAGCTCTTCCCAGGAATGTCAGATTGAGGAATCCATAGTTAAACAGTTCTTAAGTTTTATAGTTTTTGAGGAATCGTCCCTACAACATCCAGACATACACACACACACACACATACATACATACATACATACATACATACATACATACACACATACACACATCCACACACACACACTCACACAGACATCATTTTAAAAATGTTATAATCGGATTATAGGGACCTTAAATCGTGCTTATTCACTAAAATCAGTATATGCGAATTTTAGCATGAATCCAATACATCTCTTAGCGAGAGATAAAAATAAAAACTTCCTCCATTATTATTAGAAATAATACTATTTGTCAAGATTTATGAATTTAACAAATAGTCCAACTAATATGGATTAGGTCTCATAGGTTACTGGATGCAATTCTAATTATTTTTAGGATTTAATTCGTATTCTTCATGCTTATGCGAGTATGTATACTGAATACGTAGAGCTTTACTCCGTCCTTCGGTGTTACAGGACCGTTTAATAAATGGTTGTGAACTTGAACCTTAGTGTCCAATTCCCAATTTATTATTCTGCCTAATAACCCTCATAAAATAATTACTCTCCTCCGTCTCTTTATAATAAATCTGATCTACTCTCCTCTCACTTTTCAGTATCGATCCACCTCTATTTACCCCTTGTTTACTTTGTTTTATCGAACAAACTGTTGCTACTCTACACTGTCTTTACTGTTTGCTCTACCGAATTTTAGCGATTCTGGTAGAGGTAAAGGAAAACGATTAGATAAAGGACAATAGGACTCGAAACGAAGGAGGAGTTAAATATAGGTCTCAGGATTGTTACTGTTGAAAGTTGAAACTTAGTTTTAAACAAAAAATCTGTTGTAGCCAGCGTCAATTCAAAGTATTTTGTACAAATCCGGTACCAAAAGTTCCTTGGAAAAGATTCTGTATATCCTGTAAAATTGTAACACGAGCACACTATTTTTTACAAATTCTATACCGAAAGTTCCTTTCCCTATTTTATTAGGGGTCGCTGTTTCTTACTCTTCTCTTTTAATCATTCCTGTCCAACGCATCTTCTTCACACAATTCTTCCTCTCTCAAATCTTCTGCTACACAGTCCTTCCATCTTCTTCTCTTTGGAAGGAAACTCTATCACATTCACCCATAACTTTCTGACCCTATACTTTCAACTTTGGTTTTGCATTTGACACGGACATCTGTCAATTAAATTTTTTTTGAATATATCTGCTGTTTCCATAATTTTAGCAAAGCTGACTAATTTTTGAAAGTTAATCTCTCTTAATGTCTCTATAACTCTATATCTATTGAATATGAACGAAACTGTATAATCAAACCGTATAGAGAATAAGATATTCTTTCATTTAGATAATCACAAAATGTCGAAAAATAATATTTAACTGTGTTTTTTAAAGAAAAACTGTTAAAAACTTCAAATAAGGGTACTTCCGGTGGATCAATTATAACCAAAATCTAATCAGCTCTTCATATGGATGTAAAGAAGAGGAATACGAAAGAATTATAATTTTTAGAATTGTATTATTGGAGTTATCGTCGGAGAAAAATTTGTCACACACGGACACACATACACACACACACACACACACACATACAGACATCATCGTAAAAACAATAAAATCGTATTGTAGGGACCCTAAAACGTGCTTATTCATTAAAAACTCACCACCGAATTTTTTGACCAAAGACAATACCTTCCTTTTGACGGAAGGTAAAAATGTGTTGTGGCCGGAACAAAACATCTCGCCATTTCCATATTAGGCTCTATATATAAGTACATATTGTATTTAACACACAAAAATTCTAATTACTTCTATTACCTATTAATATACTTTTATATTTTTTAATTCATTCTATAAATAAGTTTCTTCCAACTCTTCTAAATGTTCAAGATTTTTCAACTTCATTGACAAAATTGGCGGTATTTCTGATGCGTGTACGAGGTTTGGTAATTAAATAACGAGATTTATTTTATTCCGGCTTCCCTGTAAATTTGGCAACATTGCAGTCTATGTCATATTAATTTGTCATCTTCCCTCCATCCACTGTTAAAATTTCAAGATAATTAGGCAAGACACTAATAACTACATGGACAATTTAAAAAAAATATCCGCGTGTCTTTATAACAGCTTTAACAAATTGAATACCGAGTTTCGCTTAAAAATATTAATTTGGAAATTATGGGCTTTAATGGGTTAATGCGCACGGCCACTACACCGGCACATTTAAATTCAATGCAGTTTTAAATCTTTGTGAATACACCTCTGCGCGTTAGGCTCGTTTGCATCAACAGGTACCACCCACAACCACATCGTTTGGTATCTTGCCAGCTCTCCATTTTTCTCAATCCTTTTCATCTGTTCTTTCACCGGCTTTGATCCACGAAAGCGCTGAAAATTCCCGCTCATTTGTTCTTGAATGTGAAGCGAACGGAACAAAGAAGAAAGGAAAACACCCGAGACAAATGACGACCCAGCGAATCACGAATCGCAGCAAAGGATACAGAATCGCTTGTATAAAGAAGAAGTTGCAAGCAACAGTTTATACAAAAGAAGCTACTGGTTTGAAAATGGAGTTTTGAAGTTTGTTAATTTTCTATGAACGATAAACTTTAATGAAGTAATTGAATAGGGATGCTAATTATACAACGGGGTAATGACTCTTTAATCATCTTTCTAACAAGACTTATTATAAATTTACTCACAGTTTTAAAGTTTATTACAGAACGCATTTTTTTTTGTACCCATATTTTCAAACTTGTATTTTAGATTTAATTGTTAATTAAAATTTTTAATTTAATAGATGGTTATCTATAAATTTAAATTAAGTCCATATCTCCAGACATTTATGACAGTGAAAAATTTAAAAATTTAACTCGTGATATAAAATTTTTAGATTTTTATATTTTCAGCTTTTCATAGTGACATTTTTATCTATTGACATCATTTACTTATTAAAACAGTGTTTCCCAATCTTTCTTGGTCCATGGACACCACATATAACTACGTATTCCTTAATTTGACATTAATGGGAAGAGCTGAATAGGTTTTGGTAACAATTGGACAACCGGAAGTATTAGTTTCTTAAAAAAATATTCTATTACAAAAACTAAAGCATATAAAATTCTCTATCCAATACATTGAACATTTTTATTTTATCTTTTATAAGTTTAGGGGTAAAGAATTATAAATATATAAAATAATCCATTGTATAATAAATCAGATTTACATTTGTTTATGGTTGTAATGCGTAAACATTTGAATTCGAAACCTCGAATTTTGAAATTTATGTACTGTTCCAAATCCAAACGAACATATTCAAAATTTGGTTATAAAAGGAATATAAACATTGGTACAGTGAATTTTATATTTTGCGCGTAAAACAATAAATCCAATCAAGTGAGCCGTGCCGTTATTCGCCTGTTCGTGTTCGTTAGTAACCATTGGACAGAGTGACGCCCGATAACAAATAATTATTAGTTTTGTTTTATTTTATCATCAATCATTACAAACGTGATTAACAAAATGTTGTTAATTGTATGAACTGTTTGCTGACATTCAGATTATTTGATGTACTTGAATTTCTGCGTACGTGTGCAATATGGTGAGCATTTTGGTGGTTATTGTCAATTCAAACAATTAGATAATATTTTACTGTAATTACTGCATTTTATTGCATGTAGTTAGTAGTTAGTGTTTGTGTATTTAAGTTATGTAATTTGCACATATTGCAATTGTAAAACAATGTGCTAAAATTATCATTTATGTGTATACGGTTTGAAGAAAATGGAGGTTACAGCAATTCAAAATATGAAGTGTATAGATGCAAAATCATCATATGACATTTTGTAATAAAATGAGTTAGCCATGTATTCCTATGAGAAATTGATGAAAAATACGAAATGTTTTATCTTCAGAAGCATAAACATATATTTCAAATTGTTATTATTGGTATCTTAAATTTAGCCTTAGATGCAAAAGCCGACATTTGCGTACTGCATTTAAATAAGACATATTCCATTGGACGAATCAAGTTACGGTTCTTCATACACGTGATCATGTTGTTTACATTATAAGCCGAAACTCTTTTGAAAAAAAATCTGTTGTGGCCAGCACAAGACCTCTCGTCATTTCCATATTAAGCTATATAAGTATTGTATTGCACTTCGCTTTCGAACCGTCGTTATATTACAGAAATTTACCCAAATATTGTTTTTTATTGTATTTAACATGTCTTCTGCACACATATAATTCTAATTATATCTATTTTTCATTGTATGAGGAAGTTTCTAAATGTCAGAGATTCTTCCAATTCATTAACCAGATTGGCGGTATTTCTGATGAATATATGCATTTTACCACAATTTTACCTATAATTTCAAATATTTAATTAATAAAACAATAAGAAAGATTAAATATACTTCCCAGAAAAAGCTATCAGATTGTCACTAAAACTGTTGATTTTTGACACTGACATGTGTCATTTACAAACTATGTTATAAACATTGGAATTTGTCAACTGGTTTCCTTAGTGCCTTAACCTCTGCGATTAGATTACTCTATAAATTATAGTGTCTTTATCTCTAAATCTATACAAGTGTATTAGATGGAGAATTTTATGTTCTTCAATACTTAATAAAAAAAAAAACTCCCAAAAAATTATATTTAGAAGAATTTTTCTAAGAAACTACTACTTCCGTTGTTCAATTGTTACCAAAACCTTTTCAGCTCTTCCCAGAAATGTCAGATTGAGGAAACTGCAGTTAAATATTTTTTAAGTCTTATAGTTTTTCAGGAATCGTGTCTACAATATCTAGACATACACACATACACACATCCACACACACACACACACACACACACACACACACACACACACACACATAGACATCATTTTAAAAATGTTATAATCGGATTCTAGGGACCTTAAATCGTGCTTATTCAATAAAATCTGGATATGCGAACAATCTTATGTGGCCAACACAAAACCTCCCGCTATTTAATTTTTATTAATTTAAATATATACTTACGTATTTACTAATGCTGAAAACTATATTAAGTTCCATTGCATATATCTATTGCTTTATTTACTATTTTTAAAATGTCACTATTATTAATTTGAAGTGATTAGTTTTTTGACAGTGACTTAGTTCCTTTGCATATAACATATAACTATTGCTTTATTTACTATTTTCTTTTTAAAATGTCACTATTATTAGTTTGAAATGATAGGTTCTTTGACAGTGATATTTACCTGTCAGTTACATTCATTTGAAATATGAACTCTGTAACCAAGGAATTGTGTTTATGTTAGGCTTTGGGATATATAAAAAACATTTTTGACAATATCTCGTGCCAAATTGACATTTAATTAAATACTTTCAAATTGATATACATTTTTTTGTTCATATCCTGTTCCGACTTAGAATTTATTTTGAACACACTATTAGCCCGATTCACAAAAAAGTTTAAGCTAATCCTCATTTTTGGATTAGAGAATTTTACTCTAATTTTAACAGTTTATTTCTTAAAATATAGTCTAATCTATCTTTTTTGATAATATTATAAAAATTAAATTTTAAATACCGGAATAGAATAGAATTCATTAATCCAAAAATGAGGATTAGCTTAAACTTTTTATTTCGCGATCACCCAGAAAATGAGCTCTTTCTAATCACTATTTAGACCGGAAAGTCCTTCTTTGCTGAGCTAGCTCTGAAAGTTGTCTATAAGGGATCGGAAAGTACTTTACCGATCCCGGGACCGGTAAAGCTAAATGTTTCCATGGAGATCAGTTGTTTATTTATTTCTTATTTGTTCGCAGCAAAAAAATAAAATAATACTTTTTTATTCTTTTTTCAGGATCGCAAAAAATATTGTACCCAACATGACCTGAAAGTGTCTATACTGGGCTCACAAGCTTCCAAAGCTCGCCTACGGCTCGCTCTGGAATATGCTTGCTCACCCAGTAAAGTATCACTTTCAGGTCTTGTTACGTAAATTACTATTGTGAATCGGGCTGTACATTTATTCTAATCTCACCTTCAGGTTAAATAAAATCGAAATAAAAATTTGTAGGATCACGTATGTGGTCAATTTTACTAAATAATGTTTTGTATTTCTCACCACAATAATTATTTTTGTTCTGTAAATTGTATTCTAATCTAAAATGAAAAGTGCAAACAATATATCGTCGACGAAATTATACTTAGTTTAATATAGTTTATAAACCACAACTACAATAGTTTCAAACACTGCAATAAACAATTTATAAATTTTACATTATTTTCCTAATTACCTTTTGCAAATTCGATGCAAAATATGTACAAACACTTTACTGTATTACAATACAAACAAAAATTCTGCATAATGAGTAATGTGCGTTTGTGTTCGATACATTTAATGGTAGAGTATAATATGTATAATTCTGTACACCATCAAATGTACAGTAGTCTATAACCATCGTAGTATGTACACACTAAAACGATAAAATAGTTATAGACGTTTTAGTGATCTGCGTGTTGAATTAAAAAATGCTGTGTCTCTACAGAAGTTGTGTATAGGTTCCTATGTAACAGTGATGTGAAAGAAATAGTAAAGGATTATAGTACATAAGATTATAGTTATATTATATAGTATAGAAGTATTTTATTGTGATACTGAACCATATTTTATTACAGGGGGTACTTTTATGAATTTTGCCTAAAGTATAATTAAGTATTCCTAATAGTTTTGTCATTTTGAGGTACCTAATAGAGTACTTGAGTATAGTTACTTTCAAATAATATGGATAATTAATTTTAGAAAGTGTTAAATCTGTCATTTTTAAATAACGGAAGTTTCGGTATACACTTTTGGAATCTAGCTACCGTTGATCTAACTGAGCTAGATAACCATGGACATGCCATTGTTGTTTTTGTCAGGAGTCTAGTAGTAACCAAAATAGAAAAAAACAAGCTTTCGAATTCTGAACAATACAGTGTGTCCCATTTAAAAGTGCCACCATTGGGATCTCGAGAACTATAAGAGATACGATGTCGTTTAAATGGAACTTTTTGTGCGCCTTTGGGAGGCCATCTCAGATGTGTTTTTGTTTTTCCAAAAAAATGTATAGGGCACTAGACAATGACGAAAAACTGAATATTGTTGATTTTTTCTTTTTCAAATAACTATCTAAACTATTAGTAATTGAAAAAAACGTTTCAAATATAAAAAATAGATATTTTTATTAACTAACCAGTGGCGTGCGAAATAAATTTTTATATCCGTAAATTTTCGAGGAAATAAATTTTCATATCCGTAAATTTTCGAGATATAAAACAAACTTATATTTTTTTAAATGAAACCCATGTCTTATTTTAATCCCAAAAAAATAATTATTTTTTTTTCTTTCCAATTATGTAAGGGTTATTATATTTTATATTTGTTTTGCTCCTAAAATTTATTTTTTTTCTTTATTTTTGTGAATTTTCTTATTATTTCTCAAAAAAAATATTATTTTTAGTAATTATATTGTTTTTGATAGATATAATTTATTTTATGCATTTATTACTTACTATTTGGGGGTAATATGCCGTGATGATATATTTATTTTATTTATTTTGATTCTAGACTTATAATTACAAATTATACTATAATGTGCCAAGGGCGACCTGATACAAAATATTATAAAAATTAATTTGATACGAGTTTTGAACAAAGTTTCCTAACGAAATAAATTATTTAAATACAAGGAGTATTTCTAAATAGAAATCTACCAATATTTTCAAAATAATTGTAAATTTAATACAAAATAAGGAAAAAATAATAATTTTGAAGGCAAAACAAATATAAAACATAATAACCTTTATAACATTGAAAAGAGAAAAAAGTAGTTATTTTTTTGAGACTAAAATCAGATATGGGTTCCATTTAAAAAAAATATAAGTTTGTGTTATATCTCAAAAATTTACGGATATAAAAATTTGTTTCGTACGTCATTGATTAGTTAATAAAAATATCTATCTTTTATATTTGAAACGTTTTTCTCAATTACCAATAGTTTAAAAGTTATTTGAAAAAGAAAAAATCAACACTAATCAGTTTTTCGTTATTATCTAGTGCCCTATGAGAATTTTTGGAAAAACAAAAGCACATCTGAGATGGTCTCCCAAAGGCGCACAAAAAGTTCCATTTAATCGACATCGTATCTCTTATAGTTCTCGAGATCCCAATGGTGGCATTTCTAAATGGGACACACTGTATACCAAAAGAAACTTCAGCTCTCTGTCCTTCAATCTGACAGTTTCTCCCCAGTTTTTGATTGGCTAATTCGCTGCGTCACGTGAGTGTCTGGAACCTATTTGACAGAATGGACGGAGCTAAAATCTTAACTCATACAATTCGAAGATGACCTTTATCACACTTTTTTATCAAAATTATATTGTACCCTGTACCTACCTACTGTTACGTATAAAACTGGCCATAGTCTTATGAACCAATGGATCAACTAATACTGGATCATAGAATACCTTTTGCTTGAATATGTTTTGAAAAACCAGATAAAATTTTGAGAGCATTAATGTGGTTGATTATTGTATTGACTTCAGAATATTTTATTCATATTATTTGAAAAAAGCTATACTCAAATTGATAATATTAGAACTAAAATTTAAATAATTATAATATTTTGCGTTTTAAATAAACATTTCACCACGGAAAGGATTTCCGCTGACATAAATAAAGTTCTTGAATATTTTGTTGGGATATAATTATTCAAGTTTAAATTGACTTTTTCCATTTTTCTTTCTGAATCCGTCTGCACTGTATCCCTCGTGAATACGAGTTGTAAACATGGAACTAGTGATGCTGATGTCGACAAAATATTTATTATTTCTTATATATGTTTTATATGCAGATGCGGAACGCCATAAAATTGTGAACAGAACGTGGAATAAATTTGTTTTGCCCCTTTTGCATCATCGAACTTCAAGGCTCCTTTAAAATAATTGAATAGAAAATAATTTGGAGGCTCAACTGCCAAACGAAAGAATGAAATATATTAGGAGAGTAGTGCACTCTCCGCTCCAGAAATGAGTGCCCGTGATGTAATGCCTGGTAGAGCAGATTGGCATATGTAGTTAATTTCTCGTTTTGTAACCGAATGCTCTATTGCATAATCCACAAACAATATAAGATTGGGTGCCCAAAAATATTTTCTGCTGGGTGGCAGGGCGCTGTCCCAATTTTTCCCGCTAGATGTCTTTCGTAGATACCTTTTGGATCTTTTTCCAAGCGTCATCCTTGGGGATACTTCTGAGTGAACAGTGTGATTTTTTTTTCGTTCACTGACGTGTTCGGCGATTTTCTAATGGCCGATTTTAAAAAGCAATATGTTAACATCAAGTTCTGGGGATTGGCGCCAATAATCTTTGCACATGGAAAGCTAGCTTAACAGGAAATAAAACTTTAATGCCTGCTATTGCAAAAATCGCTGAACACATCAAGCGGTACTTACATACCGCTCAGAAGATTCCCCAAGGATGGACAATACTTTCAGAAGGGTGTCTAGTGAAAGCCTTTAGAGGGAGAAATTGGAATTAGCATCCTACTCAAGGGATGGCCATAAAGAGTTTAACCGCCCATCACTTAAGTTCACAAAGACATCTAATACTTCTGCCCATCATAAATAATTAGACTGAATATCCCGTACTAAACTATTCTCGTTTTATAGTATAGGGTGTTTAAGCTATTTATGACTGTCCTTCGATTTTTGGTGCAAAAGTGGCCTATTGATTTTAGGCAAAAATGCTTTAAATAAATGTTGTATAGAATTAAATTCTGTATCTACATTAATAATCACATTTCCTTTCGCACGTTTCGTAACGGAAGAAATTGAATTTAAAATTTTATAAAAGTAACTTTATAGTGTTAGCCATAGTAGTAAAATAAACTCTCAAACAAATTTTATGACATTTTCCCTGTCAGAAATTATAAAATATAGTTTTCATCAAATGATTTGTATTTTCTCTTCCTGTGCATAATTCTCAAATTTCTATAATGATAACTCAGAGTTTTTCTATAACAGGTAAAATATGTTAAAATCTGACAGACCCGTTCCTGACAGGTAAACCATGTCACAATCTGACAGATACGTTTCTGACAAGGCAAAATGTCATATTTGTTTGTAATTTTATCTATCAGAAACGCTCTATATGGGGTCCCGTGGCCGCGTGCCTGAGTGTCTGGTCGCGAACCCGGGGGAACCGGGTTCGATCCCGACAGACGCCAAATATTTCCAATTTTACATGGCACAAAAGTGACCTCTGTGGTGTACTCTCCACACCAACTATGAGTGCCCGTGAGGTGACGCCTGGTAAGCGCCCACACGGTAAAATATATCGTCATCATTACCGTTGTCTACATGTGTTGTAGATACTGGTACACCCAGAAATGTGTAATATGCCGTGATGATATATTTATATTTATTTATTTTTTAGAAACGCTCCATGAAAACTATATTTTATAATTTCTAACAGGTAAAATGTCATAAAATTTGTTTGAAATTTTATTTCAATACCATGGCTAACACTATAAAGAGGTAACTTTTATAAAATTTTAAATTTAATTTTCTCGGTTACCAGAATCTGATTATTGGTTTAGATGCAGTATTTAATTCTCTATAATATATTATTTGAAGCATAAAATTAATAGGCCTCTTTTGACAAAGGAAAAACTGATTTCCCATATTAAACACCTATGGTCCGGTTTTCGTGTTACACCCGGTATACTACGAGTAGAATCCGTGTCGCAGTACAACAATTTTTTTACTGTTTGGTAAAACTGTCTGACGCCTGGAATTAGAAATATAGAAAAAGTCAAGCTACTTGTAAATATGGTTCAGCATCAATAGTAATTTGATTGGTCCTAGTGTAATATACATACAGTGTGAGATTCAGCAATGTTTACCCAAGATCCCGGCGGGTATCTCGGGAATGGCGCGATGTCCTTGGTGGCCACGTGGGCCGGCAGGTCGCCGCGGCCTTGGCGCCGCTTGCGACGTTGCCGTTGTTTCTCCCGGATCAGTAGAGCGGCCTGCATACTCGCCGACACTGCTGTGCTCATTCAGCGCAAGGCTGAATGACACCAACAATGGGACATTGCTAAGAACAAGTCGGAGCGAGATTGTAATATTAGAGAAAAACACATATTGTATGAGGGCTTATATGTCCAAACATTATACAATGTTGCTAATATTTTTATAAAAATAGAATACTTTTCATTCATAATTTACTTAAAAGATATTCGCGCTACGATTTTCTGTGACGTCATGTATCTGCTACTCACACAACGACACTAGTCACACGGACATGAAGGTCACAATGTCACAAACTTCAAACGCGAAGTTGAACGTAAGATCAGAGTAAACTAACCAATGCTGTCAGAGAAAAAGTGCGCTCTATTCAATCTTTTTTGTTTCATAAAGATTTAATTATTTCATTAGAGAAATATAAATTTTAATTGCAGGTTTTTGCGCTTGATATATAATTTAATACATAAAAGTGCAATAATTGTATATTTATAATGATAATAATGATAAAACATGGTGAAGAAGAACTGTGCAGTTCCAACTTGTGGAAACAATTTATTAAAAAACCCAAAAAAACTATTTATAAACAATCTTAATTTGCATTTTGTCCGCCAGGGTGAACTGGAATAGTTCAGATACATGACGTATGCGCTCACGTCACCTCATTGAGATTTGAAATTGACCCCTATTTTTAAAAAATTATATCTACAAAACAATGGACACAAATGGCGTGAAAATATTATTTACATATACTGTGACCGGTAGACTTCCAGGAAAAAAATAAAACAGAAAATGTGGCATGACCCCATTGTGAATAAAGTGTCGTCAAAATACTTACACAGGATGTCTCTCAAATAGGGGACCACAGATACCTGAGGCTAAAATAAGACGATTTCACTAAACTTGCTTCTACTGGAAAGTGTACCATTTAGCCAGTATTCTGCTTCAAAGTTCTTCGAAAAATAATTAATTTTGTTTATAATAACAGAACGTTTTATTCAATTTGGATGAAATTTGGTATGATAGTTCATGTGGTTATGTCATCTTTAAAGATAATACTTGTTATTATTAGTGAACCACTAGTGTATGAAACTTAAGGGTCCTAACATTGAATAGACCTTAACTTTTTAATGGTCTCGCCGATAATGTAAAATTATTTTTTTTGAGAAAGATACATTCAATAGTAAACTTTTCTCTCTCTGTTTAATTTGCGATATCTGTTACGGTTCAGATAGAAAAAGATAAAACCTTAGTGTCTGCACCGTGAAATTTTTATAATAAATTTAATCTAAAAGTCTGTCCAAACGCCAAACAGCTAATTTTTAATGAGAGTAACGAGTTGTCAATCTTCTCAACCTGTTTAGGAGTAAGTTAACGTATTTAATCGTCTTTTTTACAATAATGGTAGTAAAATACTATTAGGCCGAATAAACGGATGTTACTATACCGTGTTTTTAAACTATAAGCACTAGACGAAGTCACATTTACACCGCTAGAAGTTACCAAAAAAGTCACTAGATTTATTTGGCGGGGGAATTGAAATGTTAAAATGGAGGTCACGTCAGCATTTATACTTTCCAGGTTATATTTTCATTAACCAAAACTATTATAGACTTATAACTTAATTTATTCATATAAAATCATAAATACATAATTTTTAATTATAAATTAATTAATTGCATTATTTTTTTGTAATTCCTTGATGAAAAATTTATATATTTTTAAAAATACTGTTAACTCTTGGTTTTATGCATGCTGTTTTTATTCGTGAAATATCACAAAAAGAGAAATGCAACAAAAAACACGTGCAAATTCAACAAGTGATTTGACAACTACTAAGAGTTTGACGTTTCAATTACGTTTGAAGGTTAACTTGAAATTTCGTCTGGTTAAATGCGGCTTCACGAAATTGCTCATTAGCCAATCACAGGCTTTGATTTTCTCACTAGAATTTCTAGTTACTGTCTATAGTTTAAAAACAGAGTATAGTTGCTGAATATTACAAAGCAAATTTTTGACAACCCATAAACAATTGTTACTGTCATTAGAAATTAGTTATTAGAGTTTTACGTTATCGGCGTGGCCATTAAAAAGTTACGGTCTAATCAATGTTGGAACACTAAAGTTTCATACACTAGTGGTTTACTAATAATAACAAGTATCTTAAAAGATGACATAACCATACGAACTGTCATACCAAATTTCATCCAAATCGTATAAAGCGTTCTGTTATTACAAGCAAAATTTTTTTTTTTTCGAAGAACTTTGAAGCAGAAATCTGGCTAAATGGTACACTTTCCGGTAGAAGCAAGTTTAGTTAAATCGTGTTATTTTAGCCTCAGGAATCTGTTGTTAAGCCATGTCCCCATCTTTTAGAGACACCCTGTACATATACCATGTACGTATTACAAAGCGTGTAACAATAAAAAAAGTTTAATAATTTAAATTTTGTTTAACAATGACTTAATTTCGTCAAAGTATGGTAAACATTGTTGATTTTTCTAAAGTTATTATGAAATACATGAATATTTATTAAAAAATTATAGAGAATGCGTTGTTTGAATTTTGAATTAACATTTTTCCTTGAGTTGGTACAATATTCATCAAATATAATAATAGTACACTCACCGTAATAACAAATTGCGTGATGAATGGTAATAAAGACCATTTTTTATGAATAGGAAGTCTTTTTTCAGGAACGAAATTGCCTTTTTTCAATGTCTAATATTCTACTAATAATTTGATCATAATCATTTTTCACGTACTTTATAAGCATTATTTTTCATACGTTTATAATTTAGATTTCACATTGAAATGAAAGAAAATAACTACTGAAATATAGTTAAAAAGTAAGTAACAGAAAGCAGATTTTTTTTTGTCAACTAAGAGTGGGTTTCATGAAAGTGGGTTAACTCTGGAGTTACGCTAACCCAGGGCTACGTACACAGAGTGTTTGACAACTAAAAAAGTAATTTTGCTAATACTTTCCTTTCTTGTGTTAAATATGACGCGTGAAATGACAATTGTCACATAGGATGATAATTCGCTTTTTGTGTACGTAACCCTAATCCATCCTTAGGATGTTATAACTTTATTAATTTAATTATTTAATTTAATTATTGTGTTTCATAATTTTTTATTTTTTTATGCGTTATTGAGTTTTAAACTCAACTGACTAAATTATTTCCACGATAGCAGATTAAAGTTTTAGGGAATTTTGCTTTTTACAAAACTTATAATAACTATTTTGTTCTAATACCTACGGTAAGGAGATATTAAAAAAATATTTTCACCATTTTTCCAAGACAAAATTTGAGCATCGCCATTTAAAGAAGATAAAAAGTGCCCTAAAGATGTGCAAACCAAAATCCAACATTATTTCACACTAGGAAGATATTCGCAAAATTAAAAAACTGCAAAATTTACATTATCCCCTATAACTACGTAGTGTATCAATAGAAGTGACCCATTTTTTTACCTTCCGTCACCTTTAGGTAAGGAAGGTATTGTCTTTGGTCAAAAAATTCGGTGGTGAGCTTTTAATGAATAAGCACGTTTTAGGGTCCCTACAATACGAATTTACTATTTTTGAGATGATGTTTGTATGTATGTATGTATGTGTGTGTGTGTGTGTGTGTGTGTGTGTGTGTCCGTGTGTGTGTGTGTCCGTGTGTGTGTATGTATGTCCGTGTGTGACAAATTTTTCTCCGACGATAACTCCAATACTCCAATTCTAAAAATTATAATTCTTTCGTATTCCTCTTCTGTACATCCATATGAAGAGTTGATTAGATTTTGGTTATAATCGATCCACCGGAAGTACCCTTTTTTGAAGTTTTTAACAGTTTTTCTTAAAAAAACGCAGTTAAATATTACTTTTTGACATTTTGTTATTATATATATTAAAGAAAATACTCTTCTCTATACGGTTTAATTATACATTTTCCTTCATATTCAATAGATGTAAATTAAAAGCATTATAAAGAAATTAATTTTCAAAAATTAGTCTGCTTTGCAATTTATTATGGAAACAGCTGACATAATTATTCAAAAAAAATTAATTGACAGATGTCAGTTGCAAGTGCAAAACCAAATATGAAAAGTATAGGATCTAAAATTGGTATGTCATATTGTTACTCGCAAGTGACATGCAGAGAAAGGCCAAAGAGAAGATGGAAGGACATTACTTAGTGTAGTTTATGTTATAATTTTATTGCATTTAAAGAACCTTTTCAAATGAACTTTTAGCATGGAATTTGTAAAAAAAAGTATGTGTTCGTGTTCGATTTTGCATGATATTATATAGAATTTGTTCCAAGGACCTTTTGGTATGGGATTTGTACAAAATACATCGAACTGACGGAAGGTCTTGTGCTGGCCACAACAGATTTTTTTGTTATTGTTATTACATCAATATTTTGATTATTGTAATCAATTATTCTCAATTATTTTGTCTTTATTCGTTACAATGTTATTATTATTTTTAAATGATTGTAATATAGAAATATAAATTGATTTTTAAAAGTTCAACAATTTTTATGTAAAAAAATAAAATAACTTCACCAACGGGGAATCTAACCTCAACCAAAAATTTCGGACGAAACTGTTATAACCATTGCGTCATGGAGACATTTGTAAATCTTTTCATATTGCATAATAAAGAAGTAAAACAATTATTTATTTGACAATTTTTGTAATTTATTATAATTTTTGCAATATTATTAAAGTAATTAATATTAAATAATGTATAAGATGTAATGTACTATTATCATGTTCAATAGCATGGTTTGTTTTTTTGCTGGACACTTTGTATTTACAAAAAAATGCTTCCCATGTTAAACGCCTATGTTTACTCATAAAATAAATGCTTCAATATATTGCTGTCAAACATTCATACCGTAACTATGGCAATGATATGCCCTATATTTACTGATAAAACTGATAAAATAAACTCTCGGTATATGTATGAACTTTTTGATATGTAGCAATGTTTGGACATATAAGCAACCATTATGAATGTTTAAGCTAACTTACCTTCGAATCTGACACCGATCGAACACATCGGTAACGCCAACTGTCAATATTTTTGATGACACTACACTATTAACTGTACATTTAATCCATTATTGTTGCCATGGTTACGTTAACACACCAGTGTGAAGCATTTTTCTTCTTTTTGAACACTGCGGTACTTCCAATCTCTTTCTTCTGTTAGTACACATTCTTCTACGTTGTTTTGATTTAGGAATATTTTGATTTTGCAGTCCGTAGTTTTGAGATAGATATAAAAGATTCCAAAATTTTCTAATACTATTCTTCCAAATTTGTAGATAAAACATAGAAGAACACTTCTTAGACTTTTTTGCCATAAATATTATAAGAATACTGTTGCTAATACCAAACTTGTAACTTAATTAATAAACTTGGTGTTACTATCATGATCTTTTGAAGCTTGCATTCATTGTGCTAGGCTACAGTATAGGAGAAATATATGTAAATTTTTTATTCTTAAATGTAATTCCTTGTGTTTGGCCATTTGGAGATAGATGGCAGGGTTATCCAGGGTCTATGCGGTTATTCATTGTTGTAGATAGTGACGTAATCACAGCATTTTAAAATAAGGGTAGCACATATTTAAGCTGAAGCACTTGAAAATAACGCGGGAATACTGAAAGATAATGATGAAACGGATACTGATGTATGGTATGGTTCGGACACGCGTAAATTGTTGAAGAGTTGTAAAAATCTGGTGCAATACAAATGTCTGAATAATTCCTAACCTAAATCAGCTCTAATATATTAAATAGTTATATAGCTATTCGCTAGTGAAATAGAGCAATATGACGTCTAGCGGCGAAAATATGAACTAGTACATGGTAGTAAGTCCTAACCGAGGTAGCGGCGAACGCATCGTTTCTGTCACTTATTTAACAAATAAATCACGAGTGGATTGAAATTTGTAGGCTATACTTCATTTTACGTAAGAAAATAGTAGATTACTCTTAAGAGCCGACCGTTTTTACATGCATTGAATAAATAATTTAAATTTGTGAAATCAAGCTTTGTCAATAATAAATATATTTATCTGTAAAAATGTCAAAATCTAAAATTACAACAAAATATGGTTAAACATCACTAAATTCTGTAGATTTTATTTGACAACTGACAGGCGATATTTGTTTCGTTTCTGTGAAATAGGTTTATATTCTGACCAATCAAAGAGTAGAATTTATATATCCCTAACTAAACCAACGCTATTCTTACGTAAAATAAAATATAATAACAAAATCTAAAACTTCAACACGTTTTAGTTGCGTTTAATCTATGTACGTCATTAGCACGCAGAAATCCAGAAATAATTAATTTTCATAATTTCCCGAAAATAAGAATCTAACTTCTATAGAAAAATTTATTAGAGAAATTTGCCAATTTGAAATAGTTGGTATAGACGAAAGTTATGCATTCATCTTTTAAAAATGGGAAAGGAACCGAGTAAAAATAATGCTTGCTCCTTGGATTTTGTAAAGAAAGATTATATTATGCCGGGTATAACTACAAGATAATAATTACTTAGTGTCTTTATTAAAATACTTCGTAATGAAATTTAAACTTGTAGACCTACCTGCACAAAGATGACAATAAAATAATAATACTTATCTCTCCATTAATCTATCAAAGACTGTAATAATGTAGTACTATGTAGATTCAAGAAAACAAAGACTCGAATCATGTAAATTCAAAATTCGAGAGAATGCTGAACATAATTTTTATATGAAACGGACTAGTTCGCAAGATTCAAAATGTTATTCATATTAGAAACATTATTTTTATTTAATATTAACTATAATATTAATATTACTTTGTATTTCAAACGCCGCAGTGTATAAGAATACAGTTGCGGGAAACGAAGCATCTACCTTAAACCGGCCATATTGTTACGTCACGCGCTAAGCTCCTCCTCTTCTTTACTCGTGAATAGAGGACCGCAAGAAAAAGTTTATGGACGAAATTATAGGCCCGACGAGAAGCGGACGGCCTTTATTTGTCTAAGGGCGTAATTTTATTTCGACAACATTTTAATCTCAACTGAGTAATTCGGAAAGATATGTGGATATAGATTATTACTAGCTGACCCGCCCCGGCTTCGCACGGATGAAGCTAAAATAACAATTAGCTACACGTGTACCAGTAATTTTTCACATTTATTTCGGAGATATGCGCTGCGTAGGGAGCCGGCAACCTGCCTCGCATCGTACATGTAACAGGCTCATTAACAAGATTGAAGGTATTTCTGATGGATATGTGCATTTTACCTATAATTTTAAATATTTAATTAATAAAACAATAAGGAAGATTAAATATACCTCCTAGAAAAGCTTTCAGAATGACACTAAAACTGTTGATTTTTGACACTGACATCTATCATTTACAAACTATGTTATTAATATTACTATATTATAGACATTTGAATTTGTTAACTGGTTTCCATAAAGACATACACACACACACACACACACACACACACACACACACACACACACACACATCATCGTAAAAATGTTAAAATGGGATTGTAGACGCCTTAAGTCGTGCTTATTTACTAAAGTCTGGATATGCATTTTTTAGTATGATTCCAGTATCTTAGCGAGAGATAAAAATATGAAAGAGTTTCAACAGAACTTTGATTTTATTTTGCGTAGAATTGATTTGCTTATAACAAAAGAAAACTGTTCATGTATTTAATAAAGAATCTGAATATCGCTGAATGAATTTAAAAAGAACTTCAAGAAACATTTAATTGTCATACATTATTCTAATTGCACATAAATAGATATGCTCAATAAAAGTATACTTTGAGAACACTATAATATATCCGCCTAGATAAAACTTTTATTCTAACACAATCGATATATCGATTCTACTACTACATTAAATGTATTTTATTTGTGATTCAGGGTTTGTATTGTACTCGTATTGTAATTAAATAGTTTCTTTTGTACCTGAAAGTGATTATTGACATTGTAACAACGTAGGAGTAAATAATTCTATTTTTATATTTATATCAATTATGTTGAAAGATAATTAATAGTTATTCATGGTGTCTACAAGCGAATAAAGATTTTTTAAATCACAATAGAAAGTTTAGCACACGAGGTGTTGGAATTTTTTTTATATTCTACTTGATAGTAAAGACATTTTATACAAGCGTTGAAATTAGCACATTCAGTTACACTTTCCGTTTGTGAATAAAATTTATTTTCCTACAACCGTGCTTAAAGTACATACTTTACGCACTCTTTACAATGTGAAAAGTGTCACTTTTCAAACACTACTTGTCAACTAACACTAACAATATTTGAAGATCACACTCAGTATTATGAGTAATAGCCTTAACATTTCGGTTATAGAAAAAATATTTTATTCAACTCGTGTGTAAATAGTATTTTTTATCTCGTATTAATTTGAATCATCGCACTCGACCAAAAAAGTACTACTTTACACACTTGTTACATAAATAACTATTTCCTAGCTAATATAGCAATTAATAACTGATTCATTAAGCTAACTGGTAGAGCTGACAGCTGTCATTTTGTAAAAATAAGTAGGTAACCTAAAAGGCTGCTCCTGAAACTGAATCCGAAAAGATCAATCCAGAACAAATGAATTTCGTGAGGGGCAGCTGTCAGAAATAAATTTCATACATAATTTACTCAATGATGGAGCCATTGAAAAATTTATGGTTTAATTTTATGAATGAATTGTAATCAAAATAAAAATTTCTCGATATTTATCATAAGATATATAATTAAATAATTTTTAAAAATATTTAAAAGTGAGGTTAAAATCATTCCTGTGGAGGGCAAGTGACGTCATTCTGGAATGGTCTATTAATTCAAATTTTTGATGAACCTAAATATGAACCGAGCCTTTATTTATATTGTAAATTATTCTTCTTCTTTTCCTTATACCCAAGATGGATGTCGGATTTTGAAATTTGTTTAGATTCCTATTCGTTATTTAGTTCATTTCTCATATTTACATGCACCACTCATACACGGTTGCAGATAGAATAACGCACGATAAAAGTCTGAATTCAGCATGAAATTCTCTTTCTTTTCATGTCACATGATTTTTTTACACCATCGGATCTCGAGTTACAACAGTTTGAATTTATCTACATGATTTTTCATCGAAATTTTGTGTATTTTCAATAATACAAAATTTTGATGAAAAATCATGTCAAATCATAAAAAATTCTTGCAACATCCCTATTCTCTTTTGTTTTAAAAGAGAATCAAAGCTATCCGCATTTATTTCATTATGAAATTGTGTTATAACTGAAATTAATTTTGCAAAAGAGTAAATCTTTTTGCATCATATAACCTGAACTTTCCATTTGTTTTATTATGTGCATTAGTTTAAATTACTGCATAATATGCAAAACGTTTTAAATTACGGAAGAACCATTGTTCTGGTTTTTATGCTTTTTCTTTATGTTGTATTAAAAGTTTATACAGTTAAAAGAATTAATTACCTACCGCATAGCTATTAGAGAAATTAAGTTGATATTATATTTTAAGTTTTTACTAAAGTGAAATTTTGCTAATTAAAATATGTTAATGGATAAATTTGTTTTTACCGCACGCTAAGAGAGGTATTGGAATCATGCTAAAAATCGCATATCCAGATGTTAGTGGATAAGTACGTTTTAAGATCCCTATAATACGATTATAACATTTTTACAATGATTTGTGTGTGGATGAGTGTGTGGATGTTGGGATGTTGGAACTACAGTTTCTCAAATACTATAAGACTTAAAAAATATATAATTGCAGTTTCCTCAATTTGATATTACTGGTAAGAGCTGATTAGATTTTGGTAACAATTGGACAACCGGAAATAATAGTTTCTTTTAAAAATCGTCTAAATATTATTTTTTGAAAATTTCTGTCATTACTAATATTAAAGAATATAAAAATCTCTATCCGACATATAAAATTTTTATTATATCTTCTATGGAGTTAAAGATAGAGACATAATAAATATGTAAAATAATCAGTTGTAAATGAATCTCAGAACCCATGGAAAACAAGTGGAACAATTAAAATGTCAATTACAAACATTTTAATTTTTCAATTAGTTTCCATGGGCTATGAGATTCATTAAAATATATTATTTTATATATTTATATTTCTCTATCTGTAAATCTATAGAAGTTATTACCGTGAGTATTTTTTAAAGTGAAACATTGAGTTTGTCATATCCATGATTACGACTTGACATTTGATTGACAGCAATGTATTTGCCCGTTCCATTTAAAATGAAACATAGGGACCGAATTTGACATTTGATAAGACGTAAATAGAGGTTAATTTTGTTTAAAGAATTATACCTGCATTCTAAATTAAAATTAGTTGTAGAAAAAATATAGTGTGCACCTTGTGCCCGAGTGGTTTTCTGACTCGGCTAAATTTCTTACAATATTTAAATATAATTCTTCTGTCAAGTTTATTCCCCATGTGTCATTTTAAATGAGACAGGCAAATACATTGCTGTCAATCAATTGTCAAATCATAACTTATAGGAACATTCAATGGTTATCTGTCATATTGATAAGATGTCATTAGAGGTTAATTTTGTTTAAATAATTATACCTGTTTTCTAAAAATTAAATTTAGATGTAGAAAAAATACTGTGTGCACCTTGTGCCCGAAATATGTTTAGTGCTCTCGAGTGGTTTTCTGACTCCGCTAAATTTCTTACAATATTTAAATATAATACATGTCAGATTCGTTCCCTATGTTTCATTTTAAATGGAACGGGCAAATACATTGCTGTCATTTAAATATCAAGTCGTAACCATGGATATTACAAAGCCAATGTTTCACGTTAAAAAATACTCACGGTATAAAAATGTTCAATGTATCAGTCAGAGAATTTTATATTCTTTAATATTTGTAATAACATAAATTTCCAAAATATATTTAGATTTTTTTTTAAGAAACTACTACTTCCGGTTGTCCAATTGTTTCCAAAACCTTTTCAGCTCTTCCCATTAATGTCAGAATAAGGAATTTGTATTTAAATTTATCTTTAGTCTTATAGAATTTGAGAAACGGTCCCTCCAACATCCAGACACACACACATCATTGTAAAAGTATTAAAATCAGATTCTAGTGACCTTAAAACGTATTATTTGCTAAAATTTGGATACGCGATTTTTAGCATAAATCCAAAGCTCTCTTAGCGAGAGAATCCAACCCTCTAGCGGTAGCACGCACTTTAGAATTCTATCATAGAAAACAGGCGAATACGATTTTACTTTTACGAATCTTGGTAGCATGCACTTTAGAATTCTATATTCACTTTTTGTTTCGGGAATTATCGGATTATATGCTATTAAAATAAAAAATATTATGACATTTGTATATAATAAATGTATAAATTATATATAAATGGGCTTTGAGTGGAATTTTGACGCTTGCAGGTGAATATTTTGAGACACGCATGCTACCAAATTTTCGCTTTGTGGCGAAAAGCGAAAACAAATGCCTCATTTTGATAGAATTCTAAAGTGCGTGCTACCACTACTGAACATCGTACAGAACGAGAACATGAATCTAGAACTTCAAATTGCATCTTATTATCGATAAATATCATGTAAACAATAACTTATCTCCCGTGTTAAATATGACACAACATAAACACTTTTCTCTAGTCTCTAAAATTAAATGACATCCCCTTGGTGTTCATGTCTTGTGCTCGCGCCAAACTCTTGTTGATTGAGAATCAATACTGAATACAGCAGCAAAGGCTGCAAGTCTTATCGCACCAGCCTGAAGGCTGCAACATGCTAGAGGCACGAGCGCAGCAACCGCGATCTAATTAACGCCAACAAGATGGAAAGAGTTGACTTGTGTACGGGAAATTAGATGGAAAATAAATTTAAAACGGGAGAAGAGGAAGAGGGGGTTATTTATTGAAAATACGTTAAACAAGAAGCTGAACTGTGATGTAGGTTATCGCGGAGTTCTTAGTTTATGAATGTTTTACGTGATTTTGATTTTTGATTTGATTATAAGTATATACGGTCTCGTGGCCGCGTGCCAGAGTGTCTGGTCGCGAACCTGGGGATCCGGGTTCGATCCTGACCGACGCCAAATATTTCGAATTTTAAATGGCACAAAAGTGACCCCTGTGGTGCACTCTCCACGCTAGCAATGAGTGCCCGTGAGGTGACGCCTGGTAAGCGCCCGCACGGTACAAATGTCATCATCATTACCGATATCTGCGATAAAGCAGATTGTGGCACACTCAATGGGTAATATGCCGTGATGATATATTTATTTTATTTATTCTTCACTTAAGAATGTCGTTGCACAATAATAGAGAGTTTTGCGAGTTGTTTGGCAACAAAAACTTTTTCGTTGCCGTAAAAGTCAATTTAAGATAAAAAATTTGTTGTGGCCAGCACAAGACCTCTCGCCATTTCCATATTAGGCTATATACCTATATTAGATGGAGAATTTTATGTTCTTCAATATTAAAAAAAAACTCCCAAAAAATGATATTTAGAAGAAATTTTCTAAGAAACTACTACTTCCGGTTGTTCAATTGTTACCAAAACCTTTTCAGCTCTTCCCAGGAATGTCAGATTGAGGAAACTGCAGTTAAATATTTTTTAAGTCTTATAGTTTTTGAGGAATCGTCCCTCCAACATCCATACATACACACACACACACACAAACACGCGAATTTTAGCATGAATCCAATACCTCTTTTAGCGAGAGGTAAAAAGAGTTAATTGAATAAACTAAAAGTAAATTGATTTTCGCCGTTTTTTTTTTTTTCTAAAATTAGAATTAATAATCATTTGTCAATATTTCAAAGCTAACTAAAATCATGTTAGATTCAATGTAATAACTGTATTATTAGGAGGACAAAACCTTATAATAAAAGAACCTTACATTAATTACAAGTTGTAATAATTGAAACATGCGTTTTAATTCAAGCAAAATTTTTTCTTCCTTTGGCATTTTTTCGTAAAATCAAAAATAAGATTTTTTTTCCTTTTGTAAACTCAATCCGGGGACATACTGTATATACCTGTCAAAATCTCGGTATGTGATTTTCAGCGCAATCTCTATACCCCTAAAAATTCATTTTATGTAGGTGGCACAAAATATGCACACACATTTGCAAAAATGAATAAAACCTCTCGTTGCAATACATTATAATATTTCATATTGCACATTGCATGTTGCTTGCAGCTTAGAATATTATTCATATTGTTCAATTGAACTCTCGGGATCAATATCTATTATAAAAGAAATAAAATATAACTTCTATTTTTATTTCTTTTTAAGTAATATTCTCGTTACAAAGTTATTGAAAATTTTTCTCTAAACCTTAGTATTTATTTTAAAAAAACTCTCCTATAGAATTGTAAGTTCTTTGTACAAGATTTTTATTGAAATGGGAGACGATTGGAAAAAGCAAATACTCGAGAATGGAGTTATTTTGTTTTATTACTATTGTAATTTACAGATCTTTTCTCTCACACACTTAAGAATGAAATGACAAAAAAGAAAAATGCTTTAGCCTTAACAATAATTTTAATAGATATTCACACACCAAGTGAGCTAAGGTAATAAACATTCTTAGCTCACGCGGTTAGTACAATATTTTATTCAATTTTGACGAAATAATAATAAAAACCATTATAATATTGAATTTTGACAAAATAAAAAACTGATCAGTTAGTAGGCTGAGCATGACAATTGTCGCTGATAGACGTCAAGTCTTCTATTTAAAATGCTTTATTGTCTGTCATTTCCCGTGAAAAATAATGAAAATGGCTGATAATGTCTGTTAAATATTATGGTGAGTGTTATTTTCGTACCTGATGTTATTTTAAATGCATTCTTTGTTGCACAGTGAGTTAAAATTTTGTGAGAGTGATTTAATTTTTTATTTAATGCACATGTGAGAAAAGTGTTACTTATAGTTGTTGCTATGCAGTTAATAATGACAGTTTAAAACGTCAAAATTGAATAAATATATATATATATATATATATATATATATATATATATATATATATATATATATTTATATACCAAGTGAGCTAAGATAATGTTTATTCATGAGAATAAAGTTTAGAAAAACTGTTACGAATTTCAAATAAGAGCACTTCCGGTTGACCGATTATAATCAAAATCTAATTAGTTCTTCATATGGATGTGAAGAAGAGGACTACGAAAGAATAATAATTTTTAGAATTTTAGTTTTGGAGTTATTGTCGGAGAAAAATTTGTCACACACACACACACACACACACACACAGAGAGAGAGACATCATCGTAAAACTAGTAAAATCGTATTCTGTGGACCCTAAAACGTGCGTATTCATTAAAATCTCATCACTGAATTTTTTCACCAAAGACAATACCTTCCTTACCTAAAGGTAGAGATGCACACGATTTCGAGCTTTGGCCCGGCCCGGCCCGAAGCCCGCCTCGATTTCGAGTCGATCATCGAGCCGGGCCGAAGATGTTTTTTATCGGGCCGAATCGGGCTAATCATTTTCAAAAATCGAGACGAGTCGGACTTTTGATTTTGGCCCGGCCCGAAAATTTGAGCTTTTCGGGCCGGCCCGAAAAATCTTATAGTTCAATCAAATGCAAAGTTTCCTTAATATTTTAATGAAAATGGATGAAGTTAAAAAGGATTAAAATGATTTAATAACAACATACTTCACATATTAATAAATGAAAATGTATTATTTAACTTCAAGACTTCAAGGTTATTTATTAAAGCATAATAATTATATTGTGATGTTGCTATTATTATTATTGTTATTACTCGTATACTTAAATAAAAGTGATTTTTGTTTCTACCATAATGATTTCTTGCCCTATTTTTGAGCAGAAACAAAGTTAGATAAAAAATCTTTATGTAAATTATATTTTTTTTTATATAAAATTTGTGAAAAAGTTGTTTAAATTTGCGAGCGGCGTTGGTAAACAAAGTGTTAAATACTCGTAAGTCTGTAATTTTTATAACAAACTTACACTAGAAGGGTCTTTTTTTTAACGACTTATGTTAACTAATGTTGAAAGTTATAAGAATGTAGAGGTTTTTTATAAGTTTAACACGAAAAAAGTTAAACATTTCGCCTTAACATAAAAATCAACATTAGGAATGTCGGATGCACCCAATTTCGAGCTTTTGCCCGGCCCGGCCCGAAGCCCGGCCCGAATTCGAGTCAATTTTCGAGCCGGGCTAGCTAATTTTTTTGTCGAGTCGATCTTCGAGTCTGGCCGGTAATTTTTATTTTTGGGCCGAGTCGATCCAAACCTCAAAGCCCGGCCCGGCCCGGCCGGAATGCATCTCTACCTAAAGGTGACGAAAGGTAAAAAAAGTGGCAAAAAAATTATAACACTTAATGTGGGTTTTTGAAGATTATTCTCATACACTTTTTATTCTCTTCTTTGTATTGTTCACCATTCTTTGGTGAGAGAGATGCATTGAATTAACGCGCTGTCGCAGCAGCGTAGGCGAGAGAATGCGGCATTATCACCGTACAAATAGTTCATTAAATACGCATCGGACCTTAATACGATGCCATTAGTGCGCCCCAACGTCACGGACGCCAATGTCATCAACATGCATGGGGATGGACCCAGACGTGTAGATGCAGGCATTTAAATGAGGCGGATAATAAGAAGAAGGATGGAGGAATTAAAGTTTGATCAGGATGATCTTAGGATGGACAAGAACTAGAATCTTGAGGGAAAGTCTAATGTCCGGTTGCAGAAACGCCTTGTTCAATTAACGGTTCATCAAAACAAACAAATGTAACGCGATTTTTTAACAACAATAGAGAGTTATTGCCGCTTCAACGCAAAAATAACGTGCACTTTAAAGTCAGGTGATAGCCCGAGTGCGCATGCGTACTAATAAGCTTCACGTTATATGAATAAGGAGACACGTTATGTATCTTTTGAGGTTATGTTTGGTGAAAAGTGTGGATGTAACCTCGTTTGTGTTGCTTTTAGCGTTAACGTTAGCGTGAATACACGAATTAAATGCGGTAAACATTGAAATTGAAAGTCCTAATTTCTAAAATAAAGTGTGTTCTACATAAGGTTAACGTTTACGTTCTTTCATCTTAGAAGTTGCAATAACTCCCTATTGTTTTACAAGTCACAAGAACAAGAAAACTGATTCGAATTTGTTCGATTTGAGGAACTGCTGTTTGAACAACGCTAGCTACTTTAAAGTTAAAAGTTTTGTAATCTTATCGGAAATTTTCCGACAAATTTGATGGTGTTATTCTATTCCGACTAATTTTTAACTTTAACTACTCATATCTTTGTAGTTATTGAAGATATCGTTCTGATTTTTTCAGATTATTATTCATTTATGTTTTTAGAATGTGTTCATGTAATAAAAATATCATATTTGTTTCTAAAATGATAAGAAAAATAATAAAAACTAGCATTCCAACACGTTTGTTTTGGATTTTGCAGTACAAAAAATACGAAAAGTTTCTCGCTTATTGTTTTTTGTGCTGCAAAATCCAAAACAAATCTGTAATATAAGGTTTGATTATACATTTTATTTCATATTCAATAGATATAGAGTTAAAGAATTATAAAGAGATTAACTTTCATGAATTAACCAGCTTTGCCATAATCATGGAAACAGCTGATATACTCAAATAATTCTAATTGACAGATGTCAGTGTCAAGTGCAATTTACATAGTTTATTTATAAAATCTTTTCCAAGGAACTTTCGGCATGTAATTTATAGAAAATAGTATATGTTTGTATTACAATTTTACTGGATATACAGGGTGTTAAAAAATAAGTGTCACAAATTATGGGGGTATATAGTACTGACCAAAATGAGTAAAAAGTTTAATCAACATGGATCCGATCTTCAACTGTTTTTGAGAAAGAGGCCATTTTGTATTAGAACCAAAGAAAAACTGACTAAGATAGTGGCAGAACAAAATTTTGTCTATGCCAGTAAATAGATTATGAAAAAGACAATAATATTTTATATGAAACATTTTTTTACCTCCCGCTAGCCTTGGTAAGGGAGGTATAGGGATCGTGCTAAAAATCACACATCGAGATTTTAGTAAATGACCACGTTTTAAGGTCCCTAGAATCCAATTTTAACATTTTCACGATGTTGTCTGTATGTGTGTATGTGTGTGTGTGTGTGTGTGTGTGTGTGTGTGTATGTGTGTATGTGTACGAATTTTGTTTGCACTCTAACTCAAATACTATCATTCAGAAAATTCTGAAACCTTGTATTTCTACCCTATTCTAATAGGAATAGAAGCCATTAGATTTTGGTGTAAATCGGGTAAACGGAAATGGTACTTTACTTGAAGCTCATAGTGGTTTTTCTTCAAAAAATAACATTAAATGCCATTTTTTCGCATTTAATGTCATTGAAAAATTATAGATTATTGAACTTTGTACAGGTATACATTAATACTTTTTCTATATATTTTACAAATACATTTAAAAATCATTTTTCTTTTTTTAATCCCGAAGCCTAAGATAAACACAATTCCTTTGTTACACAGTTCATATTTCAAATTAATGTAACTGACAGTAAATGTCACTGTCAAAAAACTAATCACTTCAAATTAATAATAGTGACATATTAAATAATAAAGAAAATCGTAAATAAAGCAATAGTTATATGCAATGGAACATAATATAGTTTGAAGCATTACTAAATACGTAGGTATGTATTTAAATTAATAAAAATTAAATAGCGGGAGGTTTTGTGTTGGCCACATCAGATTTTTTTACTTTCTAATAGTTACGAAGTTATTTGAAAACTAATGTCTTAGTACAATTATTTGAATTTTTTGAAAAACAAGAACACATCTAAGATGACCTCTGAAAGGTAAAAAAAAATGTCTCATTTAATCAAAGTCGTAACTTTTACGGTTTTCGAGATAGCAGAGGTAAACACCGAAAAAACTCATTTTTCATTGCCTTATATCTCGGAAACTATTGAAGATCGGACCCATGTTGATTAAGCTTTTTTTTACTTATTTTGGTCAGTACTATATGCCCTCATAATTTGTGACATTTATTTTTTAACACCTTGTATAGAATCTTTTCTAAGGAACTTTTGGTATGGGATTTGTACGAAATACATAGAATTGACGGAAGGTAATGTGCTGGCCACATCAGATTTTTCCAAGGGTTTCAAACCATTAAACACTGTAGTATAGACCACAAAAACGTTAAAACCCCGAGATATAATATTCGGTATAGACGTATTGATTATAAGAAAGTATGGATTTAGTTTAAAAGTTGCATGTTTCATGCATGTACCCAACAATAAATAATGTTTCGCTGCAGTGTATGTTAGTGGATTCCGATAGTTATATGAACGTGATAGTAGCTACATATGTGAAATCACGCACTACACTAAGCACATGTGGCGAGAATATAGCACGTATAACACTAATTTTCAGATCAGGAGAAGATAATTCATGGTTAGTGTATTGAACTTTGTAAAACTTAAAACCTCAAAAATATGTAGTAATACAAATAATGTATGTAAGAAAAGTTTTATCGTCTTAATATCTAAATCCTAAATTTATATGCCCTAAATAACGTCATTATTTAGGATTTTAGAAATTAGATTTTAGGGTATTGTAGAAACACTATCCCTTGAAGTTGATGAGCACTAATTAAACAAATCATGTTCGCTGCTATAATTTGCATTAAGCATTAAAACATTCAGTGGCTTTAGTCAAATTTAACACACCTGAAGTTGTCGGTTGCCGATAACTATATAACCTTAAAAAAAGTAAATCTGTTGTGGCCAGCACAATACCTCTCGCCATATCCATTTTATGTTATATAAGTATTGAACCGTCGTTTTATAACAAAAAAATTACAGGACTTTAAGTACTCAAATATTGTTTTTATTGTATTTAACATGTCTTCTGTACACATACATTTCTAATTATTTATATATTCATTGTACGTTGTAAGATTGGCGGTATTTCTGATGGATATATCCATTTAACCTACAATTTTAAATATTTAATTAATAAAACAATGAGAAAGATTAAATGTACTTCCCAGCGAAAGCTTTCAGAATGTCACTAAAACTTTTGATTTTTGACACTGACATCTGTCATTTACAAACTATGTTATAAACATTACCGTGTTATAAACATTTGCATTTATCAACTGGTTACAAGATATAATAAAATTTTTAAATGTATTAGATGGAGAATATTATGTTCTTCAATAATAAAAAATTCCAAAATATAATATTTAGAAGATTTTTTAAAAGATTCTATTACTTCCGGTTGTCCAATTATTATCAAAATCTAATCAGCTCTTCCCAAAAATGTCAGATTGAGGAAACTGCAGTTAAATATTTTTTAAGTCTTATAGTATTTGAGAAACCGTGGTTCCAACATCCACACACACACACACACACACACACACACACACACACACACACAACACAAACACACACACATACACACACACATACACACGGACATCATCGTAAAAATGTTATAATCGGATTATAGGGACCTTAAAATGTACTTATCCACTAAAATCTGTATATGCGAATTTTAGCATGATTCCAATACCTCTCTTAGAGGTAAAAAAAAAATCTGTTGTGGCCAGCACAATACCTCTCGCCATCTCCATTTTATGTTATATAAGTATTGTATTCCACTTCGCTATCGAACCGTCGTTTTATATCAAAAACATTACAGAACTTTACCCAAATATTATTTTTATTGTATTTAACATGTCTTCTGCACACATACAATTCTAATTATATCTATTTTTCATTGTATGAGGAAGTTCCTAAATGTCAGAGATTCTTCCAACTCATTAGCAAGATTGGCGGATATATGCATTTTACCTACAATTTTACTATTCAATTCACTCTCATAAAGTATAATGGAATATTTCTGGTTAGGTCGTAATTATAATAATGCAATATATTTGTAAATTTATATTCCTGATCGATACACGGTCGGATGAGAATATGACGCGTGATTCGTGGAAACCGCTGCTTGTGCTCTGGTCTGAATGTCATTATGGAAATGGAGGGAATATTTTATATGCGGATTGTTTCGTTTGAGTTTTCCGTGTTGGTGCATACTTTTCTATGCAATTTGTCATGAAATTTTGATGCGGGATGGATGGATTTTACAGAGTGTATAGCATGGCGTTTAGGAGCATTTGCATATGAAATTTCTTCGTCTTCTACTTCACTGAAATTCATGTATATGTTAGATTTTGTTCCTTTTTACGGTTTGTGTACACATACAAAATTCATATGAATAGTACAGAATTGTATATTTTTTCTTAATAAATTCTTGACGTTTTCTTAAACTCATTCTGATTTCTCGGGGCTCAAGAATGATTTGAATTGTATGTAAAGTGAATAGAATAAAACCGACGTCTACGAATATTTACTTCGATTATCCAAAGAGGAGTATCCGAACAATATTTTACCTCTCGCTAAGAGAGGTACTAGATTCATGCTAAAAATCGCAAATCCAGATTTTAGTGAATAAGCACGATTTAAGGTCTCTATAAACCGATTTTAACATTTTTACGATGATGTCTGTGTATGTGTGTGTGTGTGTGTGTGTGTGTGTGTGTGTGTGTGTGTGTGTGTGTGTGTGTGTTTAGTGTGTGAGTGTGTGTACGTGTGGATGTTGGAAGGACGTTTCCTCAAAGACCACACAAAACTTTTTACCTTTCGTCACCTTTAGATAAGGAAGGTATTGTTTTTGGTCAAAAAATTCGTTGGTGAGTTTTTAATGAATATGCACGTTTTAGGGTCCCTACAATAGGAATTTACTATTTTTAAGATGATGTCTGTATGTATGTCCGTGTGTGACAAATTTTTCTCCGACGATTACTCCAATACTACAATTCTAAAAATTATAATTCTTTTCTATTTCTATTCTTTACATCCATATGAAGAGCTGATTAAATTTTGGTTACAATTGATCCACCGGAAGTACCCTTATTGGAAGTTTTTAACAGTTTTTCTTAAAAAAAAAACGCAGTTAAATATTATTTTTTGACAGTTTAAGTTTATAAATATTAAAAATGCTCTTCTCTATACGGTTTGATTATACATTTTCCTTCATATTCAATAGATATAGAGTCAAAACATTATGAAGAGATTAATTTTCAGTAATCAGTTAGTTTGAAAACATTTGATATATGTAAAAAATTCTAATTGACAGATGTCAGTGCCAAGTGCAAAATCAAATATGGCAAGTATAGGATCAAAATGTCGGGAGTACGAGGAAGGCGAAAGAGAAGATGGAAGGACTGTATCGCAGAAGCCTTGAGAGAGGAAGAACTGTGTGAAGAAGATGCGTTGGACAGGAATGAGTGAAAGAGAAGAGTAAGAAACAATGACCCCTAATAAAATTGGAGAAAGCTGAAGAAGAAAGAAGGAATTGTCAAGTGCAATTTACATAGTGTATGTTCATGTTATAATTTTATTGAATTTATAGAATCTTTTCAAAAGAACTTTTGGTATGGAATTTGTAAAAAAATAGTATGTGTTCGTATTATAATTTTATTGGATATATAGAATCTTTTTCAAGGAACTTTTTTATAGCATTTATCCATTTTTATTTCAATACTTTTATTTCTAAAAATTCACACAGTTGTTCAAATACTCTAAATATGTGAAAAAAGATATCGACCTGCGGTTTCAAAATTTGGAATCAGCGCATTGAGAAGTATCTAGATACATAAAAATTTGATTTTTGAAAATTTTGAAGTTTTTATCTAAATCTGGGATATTTTGACTTTTATATATAAATAAATATATCATCACGGCATATTACCCATTTCTTAGTGTGCCACAATCTGCTTTATCGCAGATATCGGTAATGATGATGACATTTTTGTACCGTGCGGGCGTTTACCAGGCGTCACCCCACGAGCACTCATTGCTGGAGTGGAGAGTGCAGCACAGGGGTCACTTTTATGCCATTTAAAATTTGAAATATTTGGCGTCGGTCGGGATCAAACCCGGTTCCCCAGGTTCGCGACCAGACACTCTAGCACGCGGCCACGGGACCCCTTTGACTTTTGGGGGCAATAATTCAAAAATAGGTCGAGATATAAACTTGGTAGCAATATTATTTGATTGTAAAGAGCATGTTTCGTAAGTTCCCGAATTTATAGAGTATTTATATATGAGTGTACATAATGTATATTCATGTGGTAATTTTATTGGATTTATAGAATATTTTCCAAGGAACTTTCTGTATGGAATTAGTAAAAAATTGTATTATGTTCCTTGTTACAATTTTACGGGATATATAGAATCTTTTCCAATGAACTTTTGGAATGGGATTTGTACAAAATACATCAAATTAACGGAAGGTCTTGTGCTGGCCACAACAGATTTTTACCTCTCACTAAGAGAGGTATTGGATTCATGCTAAAATTCGCATATCCAGATTTTATTGAATAAGCACGATTTAAGGTCTCTAGAATGCGATTATAACATTTATAAAATGATGTGTGTGTGTGTGTGTGTATGTGTGTATGTGTGTATGTGTGTATGTGTGTATGTGTGTGTGGATGTGTGTATGTGTATGTGTGTGTGTGTATGTGTGTGTGTGTATGTATGGATGTTGAAGGGACAATTCCTCAAAAACTATAAGACGTAAAAAAATATTTAACTGCAGTTTCCTCAATCTGATATTCCTGGGAAGAGCTGAAAAGGTTTTCGTAACAATTGAACAACCGGAAATAGTAGTTTCTTAGAAAAATTCTTCTAAATATAATATTTTTTGGGAGTTTTTTTAAATTAAATATTGAAGAACATAAAATTATCCATCTAATACACTTAAAATTTTTATTATATCTTATATAGATTTAGAGATAAAGACACTATAATTTATAGAGTAATCTAATCGCAGAGGCTAAGGCACTAAGGAAACCAGTTGACAAATTCCAATGTTTATAAAATTGTTTGTAAATGACACATGTCAGTGTCAAAAATCAACAGTTTTAGTGACATTCTGATAGCTATTTCTGGGAAGTATATTTAATCTTTCTTATTGTTTTATTAATTAAATATTTGAAATTATATGTAAAATGCATATATCCATCAGAAATACCGCCAATCTTGTTAATGAATTGGAAGAATCTCTGACATTTAGAAACATCCTCATACAATGAAAAATAGATATACAGTCGAACTTCGATAACTCAAACCATGACTTGCCACAAAAAAAGTTCGAGTTATCAAGACTTCGGGTTATTAAATAAAATGCATATGTATATTATTTATGTATTTATTCGAGTAAAAATCACTTACCTTATGATATACATATACAGATTGATATTTTCAGATCAAAGTTATAAACATTATTTTAGTGTAAAAAAGTCAGTTATTTGTGACTGACGAGAGAATTTTTTATTTTGATTTTCAATAAAAAAAAGCTTCAATGTTCATCAATAGATAAAGTTTTTAAAGTACGTTTCAATGACATATCATCAGGAATAAAAATGTCTTAAACGTGATAAATGAAGTAGGCACAGTATTTTTTTTTTTTTTCACTTAATAATAATTAACAAAGCATAAGTTTGAACTTCAGTAGTGCAGAACCCAAACTGCCTCCGTCATCATGTTATAAACACACCTGTTACAAAATCACGTAATTAGAGGATTCCCCCAGAATTCGTCTTATTGAAGCTGGCGCCAAATATTCTGTTCGAATTATAAAGATATTCGAGTAATCGAAGTTCGAGTTATCAAGTAAAAATTACCCATAATTCTCACTCTTGGCGCTATTGCCAACCAATTTGATTCGAGTTATCAAAAATACGAGTTATCGAAGTTCGACTTACTGAAGTTCGACTGTAATTGGAATTATATGTGTGCAGAAGACATGTTAAATACAATAAAAATAATATTTGGGTAAAGTTCTGTAATATTTTGTTATAAAACGACGGTTTGAAAGCGAAGTGCAATACAATACTTATATAGCCTAATATGGAAATGGCGAGAAGTCTTGTGCTGGCCACAACAGATTTTTTTATCTTGTTCTATGTACATGGCTCAATTTCATATTTCTGTAGTCAAATAACAGATATTTAAAATAGAGCTATAAAACAATATCGTCGCGTCAAACTATTCAAAATAATAGCTTTGACAAACCACTTAACATTATCAAAATCGTGATTCCATCTCTTTACTACATCTGTAATTCAAAAACTTATGCAATTCCAGCAATTGAAACAGGCATTTTCCTCAATTTGAACTGCCGACGCATTAAATGCGGCTCACTCTTGCGTTTTGCGTTCGATTCAACGATAAAACTAATGGCACCAATAATCCATTTCTCACGGGAAACCTCCTGCTGCACAACTTAGTTAAATGAGTTACAAGATGGCGGAAGATAACAGCAACAGAGTAATGGTTGAGTTGAAGGAAATATAAATGTGACCAAGGTTAAGATCGGAATTCGCGTGTGAATTCGTCAGCGTTCGTGACTGAAGGATATTTTGTAACACAGTTAATGTTTTTGTGATGACAGATTTGTAGTACATCTGAAAATCTCAATTATAATTTCATCATAGTGAATTAGGCAGGGATTTTTAATCAGTGTTGTACAGAAACTGCTAATTGCAAGAAGTTTTTTCTTTTCGTGACCTTTTTAATGAATGAGCACGTTTTAGGGTCTCTAGGATACGATTTTACTAATTTTACGATGATATCTGTATGTATGTGTTTATGTATGTTTGTGTGTGTGTTACAAAAATTTCTCTAACGATAACTCCAACACTATACTACAATGAGCCTGTTTCACATTTTTCAAAAACTATTTTAAATGAAAGTTTATCGACTGATTTTCTTAGTAATAATTTTTATTTTAATAATTTGTTGTTATTTGTGGAAATAATTAAATAAAAAGATTGGCGTCCTGAAAAACTACACCCCACTCCTGTGACGTAGAAGCACATACATTATATCATTAATAGCCAATAGGAAAATAGTTTTTCCATCACCTATGTTTATTAATATTATTTATATAAATAAACGTAGGCTAAAGTTTGTCACATGTTAATAACAAAATCTTTTAATTTGACATTTGACGCTGACATTGCTCATTGTAAAGGAATAATAAAGTAATAATGGCTAATTCAAATTATACTCACGCTAAATGGGACAATTAACCGAAGGTCGATAGCTGGATGATGGCTGAATTTATATCAGAACGATTGTTTTACTGTTACCGAATTAATGGGTGTTAAAGAGTTGAGGTAAAATAAAAAACAAAAACTGAATTTATTATATAAATTGATAATATATTTTACTTTAAAAGTTCTGGTCGTGATTCTTATTTGACAACTTTGACAATACACTTGACACCTTAGAACCGCTGAAGATGTATGTACTCCGACGTCACATTCTGTTTCAGATCACGTGACTGATTCAAAATTTTATCCAAATTTCAAAAATTAATTGTAAAATATCTAAAGGATATTTCGTGATATTTTCAAATTTGAGGCTCTTTAAAGAACAATATCTTTTCAAATTTAATAATTAGAAGTCATATAAAAATTCTTGCAACAGCCCTATTCTAAAATTTTTTTTTTTCACATTTCTCTTCTTTACATCCATATGAAGAGCTGATTAGATTTTGTTTATAATTGAACAACCAGAAGTAACTTTATTAGAAATTTTTATAAAAAAAAAATACATATAAATATCATTTTTTGACATTTTATGTTACTATAAATATGAAAGAAAATTTAGTTGTCTATACGGTTTGATTGACATTTTTCTTCATATATTCAAATGTAATAGAGTTAAAAAATTTTAAAGAGATTAACTTTAATACATCAGCCAGCTATACTATAACCATGGAAACTGATGATATATTCAAATATGCTAAATGACAGATGTAAGTGTCTATAGAATCTTTTATAAGGAATTTTCGGTATGGAATTTGTGCAAAATATATAAAATTGACGGAAGGTAATGTGCTGGCCACATCAGATTTTTTAAATGATAGTCAGATGGAATTAAACAAGACTATTCGCTAGTGAAGTAGAGCAACATGACGTCTAGCGGCGAAAATATGAACTAGTGCATGGTAGTAAGTCCTAGCCGAGGTAGCGGCGAACGCATCGTTTCTGTCACTTATTTAACAAATAAATCACGAGTGGAGTGAAATTTGTAGGCTTCATTTTACGTAAGAAAATAGTAGATTGCTCTTAAGAGCCGACCGTTTTTACATGCATTGAATACATAATTTAAATTTGTGAAACCAAGCTTTGTCAATAATAAATATATTTATCTATAATATCAAAATCTAAAATTGCAACAAAATATGGTTAAACATAACTTAATTCTGTAGATTTTAATGGGGTCCTATAACATATTTTAACTATCTTAAATAAGAAGACGAAAATATACATAAATTAATGAGTATTAGTGAAAAAAATTTCTTTAAATATTGACTAGGTCACAAACTATAAGCGATTGAAGATGATTACTAATTGGGTATGACGCGTTAGGTACTAAGAATTTGATTGGTCGCCTGATTTTAAAAAGGAGATTCGCACGTCTGTAGCGGTCACCTTTAAAAGAATATGAAATGTCACGTTGATATATAACCTAACAAAACATTTAACAAATTTGTGTTTGATAAATTTGTTTAATTATAACATCTAGTAATATTAACAATAATAATATATTTATAATTAAATCAATTTGTAACATTAATTAAATTAATAATAATATTAGTTAAATTAATATTGAAACTTCAAAACAGGCCAACACTGGCGCCATCCGTTGTCATGCTTTGTGTAATAATATTATCAAACTGTTTCAATGTTCTATAATTTATTAGGAAAAAAAGGTTATTATTTACGTTATTTATACTTAATAATAATTTCTTCATGAATATAACGTATAAGTTTTTATTTACAAACATTTCAGCTATGCAAACATGAAAAAAATTGTTCCCTCTATAACTAACAGTTTGTCCCATTGTTTGTCGATCACTTGTTAGTACCTGCTACGTCACGCACAAATTCTTAAACTTTAAAAATTCATATCTCGCTTATTACGTAAATTTTTTAAGTCTCGTTTGCACTAAAATTCTTATTTTATCCTGCTCTTACAGAAAAAATAATATAAAAGAAAAATGGTATAGGACCCCATTAAAAATTAAACAAATAGGATTAAATTTATAAAATTCTTCCAATAAATACAATACTTGTTATCATTATCTACTGAATTTAACGCTAAAGTTATACTTGTATAATTAACATAACCTTACTAATTATACCCTACTACTCCACTACATATCACACATCTTCCATTTACCCTCCCCCCGACTCCATTTTATTTACACTGTATCTACCAATCAGCGCCGTGTAAGGGCGGCTAACAGAGGAAATTGCAGTAATGTGCCATGTGTCGGTCGGCTGCCCCACAAAGATGTAACTGGGGGCAATGGGCAATCGACGCCGGCCAGGAAGTCCGGTGCGGGCCCCGGAAACACGCCAAACACGGCTCCGGGCGCAGCGCGCAATTATCGGCTGCCCCACAATAGGGCAGATATACAGAGAAAGGGATAGAGTGATAATATTGATAACAGTAAATGAGGGTGGACAACAAGGATGAAGGAAAAGTAATGTTATTGATAAGTTTTTATTCACAATCATTTTTTGGAGGTTAATGACAATCTGTTGAGTTGGAAATAACAGATTTCACTTCCATCTCTTGGGTTGGAAATGTTTATGTAGGGGTTCCTAGCAACATTGTCGTAGATCTCCATAATTAAGTAGGCTAAACAAATTTTAAGACAGCTGTCAAAATATTAATAAAATTAAAGGTTATAATTCACTGATTTAGTTTGAAAATTATTGATTTAAAATGAGGATGATTGTGAATAAAATAGTATACATAACCTCGGTGGAAGTTTCATCACAGCCTCGCGCATTATCTCACCCCGAGACTTCGCTTCTCGGTAATATACAAAGTGTTAAAAAAAACCCAATCCGGAGTAGGCTATGAACAAAAAAAAAACGTATGCCAATTTGAAAATATTTAATTAAATGTCACTTTGACAGGAGATATTGTCAAAAATGTTATTTAAAGAAAACAAAGCTGTTCTTCTTGAATGCTTATTTTAGAAATAGAAATAAATTAGAAAACAGCGAATGGCAATATTCTGTATCCTTCTTTATTATTGAATTATGTCCTAACTTACTATCAAAATTACTTTTTTATGATCCAATGTATAATTTTTCGAAGCCAAAAGATATATTTTATATTAAAAGATATAACTTGGAAATTAGGAAAACTTCCCCTTTAATAAGATGTTGCTTAATTTGTAATAATATTAATAACAATAATGTAGATATATTTAGTTACATTAGTTAAGTATTTGAAAGTATTTTTCAGAGTAAGTTAATTATATAAGTTAGTTTTTAATGAAACTATGTAATTAGGCCCTTGTGCCTGTTTAGTTTCAATAAATAAATACATAAATAAATTATGATCAGACATACGTTCTCTATTCATAGCCTACTACGAATTGGGTTTTTTTTTTGAACACGCTGTACATAAGTCCTCGACTGTAATGAATCATCTCCCACCTCGGATTTATTGTACTATTAATGGGAGCCATATTTGATTTTTACATTAAAAAAAATACTTTTCATGCTAAAAATCACATTTCCAGATTTTAATGAATAAGCACGTTTTAAGGTCCTTAGAATCCGATTATAACATTTTTATGATTTGTGTGTGTGTGTGTGTGTGTGTGTGTGTGTGTGTGTGTGTGTGTGTGTGTGTGTGTGTGTGTGTGTGTGTGTGTGTGTGTGTGTGTGTGTGGATGTTGGAAGGATGATTCCTCAAAAACTATTATACAGGGAATTTATTTTAACATGCAACATATGGCGAATCACTTCCATGGTTACTCACTATTGTCAAAAAATGACAGCAATGTAATATTTGTCCATTTTAAAATGCAACATACAAAATTTGTAGTTTTGTATTATTAAAACTAATTTCCAATAAATTAGCCTATAGACGATTAACAAATAATCAAAACATGAATGTTGTACATCTTAACAAACTTTAGCGTACAAAAATTCATAACTTTCATGTAATAAATGTTAAAAAATACCCCCAATCACTCTGAGTCACTCTTAGTCGGTCATAATAAGAATTGACACCATTTGTGATGTTTTGGAGGTATCTCCTGTGCTGCAATATTATTTATAACGTTGCATTTTAAAATAGACAAATATTACATTGCTGTCATTTTTTGACAATAGTGAGTAACTATGGAAGTGATGAACCATAATGTTGCATTTTAAAATAAATTCTCTGTACTTAAGAGCTGTTTAGTTACGTATTCCTCAATCTAACATTAATGGGACGAGCTGGAAAGGTTTTGATAACAATTAGACAATCGGAAGTAGTAGTTTCTTAAAATATTATTTTTTGAAAATTTTTGTTATTACAAATGTAGAAGAACATAAAATTCTCCATCTAATACTCTTAAAATTTTTATTATATCTTCTATAGATTTGAAGATAAAGAAAATATAATATATAGAATAATTTGTTGAAATAAATCGCACAGTCTAAACTACACCGAGGAAACCAGTCGTTAAATTCAAATGTTTGTAATTGGCAGTTAAATGTCAGTGTCAAAAATCAACAGTTTTACTGACACTACTAAAAGCTTTTTCTGGTAATTACATTTAATATTTCTTATTGAATTAATTAAATATTTAAAATTGTAGGTAGGTATGTATATTAAAAGTAATAGTACATAGGTATATCCTTATTAAGAAATACCCGTCTTGTCCATTTGCACCAACAAGTTTTAAATTTTAAGCTAGCATTAAACAAAAAAATTCAAATCGAAATTTTGACAACAATTTCATTTGACATTTCATTTCGATGCAATATTGTCAATTTAAGGGTGCATCCGGCCATTAGAAGAGCAGGACAACTTTCCTTATAAAATGAAAGATTAAAATTATTTGTCTCTACAAGAAATATTAAATTCGATATTTATGTAACAAAACGGAAATGGCGAGGGGTATTGTGCTGGCCACAATAGATTTTTAATTATTGTCATTTAATCCTCCCATTGATTCAGAACAAAACATCCAATTAGCAAATCAGACACCAATTAATCCCATTTTACATTTAAAACAACGAGCAGACAGCATTCTTTCCGATAAATTATCTGTTGCCATTTGCTTAATGAACCCCTGCTGATCTAGGGACTGTGGGGGCGTCAGGTTGGCACACTGCGTCATAATTACTGCACGCGCAATTAACAAGGAAAGTGGTAAACAGCTGAATGCTATCGGCGAATCTTGCACCGTCGCAAAGGCAAAGCGTTATATAACGGGTTATAAATTATACGTTCTTGGGCTGTCAGGTGCAATGTGGATATTAAGTAAAATGTTATTGGATATTAATAGATGGAATTAACACTTTGCAATGTGTTTATGGAGTTTAATTGCTGTTTAATTTCAATATTTTAAAGGCGAGCAATGATTTAGTAATTGTTTAATGTTTTTAAATTATACAAGCCCAAGTTCATAATAGATCGGCCAGTTTACATTTTCATGTATAGTTTGTAAAAAAATTTATCGTTATGACTTTCTCAGCAGGTCTACTGTTAAGGATTTAAGCTTGACTTATGGCGGGGAAAAAACGGGTACCTACGTATTAAATGTTTTCCTATTTTATTTTACGTTTTTAAATTTCTTGAATGATAAAGAAACAAATAATATATAAAAAATCTGATGTGGCCTACACAAAACCTCCCGCTATTTAATTTTTATTAATTTAAATACATACCTACGTATTCACTAACGCAGCAAACTGTTCCATTGCATAAAACTATTGATTTATTTACTATATTCTTTTTAAAATGTCACTATTATTAATTTGAAGTGATTATACTCATACACGGAGCTGAAACATAGACATTAACGCAAAGACAAAAAGAAAAAATTACGGCCATCGAAATGAGATTCTTGAGAAAAATAGAGGGGAAAACAAGACTGGACAGAATTGAAAACACAACCTACAGACAAAACTTAAAAGTAAAATCAATAGAAGATAAGATAGCAGAAGGACAGCTGAGATGGTATGGTCATGTAGAAAGGATGGGGAGGAGAGAATAGTTAAAAAGGTGTTTGAAGCAAAAATTGGAAGAAAGAAACCACGAGGACGACCAAGAAGAACGTGGCTGGAAGAAGTAAATGATGCAGCGCAAAGAAGATGTCTAACTTGGGAAGAAACGAAGACAGCAACACAAAATAGAGCAGACTGGAAAGAAATATGGATAAGACCAACGAACCAGAACTCAACCCCCTCCCCCGCAAGCCGGGGGAACGCCTTACCCCCGTGAGGGTAGAAAGGTGCAGGATTAAGTAAGTAGGTAGTTTTTTGACAGTGACATTTACTGTGTTTCATTTACTGTCAGTTACAGGATGTTAAGATGTATGTACATTCCGTGTTACTTATTATTATTATGCTTAAATATTCAAAAATATAGCCTGGTTGACATCTGTCATCAACATTATTCTTTTTTTTACTACAATTTTCAATTCAAGTTACCTGTGATTATTTTCCTAGGAATGTAAGTAAATTTATTAAATTCTGTCGTCAAGGAAAAAGTATAAACAAATATAAAAGGTAACTTACATACGTAGTAACTATGGTTGCAATACATACAATACAAGTAGCGCGAAAAATACATTAGTTGGTGCTATGTTACGAAATATTCGTATCCAATTTTGAACCACTTCAACGTGTATACCAAATTTGTAAGTGGTTAAATTTACACAACTTGGTGTGGACCTATATAGTGTTTATTTCAAACATAACTTCTTGGAGTATGGCTTTATATTTATTTTTCAAATTAACGGTAGTATGATCTAAACTGATTCAATCCCATTTTGTTCTTATCCCTATATGTCTGTCAATACTTGATACAACTGCACCTAACCTATAAATTACAATCCGATGTGCAACAGGTCGATACTAGCGCCACGTAATCCTATCTCCGTCGCGACGACTACTACTGATGCGTCCTTGCTCTTGTTTTACTCTACTGTCACTGCATCTGAGAAATATGATACGTGAACTTACAACAGAAACACAAAATATGATGGGAAAGTTATACGCCGGTTTGTCTCTTTCAAGGCTACAGAAATGAGCTTTATTGCATGTTTATTTTCGTGGTTTTTCAATAAAATTATGTGTTGTTTTTGTTGTAAAGAATTATTTTGGTACTTTTGAGAAAGCTAATAAGGTCATTTATGTAATTTTTGAATACAAGGGATAATGTTTTGCTAATCTAGCAGAGGTGATGGAAAATTCGATGAGGTAGCTGAAGACACTTTTTTAGAAAACAGTTTCCCGGATTATTTTTTGACATTCCTTAAAACCAATGAAATGTTTCATCAGCGTTTTAACCAATCCTGCCATTATTATAGTGAGAATAAAGCTCTACAGATTATTCCCGGGAATAATCTCTGTAGCTTTTGTTTTGTTAGATAGTTATCAACACATACATAAAATGAACGAAAAAAACCGATTTAGTGACGTTTCTAATAATGAAATAAATGTTGTTTGAAACAAATTTGTAGATCAAAAAATAATCTAGCCACTCAAGAGGGCTTTTGTGACTATTGCCTGGCAACAAGTTTTCGAAAAATCTGTCAAATTATTTTCAATTTATTCTCACTCTTTTGTTATATTACTACTGAAATAAGTTTCTAAGTTTTCTTAATATTTTTCCAATAAGTCAATAACAAAACTTGAACTCATTTACCAGCATATCAGGAATTGCTCATATACTATTTCCTCTATTTCTTTTTCTTTCAACACAAAACTAATTGTACTCATCCCAAGAAATATTTCTGTTTGTATCATCTTCTAGGAATTACTTGTATTCTCGTTTATTTCGGGAATTATTATGTTAAAAGCATTGTAGTAAAGTCCATCCTTTCTTAATTTAAGATCAATCAATATTAATTAATCAGTAATCAATATAAGTAATCAATTTTAGTTATGATTAAGATACTATATATTTTATTTGTTGTAAAATTAGTTTAAAGTACTGAATATAATGTAAATTCTGAGTATTAGTTATTTGTCATTTATATGAACCTAAATTTCTGAGTTCATTTGCACTCATGCTTATGACATCATTATATTTTAACCTTTCTTTATTCCAAGGGTGAGAACACCTTGTATTTGACTTTTATAATTCTTAGAATTGTTTTTTACTATTCTTTCAGGCGTAATTCAGCATTTTACACTCCTTAAGTTCTTAGTTCATGCTCAATCTGCATTCGCTACATCCGTTCTTAAAATTGTTTATTCCAAATGACTTTCAGGGGGGACTTTCTTTGTTCCCTCGCTAAAAACCCTAAATCATCATTTTTACCCTACCACGCCTTGGTGGTATGGATGCGCGGGTAAACGACGGCAGACGGACAGAACTGTGCTCTATGTTTGAATACAGTATGTTAGGCTGTTGTAATAACATCTTCAACTCGTAAAGTTGTTCTAAGATCATCAACTCATAAGGTTGTATTAGACGTTAGAACTAGGACTCCGCTCTATAATAAATGTAGATCTTCGTAAATATAATATTTAATAATAACAAATCTTTGCTTGTTTGAACCTACAATTTTAGGTAGAGAATCGAAGAAGCCAAGAGACGCTATAGAGGGCCTAGCTAATTCTAGTAAGCGTGCGTTTTGCGAATTGCAATTGATCGCAAAGGTCTCCTCTGCTGAGCAGTGGCTCCTGGCTCGCTGGCGATATATTCCGACAAATTCTATGGATGTTCCGTACTTTTTTTATTTATCTCCGAGCATATATTTCAACGCAAGATCCAACAACTCGAGGAGTGTTGAATTATGTGCAAACTTGGAATATAAATTAGGTGTTAGGATGAAAAATTGAGGATTCCGGATATTTTTATAGCGTTCGCGATAAAATACTGTTAGGACATAGCGAGCCTCCCTGAATTTAAATGCTCTATTGTAGGGGTTTAGTGTTGCAAATAGATATTTGACGAAGTGTAGCAAGATAATAATCGTAAAATAGAAATACATGGATGGATGCTACTCTAAGGGTAGTTTCTATACATGAAAGGGATAAAATATTCACATAAACGGATCTTTTGAAGCAATATTAGAGTTGTAGTACATATGTAGTAAAGTTCATCCTTGTCTTTATGATTAATTAATATTAATCAATTAATAATCAATGTGTATGGGGTCCCGTGGGCGCGTGCCTGAGTGTCTGGTCGTGAACCTGGGGAACCGGGTTCGATCCCGACCGACGCCAAATATTTCAAATTTAAAATGGCACAAAAGTGACCCCCGTGGTGCACTCTCCACGCCAGCAATGAGTGCCCATGAGGTGACGTCTGGTAAGCGCCCGCACGGTACAAATATGTCATCATCATTACCGATATCTGTGAAAACAGACTGGCACACCCAGAAATGGGTAATATGTCGTGATGATATATTTATTTATAATCAATGTATGAAATAATTTCAGTTATGATTAAGATGTTATGCATTTTATTTGTTGTAACATTAGTTTAAAATGTTGAATATAATGTAAATATTGAGTAATATTTATTTGTCATTCACATGAACCTAAATTTCAGAGTTCATTTGTATTCATGCTTATGACATAATTTTATTTCAATCTTATATCATATCCAGATTTTAGTGAATAAGCACGATTTAAGCTCCCTAAATAATTACTTAAAAATATGGTTGAATTTATTTTGAATCATTGTAAATATGTTTGCGATTCGAGAAGCATTAGAAATCGTAACATATTTCTAAATCACTTCGTATAAAAAAAAGAAAATATTAAATGTTTTATACAGTAATATACATATTAAAAATAGTTTAAAATTTTTGAAACATATTTTCAAATAGCAAACTGCATTTAAATCGTTTAAAAATTAAATGAAACATATTATTAAATACATTTCAGAACTCGAAACATAATTTTAAATGCTCATTTAAAAATATGTTTGAATTTCCAATATGTGTCGAAATATGAATATCACGTTGAATAAAAAGTCAAACGACGTTCCATAGTGTCATAAATTCAAAAATATTACTGAAGCCTTTTTCTGGGAAGCACATTTAAAATTTCTTATTTTATCATCAATTAAATATTTAAAATTATAGATATAGCTGCCGCACGTTAAATTATAATGTGCTATTTTTATAACAAGGAAAAGACTCCGTCAACATTTAAAATTGGTATAAAAAGAAAAGGGATTCATTTGTAAGCCTAAATATACAGTATCAGGTCAACTAAACACGCGCTTGCTATACACATATTTTATCATATATCCTTCAGAAATATCGCTAATCTCGTCAATGAATTGGAAGAATCTCGAACATTTAGAAGAGTAGGAGGAAACTTGTTCATAGAATGGATTGAAAAACAAAGAATAGATGTAATTAGATTATTTTGTGTGTACCAGAAATGTTAAATACAATATTTATAGCCCTTCGAGCATATACTGACTAGAGAAGTAATTCCCTATACCAATGCATAGGATGAAGTGATCGGAAGACATGTAGGCGGGGGGCCGGAAGTCATGGTGAATTACGGGCAGTGTTTTGTTGTGTTATATGTCACTGCTTGTCATTTTACTGTAACCAAACCTTATTTTTTGTGTGTAGTTTGTGAGTATATCTCGGAGTATATCAAATTGTAATGAAAAATACAAAGAAAGTAAGGATATTTCGTTTCATGTGTAAGTAACTGGGATTTTTTTTTACATATAATATATTAAACAAAGCGTAACCTTTAGGTTACCTACTAATAATGACGTAAGAGTAAGGAGACTGATATTTATTGGAAATAAAGGTGATTTACATATTTCAAAAGCAGCAATTAGTCATTACTTTGTAAAAAAGGTAGTACAAAAATATTAAGATAATACGCAGTCTGCAATACACCACGGCTTCAATAAGCAGCTGGCAATACTCCACGGCTTCCGTATGTGTTCCGATCAAAACAAACACCGTAAGGCGGCCTCTAGTCAGTATATGCTCGAAGTTATAGCCTAATATGAAAATGGCGAGAGGCATTGTGCTTCAAGGGTTTGTTTTCGACTTTCATAATTCTTAGAATTGTTTTTCACTATTCTTTCAGAAGTAATTCAGCATTTTAGACTTCTTTGTTTTTAGTTCACATCATTCAAATTATTTTAAATTTATTCTCACACTCTTGTTATATTATTACCGAAAATATGTAGGAAAATAATTTAAATATTTCCATTTTTTATGCTTCATGAATTCTTAAAACTAACATTGAAGTTCGTAGTTCAAACTAATTACATCACACAATCGCTTTAGTTTCTAATATCCTAATACAATAACTTAATTTCCCGCAACTTTATTTTAAATAATAACCATATACTATCCATTCCACAAACATATTCATATAATTATTATTACCATGCTATGCTATTGATCGTCACCTGTCACAAATGTCTATCTACGTATATTATTCTTGTTTATAAGTTGCTCGATTGTTTGACTTGGTCTACAGGTTGTAGGATAGACTTCTATTGATTATAAGAAATTATTCAATTACTAATGACGGAAGAGATTTACAAGGCTTTGTTCTGTGACAAGTTATTGGTAATATCAATAGTGGAAATGTTAAATGTTGGATTTGTGTCATTACATTACTGTAATTGTAATAATGGATTGTGGTTAATTTAACCGAAGCTTCAAAAGCAAATCGTAATAATAGATAATGACAATTTATTGTTAAATTTAACGATATATTGATTATATTTTGCAAAGCTCTATGTACAAGCAACTAACTAAACTAAAACTTGTTTTAATATAGTTATTTTGTGACAGTAATTATCAACGATTCAATTATTAAAAATCCTTCTTCAATAAAAGATTTATATTTTTACCTTTCTCTAAGAGAAGTATCGGATTCATGCTAAAAGTCGCATATCCAGATTTTAATAATAACGGACGACGAAAGTTTGAATTCAGTATGAAATTCTCTTTCTTTTCATGTCACGCATGATTTTTTACCTCTCGCTGGGATAAATATTTGAAATTATAGGTAAAGTTGTGGTAAAATGCATATATCCATCAGAAATACCGCCAATCTGGTTAATAAATTGGAACAATCTCTGACATGAAAATGATATAAAATAGATATAATTAGAATTATATGTGTGCGGAAGACATGTTAAATACAATAAAAAACAATATTTGGGTAAAGTTCTGTAATATTTTATTATAAAACGACGGTTCGAAAGCGAAGTGCAATACAATACATATATAGCCTAATATGGAAATGGCGAGAGGTCTCGTGCTGGCCACAACAGATTTTTTTTACTTCATTAGGGGTAGGATTCTGTAACTCGTCCGTTATCAAACGGTACCGTTATCACTATAGAAACGTATTTTTTATAAGATGATTGGTAGATTTACGTCATATTTGTCAAATAAAATGAGATCTTTCATGTAACCATAGTGATAACGGTACCGTTTTATAACGGTGGAGTTACAGAATCTCGAGTTACAGCCGTTGATGTAAAAAAATCATGCATGACATAAAAGAAAAGAGAATTTAATACTGAATTGAGACTTTCATCGTTATTCTATGTTCAATCATGCACCACTCATACACACTTGAAGATAGAATAACGGACGATAAAAGTCTGAATTAAACATGAAATTCTCCTTCTTTTCATGTCAAGCATGATTTTTTTACTTCATCGGATCTCGAGTTACATACGTTTGAAATTACTTTCATCGAAATTTTGTGCATTTTCAATAATTTAAAATTTTGATGAAAAATTATGTAACTTCAAACGACTGTAATTCGAGATCCGATCAAGTAAAAAAATCATGCTGACCTGAAAAGAAAGAGAATTTCATACTGAATTCAAACTTTTGGCATGAGTTATTCTATCTTCAACCGTATATGAGTGGTGCATAAAAATATGAGAAATGAACTAAATAATTTGGTTCATTTTTCATATTTTCATGTACCACTCATACACGATTAAAGATAGAATAACGGACGATGAAAGTCTGAATTCAGCATGAAATTTTCTTTCTTTTTATATCATGCATTATTTTTTTTACTTCATCGGATCTCGAGTTACAGACGTTTGAAATTACATGATTTTTCATCGAAATTTTGTATTATTGAAAATGCTCAAAAGTTCGATGAAAAATCATATAAATTATTTAAGTAATATGTAAAAATATTTATACCTGGATTCTGTAACGGAAAAAATTCTTGTCTTTTTGGTGAGTAGAAAACATTGTATTACATGATTTTTTTTTTTCATAACTTTTATGTATTTTCATTTAGTTGATGATGGGCTAATTGTTGCCCGAAACGTTTAAATCTGTACGTGATTTAAATGAACTATATGGAACATTAAGAATTGGAAATCATTAGACCGAATCCTGTGAAGGTTCTCAAAGGATATTCCAAGTAATATATAAACATAATAATGCCATTTTATAACAAATAACATCATTAATTTTTACATAAAAGTTGAATTAAAGGCAGGTTTTAGAATCTTTTTTGTAATAGTTATTAACGGTACGAGTACAAGTGGATGAAACTAGCTCACTTGGCTTACTCCTCGTGTCTTACCTTTGCGTTTGTAGTTTATGTCTTTACTCTCTTTGCTTTTATTTTGTGCATACCTGCTTTACTATAATATGATCGTTACATATTTATTAAGTTTATAAATCGCTTATGTATAAAAATATACGACAAGATAAAAATAAGTTTTATGACATACATACAAGAATACAGTTTGCTATATTAAATGTCAAGTTAAAAATAGTATATTCCGAATAACTTAGTTTCAAGAAAATTTCATATCTTTTATCAATTATCTGTATACCTTGTCTTCAATAATGTTATTAATAAACATCTATTTTTATAGATAAAAAAGTTACACAGGATGTTAAAAATAAGTGTAACAAATTATAAATAAAATGAGTAAAAACAGTTTAACCAACATCAGTTCGATGTTGGAACTGTTTTTGAGAAAGAGGCTATTTTGTATTAGAATCGAAGAAAAACTGAAAAAGATAGTGGTCGGACAAAATTTTGTCTATGCTAGTAAATAGATTATAAAAAAAACAATAACATTTTATATGAAACCTTTGTTTTCACTTTCTAATAGTCACGAAGTTATTTGAAAATTAAATATTGGCCAAGTTCGCCACAACATTTGTTTTAGTACAATTATACGATTTTTTTTTTTTTTTTGAAAAACAAAAGCACATCTTTGCAGACCTCTGAAGATAAACAAAAAGTCTCGCTTAATCAGTCGTAACTCTTACAGTTTTCGAGATAGCAGAGTCAAACACCGATTTTTCATTGCCTTTTATCTCGGAAACTATTGAAGATAGGACCCATGTTGATTAAGCTGTTTGGTCAGTACTATATGCCTTCATAATTTGTTACATTTATTTTTTAGTACCCTGTATAAATATACGTAGGCCCTATTCCACCTTGTTCATTATTGAATATCTTGTATGTAACATATAAGTTGTAGATAAAGTATAGCTATAAATGGCTATTATTATTTCGGATGATTACAACACTCGCCTCTTCCTTCGCTCGTATTGTAAACTCCACCCTCGGTATTATTAGTAATAGTTCCCAAAGGTAATAATCCAAAGGATTTAAATAATTGCCATACGATGGAACCTTATTGGACATTACATCAACGTCCAATGTCCAATCCACTTATCAGGATAATAAAAATGACTTCCTCAACAAATCGCTTCTTCCGGAACAAAAGTTCGTAAGTCGATTTTTTTTCTATTATTGCGTTTGCTTGTTCTCAGATAAAAATATGTCTGTATGTTGGGACTCCAAATTTAATCCAAACGCAATAATTGAAAACCTATTGTTTCGGCAGTAGTGAAATATAAGCGCTCTTTATAGAAATTTGCAGAGAATAAAGTAAAATTAGTATATTTTAACACGTTCACTGCCGATGACACATACGTTGTGTCATCTGGTATTTTGCGTGCTATGCCCATGACACAACGTCTGTGCCATCATTTATATACATTCTTCTATGCTTCAGTATCTCACAGGCATTAGGAACTTACAGTTGCGCTCTTATAGGCATCTCAGGTACAGTTTATACAGGTACATAGTTGGTTTTGGGTTGTGGGCACTCTGAGTTCTACAATGGACAATCAATTGCCGGGACCATCGGTGCAAAAGAAAGTACGTTTTTGTCGTGACAAAAAGCTTATATCAGATGCAGAATTACAGAACAAAAAATTTGGAGAAGTATTAGAAAACCAAAAGCGATAATATAATATAATCAATATGTCGGGAGTAAATTGCCAGGACTAAATGCTGACATGCCAGTGAAAAGAAACCCATGAGCTGGTATAAAAAACTCATAATACATCTCACATCACTAATTTCTAGAGTCCCATTACCAAAAATGTAATGACACAAGTGTTCTGTCATATGGCATAGTAAAAATAATTGTGATATAGTTAGTTTCCACAACTAAGACCCGGCATAACAGGCAGTAACATGGCAGATGATCGGCAGTGAACGTGTTAATAGTTATTTATGTATTAAGAGCGTAAGGAGGCTTTTATGGCCTGCGGCGGGATTTTGAGCCCGAGGCGTAAGCCGAGGGGTAAAAACACGTCAAAGATCATAAAAGCAAGTTACGCTCAAATTATGAGTGTTAGAAAAATTGTATCGAAAAGAATTTGTCCTCATACATCCAATATCTAGTTTTGCTATGAAAGCGGAGAACAACAGTTTATTGTTTGCTTATTAGTTATGTCATTTGAGTTTTATTTTGTGTATCTCCGTGCTTTCCACATAAATATCACAAAATTAATTTTCATTTTTCATTAAAGAATATAAAAATTTTCGATATGTAATAAAAACTTTTCATGTTGCCTGTTTAAATTGTTTATATTGTAGGTTATAATTTGGTTTGACGTTATTATAGCCCGGCGGGCTATAATGAGGACCGCGGGCTATAAAATAACGTTTGTCAAAGAAATTCGCGTATAATTGTTAAATTATGATATTATAACATTAAATAAAATAATTATGATCATTAATGGCCCAGTTTGTGGAATCCTCGAATTTTTCGCTTTTTCCGATAAATTATTTATAATATCAAATTACCCAATAGTCCAACGCGGAAGCATTTTGTCAGTTGCCCTTAATATCAGCTATTTTTTATTAACTCTAAGAGGAATATAATTTCTTGATTCGAAATTAAGTATGGGGGAAAAAGGATATTAAAATGAATATTTACGAAGCCTAAAATGGTAAATAATAAATGAGAACACATGCTTAGGGAATACAGGATTATTAAAAAATCTTTCAGAATATATAATAAACTAGGAATAATACAACCTTTTTAGTTTTCGTTGTGTAAAATTTTATTAGTTCCAACGTTTCGGCACCATTAACTGATGCCTTCTTCAGGGATATGACAAGTTACTACTTGTTTTTGCTTTTGTTTCGTTGTAATTTATTTGTCTATTTCCCAAAAGAAGGCATCAATTAATGATGCCGAAACGTTGGAACTAATAAAATTTTACGCACATCTGCTTTAAAATTGTTTGTTTAGTTACCATGGCGGAAACTGAAAGATTACACCCTGCGGGCGGTAAAGTAGCATACGCGGGCGGTAAAATACAGAAAGAGCCCGCTTACTGGTAAACAGAATATCAAAAATACAATTGGAAATGTAATCAAGACTCTTATTTTTAAAAAATTATATTAGTTCCGCTAAATTTTCACTAGATTTTATTAGAATTGCTTAAGGAATTACTTCAGAAATTGTTTCAAATCTCCAAGTTTGACATTTAAAAAAATATTCATATAACCAAATAGTTAGCAATGCAACGCATCGCCTTATTGTTTTGTGACATGGCCACCTGTCTACGTAATATTTTTATGTAGCAACAAGCTTTAAATGTATTTAAAAAATAATTTAAAAACATTTCATTTGATTGCAGTTGTGCGTAAAACGTTGTACATACCTCGGGCCGAAAGAAGTTTACACCCTTGGACGGAAAAAAAATTTCGTCCGCAGGCGTAAACCTTTTCTTTCGACCCTCTATATGTAAATAACTATTACAGAACGAAAACTAAAAAGGTTGTATTATTCCTAGTGAATACAGACACCTGTGTACACAGTAATAAGGATCTAGAAAAATATTTTTTGTAGTTTCCCAAAGTTGTTAGCAGGGTTATTTTCCTTGAAAGTTCGTATTTTGATTAAGTAAAAGCGTTTTAAAAATTTTTCTCTTTTACCAAATCAAATTATCGATTTTTCAGGAAACTCCTTCTACACAACTTACCACAAACTAACCTTAATCCTTATGATAAATACCTCCGAAAAAGGATAATCCATACTCCCAAACATGGCCCGATCCAACTCCGTATACATGAGCGGATTTCCATCCGGTCCTTTTTCCCTGACTTCAAAACAGTACACATGGTTAGTCTGCTCGTGTTCCGGTTCTTCTTTCTCCGCTTCTTCGTACTGCCGCACCAAGCTACATCTTCTTTCCGGATCGTGTTGCGGGAGCTGGCACATAGATGGCGACATCGGCAGATGGTTCTGAACCAGGGTTGTTGGGGTTAACGGCTGGCCTTTCTGCGGGATGTGGTTTTGTTGGACAGGGAGAAGGATCGAAGGGCTTTCTCGGATTCGAGGGCGAGGTTCTTTTAAATGGTTGGAGGTGCTATGGCGGCGTTCTGTGGGCTGGGGAGGTCGTAAGGCGTTTCGTTCTACTCGGCTGAGTTTGATGGCGCTGTTGTGGTAGTTAGCGGGGAGGTTGTGGAATTGTTTGCTTTGGGTAGGGGGTTTGGTGGTTGGAATAGGAACTGCTTTAGGCTGGGCTTTTAATTGGTTTTTGTTTTCGTTCTTTTTGTTTTGTCGCTGGCGTTGTCTGGCCTGTCGACTGGCCAGACTAGCTCCTCCGGCAGCAGCATACATTTTAAGAGTTTACGAGTATTTTGGCAATTGTAAGGAAACTGATTTGTGCGTATAACTTAATGATTTGTACTAATTTAGTTGGATTGTAAAAGTATTAAAAATAAATCTATCTTGATAAATGATTGTAGAAGAAAACTTGAGTTTGATTTTCGTGTATTTGAGACACTGTAGCTTCGGTTTGATTCTGCGCAGTGTCTCCTTCATCATGTTCGCTATAATAGACACCAAACTATTATTGACATTTACTGAATCGCTATTTGATAGCGTACTAAACACGTCCACCTATACAAAATCACTACAAAATATGTATTAAAAAATTCGTTTTACCTTTTGTTGTTTATAAAATATATTCTATGTTACGAACAAGCTTTAAAAATATCATTAAAAATCCTTACATATTTAACAATTAATCAACAATTAGGTAATTCGGCGTATTACTTTTGAAACATGTAAAATCCTTACTTACTACGGGTAGAATATATTGTCGTCTTTGCCGGTTTTTACCGCGATTAGTAGGTTAGCAACGGTAACAAAACAAATAAGGCAATCACTGAAAGACAAGACCGAATAACGCGAAACAAACCAACCCGCTTATCTTATACTACGTAAGACACGAGTCTGGCTATTGCTATGAATGTACGAATACTACACAACAAACAACAAGACGAGCTAACGTCCCACGGACAGTGAACACATTCTACAGCGAGCAGTCTTGCCTAACTTGTATAAAAATGCTTGCGTCTGATTTGGTTAGAAAAGCAGTCTTCAGCCCGGGTCGAGCATGGTTGCTTGCACTTCAGCCGGACTGGTTACTGGTTGGGTATTGTGGAATGAGAGATTGGATAGGCAGGCCGCCAGCAGCCCGCCTGGAAACGACTGGAATATTCATGGAGGTTGCTTCAACACTGGAAGGAAACAATACGTAACTGTCAATATTATGACCCAACAACAAACACTATCACCTACATAAATTACTTAAAAGTAAACATAAATTAATATAGGGCGAGTTTCTTTATTCAAAAACTATTCATACGCTAAATTTCATCAGCAATTGAAATGACGTCACGATGAATAGCTGATGAGGTTGTTGAAAAGTACGATGAATTTTCTATAGTCTATTTGAGAATGACTGGCAGTAATAAATCATTATTTGCAAGAGTAGTATTGGATTTTTTGCCAGCAATGCGGCAAATAAAACTACCAGAAAAATCAGTTGTAACTACACTAGGATGGTCAAAATAAGCCGCACGCTTTGTACCTGGAATGAAACTTACTTGTCGAACAATAGAAATGCCGTCCGATAATCCCCGTCGGACTGTGTCATAGACGTAGATAGGATTTGTAGAGTGATCTGTTTATACATTTACTAAAAATAAAAGTTTTTAATATTTAAATATAACTTTCTCAGTCATTATTATTATATTGCATACATTTAATATTTACATACATACATTCAATATTTACATTTTTATTTGTTACATACTAAAATTTATACTTATTTCATGTGTGTTGTCAAGATATTGTGATATTGGTACCTGTCATATTTCTATTAAATATACATATTACATTACATATACTTATATATTTATACATAAATTATTAAAAATCAGAATCTGATTCTGAATCTTGTCCTACTGAAATTATAAATGGCTCGATCGTTTCGTCTATCAGATGGTCAAGTTTGCACATTTGGTCTTCTTCCTTTATGACATGTTGAATACAGTTTTTCCAATTATCGGCAGTCACATGTTTTAATGCATCCATAAAAAGTTTTTTCACATTGTCCAATTTAAAAGTGGTGTTGTTTCGCGCTACTTCACCTTTAACTTGAGCCCAAACTAATTCAATTGGATTGAGCTCGCAGTGATAGGGCGGTAAACGAAGGACAGTAATACCGCGATTCGCTAAAACTATAGTTCTCTACCGAATTTAGTCATTTCGACTATCCCTGTGCAAACAATTATTGGCGCGCCACTGGAATGCTTTTGACAGAATGATTTATTACTGCCAGTCATTCTCAAATAGACTATAACCTTCAATATCAACTGACAGTTAACCACCAGCTAACAGATATGGAAAGTTTTATAGTTAAAAGAACCGTCGCTCTATTGCAATCATCAGATTCTTCATCAAATAATGAAGAATCTGATAAGGAAGTCACAATGATAATAAAAATCATCTACATCTATAACCATTTCCTTTCTGTTATGAACGAGATATGTTTTTTATCAAGCATTTGTTTTTCTTTTGCATAATCTTATGCCTAAAAGCATGAAACCAACGCAAATGTCAAAAATAAAAAAATATAACCTAAAAACATTTCGTTAGTTCCTCCACTATCGATCCATCGGAAATCGTAAAATCTATCGGTAGTCAAAGCCGATGCATGCGATGATTTTCGATGGATAGTGTGCGGTAATTAGAAACGGTATGATGATTTTCATCTGCAATTCAGCAATGACTAAAGAAACGATGTGATGAATTTACGATTCATGGGAATTAATCCGCACTAGTCATCAGTGAATAAAGAAACTCGCCTTTAATACATGGTCCCAATAACAATGTCAAAAGTACAGTCACTCTATTTTTGTTGTATTAACAGTTACTACAACATTTATTCTTTTACGACAATGAGTGTAACACTAAAACCGAGCCATAGGCGTTTAACATGGGAAATCAGTTTACCTTACGTAAAAGTGGCCTATTAATTTAAGACAAAAATGCTTCAAATAAATATTCTATAAATCCAATAAAATTATCACATTATGTATACTCATATGTAAATACTCTAAAAATGCGTACACTTACGTAACATTCTCTTTACAATCAAATAATATTACTACCAAGTTTATATCTCTACCCATTTTTGAATTATTGCCCCACATTTAAATAAAAACTTCAAAATTTTCAAAAATCTAATTTTTATGTATCTAGATAATTCTCAATACGCTGATTCCAAATTTTGAAACCGCAGGTCGATATCTCGTTTAGTTCTCGAGATATTTAGATTTAAAGTTTTGCTCAAAACTGCCCATTTTTGGGAATTAACCCAAAAATGGGTCGAGATATGAATTTGGCGACATCACGATTCGATTCTACGGACAAAAATACATAAGTATAGCAATTTTCATAATTTTTATCCAACCAGTTCATTATTTATGAATAAAAGCTTGAAAATGGCCAAAATCTGAAAAAATCGTAAGGGGTACCCCTTACGATTTTTGCGATTTTTGGCCATTTTCAGTTATTTTTCTTTAGAAATTGTATGCGGTGTTCAAAAATTCTGAAAATTGGTGTACTTATGTAATTTTGACCGTAGAATCGAATGGTGTTGTCGCGAAATTCATATCTCGACCCATTTTTGGGTTAATACCAAAAAATGGGTGGTTTTGAGCAAAACTTTGAATCTAAATATCTCGAGAACGAAAAGAGTAATCGACCTGCGGTTTCAAAATTTGGAATCAGCGCATTAAGAAGTATCTAGATACATAAAAATTAGATTTTTGAAAATTTTGACGTTTTTATCTAAATGTGGAGTATATTGACTTTTGGGGCAATAATTCAAAAATGGGTAGAGGTATAAACTTGGTAGTATTATTATTTGATTGTAAAGATAATGTTACGTAAGTGTACTCATTTTTAGAGTATTTATATTTGACTATACATAATGTATATTCATGTGATAATTTTATTGGATTTATAGAATATTTTCCGATGAACTTTCTGTATGGAATTTGAAAAAAATTGTATTATGTTGGTGTTACAATGTTACTGGATATATAGAATCTTTTCCAATGAACTTTTAGTATGGGATTTGTACAAAATACATCAAATTAACGGAAGGTCTTGTGCTGGCCACAACAGATTTTTTAAGTTTTAAATTCAATTTTCTCGTTCACCAAACATGCAAATGAAAATGTGACTATTAGTTTAGATTTTTGTATAAAATTAATAGGCCACTTTTGATCAAGGAAAAACTGTTTTTCCATATTAAAAGTTTATGGTCCGGTTTTCGTGTTACCCATGGTATGTATTTTTTAAATTTAATGCAAATATCTCCTTTAATTTCATATTTGCAGTTACAGAATGGGTTGCATTTATCCATATATCGATTTCTATTCGTAGTTTTCGTCATGACATTTGTTAAACAGAACCACATATTCTACATACAATTAAACTTTAATTAAACTATAATTAAGTCTAACAACTGATTTGCAAATCTCGCATACGTAATGAGATACAAAGAACAATATCCTGACAGATTAGCATTAATTTCAACTTGGGTGTCAACAATTTGTCAGGATATTAGTCTTTGACCTTTAAGTGACCTTTGGTATTTACCCATGCCCAAAAATGGAATAAGTAATAAGTGTGATAGATAACATAAACATGTTCATATGAATAATATATAGAAAAGTGGCCCAAATGATATTAATACTGCGTTGAAGCTATCGGTGATTGTTGATCGAATATTAGTTATCACTTATGAATATAAAATTATTGAGGTGACAAATAAAACACACTACAGTCTAGTCTAGAAGAAAAAATATTGGAACAACACATATTTCTTTTATATGAAAATATATGTATTTATAATGATGATTATTTTTAGATATTTCTTAAAACCAATGAAATGTTTCAATGTTTGTCACGTGTTTGCGTTTTGACCAATCCAGTCATTATTACAGTGAGTATTTAATTCAAAAGTAAATAATCTCCATAGCTTTTGTTTTTGTCAACAAATGTCAGATAGTTATCAACACGTAAGTAAAATAAGCCAAAAATACCAATTCGGGTCGTTATAAACTACTTTGGGTAACAACGTAATTAGTAATCACTTGGTATGGAGATGATTATTTATATTTTTTTCCGTCTGTTAAACAAAAGTACACTTGTTTCATTAAAATGGATTTACAAAGTATTGTACATGATTTTTCATCGAAATTTTGTATTATTGAAAATCATATAACTTCAAACGGTTGTAACTCGAGATCCGACAAAGTAAAAACATCATGCTAGACATGAAAAGAAAGAGAATTTCATGCTAAATTCAGACTTTTATCGTGCGTTATTCTATCTTTAATCGTGTGTGAGTGGTGCATGAAAATATAAGAAATGAATTATAGTAATTTACGTAACAAGACCTGAAAGTGATACTTTACTGGGTGAGCAAGCATGTGAGCTTGTGAGCCCAGTATAGACACTTTCAGGTCATGTTGGATACAATATTTCTTTTGCGATCCTAAATAAATAAATAAATATATCATCACGGCATATTACCCATTTCTGGGAGTGCCAATATCTACAACACATGTAGACATCGGTAATGATGACGATATATTTTCCATGTGGGCGCTTACCAGGCGGTCACCTCACGGGCTCTCATAGCTGGTGTGGAGAGTGCACCACAGGGGTCACTTTTGTGCCATTTAAAATTGGAAATATTTGGCGTCTGTCGGGATCGAACCCGATTCCCCCGGGTTCGCGACCAGACACTCAGGCACGCGGCCACGGGACCCCATTCCGAAAAAAGAATAAAAAAGTATTATTTTATTTTTTACTGCGAGCAAATAAGAAATAAATAAACAACTGATCTCAATGGAAACATTTAGCTTTACCGGTCCCGGGATCGTTAAAGTACTTTCCGATTCCTTATAAACAATTTTCCGAGCTAGCTCAGCAAAGAAGGACTTTCCGGTCTAAATAGTAGAGTAGAAAGAGCTCATTTTCTGGGCGATCGCGAAAAAAATTATTTAGTTAATTTCTCATATTTTCATGCACCACTCCTACACGGTTAGAGATAAAATAACGGACAATAAAAGTCTCAATTCAGCATGAAATTCTTTTTCTCTTCAATTTACATGATTTTTCATCGAAATTTTGTATATTTTCAAAAATACAAAATTTTGATGAAAAATCATGTAACTTCAAACGGCTGTAACTCGAGATCCGATAATAGAATAACGGACGATGAAAGTCTGAATTCAGAATGAAATTCTCTTTCTATTCATGTCATGCATGATTTTTTTACATCATCGGATCTCGAGTTACAGTGTTACGGCACTTTTTTCACACTTTTATTATTATAACTTGAGTAAAAAGTATCTTATTTCACTAATAGGATTTGACAAACTCGCCTGCGGCTCGTTCGCTCATGAAATTCGTGAAATAAGACTATACTTTTAACTCTTGTTGCATAAATAAATATTATGTTGTATAGTTAAAGTTATGTTCTGGTAGTAATTTAATTAAATAATTCGAAAGGGATAATAAATTAGAAAATTATTCTTGATTCTTTCTCAAACTTGTTGTCATTTGGCAATAGCCACTCAAGCCCTACGGGCTTTCATGACTATTGCCAGGCAACAAGTTGTCAAAAAATCTGTCGAATTATTTTCAATTTATTCTTATTCTCTCTCTCATATTATTACTGACAATAAATACTATACTCACAAACTTTAAATGAAATTTTAATTATGCGGTTTATGAAAAACAAGAAATATCAATTTGGACTACAATACAGTGTGTTAATTGAAAATGACGGCATATTTGCACACCAAAAAATGTTTAATAAGCAGTTTATAATAGAATAAATTTATATTACACTGAAATGTTTAGCTTCAATATATGTTCCCTACCACAAAAACATTAAAGCTTATACGTAAACGTAATGTTAGTCAAGTAAATTACAATATAATACTTTATGAAACATAATGCGATATAAAGAAGGTTTATCGTACATAAAAAAAGTATATTGAATGAAAATATACTAATAATAATATGAAAAATGCATAAAAGCAAAAATATTACATTTTTATTATAACGAAAGCATTTGGAAAGGTCTACGTATAATAGCCGTATGAGTCAAACAACATTTCGAAATGAGCCAATCTGCTTTTATTAGAAGATTTTGGTAATGGCGACATATCCATATATCGTATGTTCTATCTCATTGCGAACATTTGAAAATTCACATTTCTCGAAAAAATCATCTCAATTAATCTCTTCACAATTTTTAACTTTAACTGCTCATATCTTTGTAGTTAAGTTAGTGAATATATCGTTCTAATTTTTTCAGATTATTATTTATTTATAAGAGCAATAATATTTCTTATGAGCAAAATTTGTAAACAATTCTTTTTTCCTAGGGTTATCGCTCAAATGCAGCTGTAGACACGTGTTTCGCTCTTATTAGAGCTCATCAGTACAGCAAAGCTAGTGAATAGGTGGATATTAACTAGAGGTAGTAATAACCGACAAAGTGTAACAGCTAGTGATGCCGCGAGATCTCGCAGTTTCGAGATCTCGTCTCGAATTTCTCAAATTTTCGAAACGAGATTAACCTTATTCTCGTCTCGAAATATCGAGACGAGACGAGACGAGAGTAATACCCTCGAGATTTGCTCGAGACGAGAGTAGAAATTCGAAATCTCGATTGTACTATTTTTTTTATATTACGTAAATATTTCTAATTAAAATATACAAAATAGCAAAATATTTGTGGGTATAAATAAATATTTTAATTGTGTCTTCATTAGCATTCGTATTTATTAATTAATTTTTGATTTATTGCGTTTTAGTAAGAAAATGCTCAAAAATGACATCTATGGTATACTCTTCACGCTAACCTCAAGTGCCGCCACTATACGAATATAAAATTATAATTACCAATATTAGCGTACAAAACAGAATGCTATACCTAACAACGGGTAATATAGAGTACCTACCATTCAAACACCAGACTTAGTAAAATTATGTTTTAATCAGTGGTACCCGTTTATTAAATTCATGTTGCTTGTAATTTTAATTTATTTACTATTTCTAATTATAAATTCGAGAAATTCGAGACTCTCGAGTCGAGATCGAGAGAAAGTAAGACAGAATATGACAAGACGAGATGCAAAGAAATCTCGTCTCGAAAATTCGAGACGAGACGAGAGTGGATTCTTTCTCGCCATATCTCGTCTCGCGGCATCACTAGTAACAGCACTAGTAAGCAGCCAAAACACCTTTGTTGCCTCGGTCAGTATTTCCACACCACTGAAATATATACTAACTGCAATGCGCGTACGAACCGTGACTGTGAAGCATATTGAAAGCCTGCTGCTGGAGTAGTCGGCAAACATCGAGACAGTTCGTGAGTAGACGGAAGCCTGCTGCTGGAGTAGTTGGCAAACATCGAGACAGTTCGTGAGTAGACGGAAATTATTTCGTGTGGCGCATGTTTAAATAAATGAATCATAATATGAAAACAAAGCGATCAGCTATGATACGAGTTATTCGGCTAGGTTCGGTTCGGCACGAACGTGCGCGAACAGGACCAGACATTATTGTTCAATGAGCTTCAGTGCAGCGTACGCTGATAGGTAGAGTATGTGAGTTCCAGTTAGTATATATTTCACTGTTCCACACCCTTTGTGGATAAATACGTCACAGTGGCGGTGATTTATAACCACCCACCAGACCCGTTACTTGGACCCTAAAGTAAATATACGAAAACTGTACTGATGAGCTCTAATAAGAGCGAAACACGTGTCTACAGCTGCAATTGAGCGATAACCCTAGGAAAAAAGAATTGTTTATTGTTTAAAATATTTCAACAAGTGTTGCCATCATATTGTACTTTATTGTACTTTTATTATAATATTAAAAGGCTGTAGGGTGGTTGGATTCTTATTTGGTCACCACACTTATATACATAATACACGCAGTCACTCGATAATTATGTGATAAACTTCAAATTCATATTTAAAATTTGCAAATCAGTTTTCACTTAACCTAAAAATTAACCTTTAAAGTAGTTACCTCACCTAACTAAATTCTATTCGAACACTTTTTTATCTCTTCCAACAAACACATTCCATCTCACAATTGGTGGAACAAATCAGCCACTCATTCGATATGCAATTTGTATGCCGGCTTCGGTATTCGTATGTTTCACTGATTCTCTGATTCTGATTCGGTTATTGTGCACACAGACCGGCGCTTTCATGAAAGCCAATATGCGATCTGAGCTGAATTTGCTATCGCGTGTGTTAATTCCAACTGTTCACCAAATTTGTGTTTCAGAGAGATAAAAATGGGGTAGTTTTGTACGGATGAGTTTTATAAAATGAGTGAAAATGCGAGTATCTGGATAGTGAATGATAAAGTTTTCAATATCTGGTGTACATGGTAGTTATGGTAGAAATGAAATGGCAGAAGACGTACGTCATCAAAAAATATCCCTAAAGTAATGACGTCATATACTACTAAGTTTACATAGGATACTAATTTATAAAGCGCGAGCAGTTATGTGTTACTTTGTTGGTCTTTCTTGACAAGTTTAGATTAGTGTTCTGTGTTGACAAGCAGATATGGGGACTCGTGACAGAATGACAGCTAGTAATATAAATGACAAATTTCATCATTTTTCATTCCAAATTTCATGATATTTTCCAATTTCAGGTGGTTTATTTTCTTACTAATGATTCGAGTTTGCGCAGTTATACGATTTTGGTCAGCTGTTTTGTTAAAAATTAACCTTGTAATTTGGCGTCATTTTCTGTTATATATATATGATTGACGAATTTTCATTTGAAGAGTCGTATGAATCGGGGCAATTTTCTTCTAGTGATGAAGACAATCTGGAAATTTTTTGCGAAAATCCGAGGTCAAAGAATGAAAATTATTTAGAAGAGTAATAGTAATCATGTACATACATAGATGTCAAATGTTAATATTTTTCATTCCAAATTTCATGTGATTTATGGAACTCGCCAAGTAAAGTCCACGCACCTGGTGACAAAGAAACCACGTGAACTTACAAAATCTTGATATTTTGAATTAAAATTTATGACATTTGTAAGTTATGTACATGATTACTAGCTGTCATTCTGGAACGGGTGCCCATATCTGCTCTCTAAAAATACATAGTTTAAACATTGATAACAAGAGAAATATTTGATAAAAAAATACCTTTTGAACGGCTTTCAACGGAATTAATGGCCCACAATTCCCATTCGAAATAGTTCATGACAAGGTTAGTTTCCGAAATTGCTTTTTTAAGCTTTATATGAATGTCAACTGACAACCAAGTGACAATAGTGACAGGATAGATATTCGATCGATATAAAATTTAATGTAAACATTGTCATGCCAACGTATCGGTATAAAAATGAACTAGAATTATTTCAAATAATTTCAAATTGCGTAAAAGAAAAAGAGATTAACTTAAAAATACTATAAGAACATTAATTAAAAATATCCAATATCAGTAATGATTATTAATATTCATGTCACAATGTTATGCAGATTATCAATATCTATTTTTGTACTAATATTAATAATGAAATTCTTACACCAATACAGCAAATTTAATTTGCGATATTGCAGAATTTCATCGACGGTTATTCCGCGTGCACAATATCCCAGTCCACTATATTGCGTTTTTGAAATGTGTTTACTGGAATTTTCCATATTTTTATGCTTAATTCTATTTTTACATTAATTACATGCTAACCTACAAAAATCCATGCACAAATACATTTACAGACAAGAACTTAAGACTATAAACTATGTATTTTAAAATGCATGCATTGATTATATGAATGATATGCTTGAGGTACATTAGGAGAAAATTACAGTTTCCATAATTCATATGTTGAAACGATAAAACTTCAAAAGGAAAAGGAATAAAAAACAAGTACTCCTATATAATTTCGGAAAACCCAAGATGGCAGTTACAATCACTACCTGGCTCGTAGTATGATCACGGCTTTAACTAAAACACTTTTTTTAGAAATGTCAAATTCAAATTTAAATGTTTAATTTCACCCGTATGTTTAAAGAATGATTTTTTAAAAATATTTGTTTGAATACAAACTACGTTCTGCTTTAATAGTAATTTACGTAACAAGACCTGAAAGTGATATTTTACTGGGTGAGCAAGCTTGTGAGCCCAGTATAGACACTTTCAGGTCATGTTGGGTACAATATTTTTTTTGCGATCCTGAAAAAAGAATAAAAAAGTATTATTTTATTTTTTACTGCGAGCAAATAAAAAATAAATAAACAACTGATCTGAAACATTTAGCATTACCGATCCCGGGGAATTGTAGGTAAAATGCATATATCCATAAGAAAAACCGCTAATCTTGCTAATGAATTGGAAGAATCTCTGATATTTAGGAACTTCCTCATACAATGAAAAATAGATATAATTAGAATTGGATGTGTGCAGAAGACATGTTAAATACAATAAAAACAACATTTGGGTAAAGTTCTGTAATGTTTTTGTTATAAAAGGACGGTTCGATAGCGAAGTGCAATACAATACTTATATAACATAAAATGGAAATGGCGAGAGGTATTGTGCTGGCCACAACAGATTTTTTTTATTATTGTTATTAAACAATGAAATATGACATTTCTTAAAACAGCGTTTTAGTTAAAATTGTGATCATACTCCGAACCCATGTGAAATAATTGTGATTTAAATACTATACTAGCAAACAAAATTTACATTTAACGAATTCGTGTATTAAATTTCGACACTGTACATATTCATAACAATAATACAAGTACATGAATATAAATTAATACTCATTCATAAATCATGTGTTAAACAATAAAACTTCCGAACAAAAATTGATTTATTCTCGCACAAATCAGGAGGTCGGGATATTTTCACCAAATTAAAACATGGCAATGACTGGCACAATGACGTTTAACAAATGGATAAGTCATTATCAAAAGTAGGGCAGGAAGAGGTATTCACTTGTAAATTGTAAAGGATTTCGGCTTTCATTAAAACATATAACAATTAGAACATTTTGTTTTGTGTTATCATTGTAACGAAATATACCTACAAGGTAATTAATTATCATTAATTCATTAGGTTGGAAGAGTATGAGAGTACATAAATGATTTTAAAATGAACATTGGTTATTGTTGTTTGCAGATGTAAATACTGTATAAGCACAGTGTCGTCTATATCTATAAATAGATAGGCTTTATTAGATACCTTCATTAGTTATTTATATGATATACGAGGGTCACTCCAAAATTATTGAAATGCTGGGAAACAGTTGGCTTTGGAAAATTTTTAGTGCACAAATGTCAAACTACAATTTATTTAAAATATCTGTCCAATAATGGTTGAAGTGATTTATTGTGGTGGAATTCGAAGTGGAAATAAACTGCAACATGAAGTTAGGAAGAGAGCATTATCGCGCTATGATTTACTACGACTTTAAAATTGGATTACGTGAAGAACAACTATATTTCGCTGGTTTTCAGAATTCAAAAGAGGCCGTAATTTCTTGCGTAATGAGAGACCTTGTACAGCGGTAGTGCCAGAAAATGTAGCTGCCATCAGACAAATGATAAAGGATGACAATCGTGTCACCTATCAAACAATGGAAGATGCCCTTGGCATTGGATCCGCAGCAATAGCAAAAATTTTGCATGAAGAACTTCGTGTTAGAAAAATTGTTTCTCGTTGGGTGCAACACAACTTAACGGAAGAACAAAAAGCCAATCGTGTTACAATTAGTCGCGCCACTTTAAAATTGTTAAATAATGGCGGTCATCGTATTCTTTCTAAAATTGTAATTGGCGATGAAATTTACGTATCCTTTTATGATGTTCCAACGCATCAAGAAAGTAGGATATGGGTGTTTGAAGATGACCCAACACCAGTTACCGTGAAAAACAACTTGCACTTAAAAAGTTATGTAAGCTGTATTTTTCAGAAGTACAGGTCTTGTGAAAGCAATTACGTTAGAGGGACAGAAGACTGTTACTGCCAATTGGTACACATAAAAATGTCTACCTGAAGTTCTTCGCAGTGTGAAAATTAAAGGTTTAATGCTTCACCATGATAATGCGTCCTCCCATACCGCTGCGACAACTGTTAATTTTTTGAAAGAAAATGGTTTTAAAGTCATTGAGTATCGACCGTATTCTCCTGATCTTGCAATGTGTGACTTTTGGTTATTTTTTAATTTGAAAAAACATTTACGTGGTCGTCATTTTACGTCAGAAGAGGAGATTAACAACACCATAATGGAGTATTTTAATACGATTCCAGAAAATGAATGGCTCAAAGCTTTCCATCTCTGGAAAATTTGATTACACAAGTGTATTGAAGCAGAGGGGGACTATTTTGAACACCAGTAGAACTACATGCTTCTCCTTCAAATAATATTTCTGTATCTCAATAATTTTGGCGTGACCCTCGTATGTAGTTATTTTTGTATGCAGTAATTATAGTCCAGTCAATGGAGACCAAAAAAGACCTTTGCCTTACAAAAGGTGAGAAAAAACAATTTTAACATATGTTGTTTGGGTCGAAATGGGGATGAAAAATTCAAATTTGTGACCTTGAAGAGGTTCGGCGTGAACCGCCATCTTGGATCAAAGGTGCAAAAAATGAGTTTTTTTGCTATTATCTCGAAAACAGTGGCCCGCATCAAAATTTTACAGGAATACAAAATTAGAGCTCGTTAATTTTTGTACAAAAAGGATTCGTGCATTTTTTACCTAGGATGAAGTCTCAAAGAGTTATGCTCAAAAATAGGTAACCGGAACAACAATTTATGAAAGAAGATTTAATCACTCAAAATATACACATTATTAATTTTGTAATACTTAGTCTAATAGATTTTGTTATTTGTAACAGTTTACATATGTCGTGGCATCAAAAGAAGTAAATTATCGATGATTTTTAAAGATAATTTTTGTCAGCGCTTTTTCACAAATTCATCAACCACTCTGACCCGGTTAAAGATACGGTACCGCGGTTTTAAAATTTTAATTCAGTTTGGAATTCTCCTTCATATCATGTTAAACGATTTTTGCTCCGATGAGCGGTTAATGAATTATTAACAATTTAAACTTATATGAAATTTCACTAAAATTTGAAACATCTGCAAATTGTCTTAATTTCTTCTGAAATTTGGACACGATTAAAGATAAATTTTATTGTGCACTTAATACGTGTCGAAATTTCAGAAGAAAAAATGAAAACTAAGCCGATTTGTAGATGTTTCAAATTTTAGTGAAATTTCATATAAGTTTAATTGTTAATAATTTGTTAACCGCTCATTGGAACAAAAATCGTTTAACATGACATGAAGAAGAATTTGAAACTGAATTAAATTTTTTAAACCGCGGTACCGTATCTTTAACCGAGTCAGAGTGGTTGATGAATTTGTGAAAAAGCGCTGGCAAAAATGATTTGAAAATCATCGATAATTTACTTCTTTTGATGGCACGACAAATGTAAACTGTTACAAATAACAAAATGTATTAAACTAAGTATTAAAAAATTAATATTGTGTATAATTTCATTGATTAAATCTTCTTTCATAAATTGTTGTTCTGGTTACCTATTTTTGAACATAACTCTTTGAGAGTTCATCTTAGGTAAAAAATGCAAGAACCCTTTTTGTACAAAAAGTAACGAGCTGTATTCTTGTAAAATTTTGTTACGGGCCACTGTTTTCGAAATAATAGCGAAAAACTCATTTTTTGCACCTTTGATCCAAGATGGCGGCTCACGCCGACCCTCCTTAAGGTCACAAATTTGGATTTTTCATCCCCGTCTCGACCCAAATAACATATGTTAAAATCGTTTTTTCCCCACCTTTTGTAGGGTAAAAACCTCTATTGACTGAACTAGTTCGTAAATACCGCTTTGTCTGCCCCGTGTATGTTGAAGTACACTCCATGCAAGGGATTTTGTACACTACATGTGATCTGTAATTTTTATCTATGTCCGCTTTTAGTTTACTAAAAAGATTTCCTAATCCTAAATTTATAATATGTAAATTTAAACTATAATTTTTTTTTATTATAAATACTAAGAAGAGAAATGACTTAAAATCTAGCGGCAATTCGAGAAACGACCTTCGGAACAAGTTATAACTTAATTTTCAGTTAAATGGGTGCCATTGTTAAATCAAGATTTATATCTTATTTTATTGACGACTAAATGAGTTTTTAAATGTATTTATTTATTTATTTTTTTGAATTTTTGACGACCATTGTATTTTTTTTTATGATATTTATTATTGTCCTATGTATTTATCCATGTTTTACAATCTTAAAAAAATTTTCACGTAAGTCACACATGTTTGTATTTTTAAAAATATTTTTCAAAATCTGTAATATTATTGTAGCTCCTGAAGAAGACACATGAGGTGTCGAAACCGGTAGAGACGGAAAATATATTTTATATTGACTGAAATCCAGTAATTTTTCTTTCCTTCAGCCTTAATAATGTTCGGTTTTTTTTTATTATCCACGTTCTTTATTAATTCTGGTTTAATAAACCTTTAATTTAATCATTAATATTTCTTTGATCTTTCATCGCCCAAATAAATAAACCTTGCGCTTACAGTAATTTACAATCCATGCATTATTCCTTTCTACTAATATAAACCTCCCCTATAATTACCAACCGTACACAGTCCTAATACAAATATTTCCCGTGGTCAGTTTTCCACAGCTTTCCCATTTCAATTTATTCCCTCATCAAATAGGAGGCATTGTAGTGAGAAATGGCTGACCTAATGCACTTTGACCTACCAACACTCGCTCACAGACCAGTTCGCGAACTAAACCGCCTCTCCGCAATCGTTTACGACGGTGCGTAGCTGTAAACCGTATCCGGAACGGTAACCGTTCCGGCCTAACTAACCGTAAACCGAGCTTAAGGTTACGGCTGCACAAATGAAAGGTTATTCGATTGTTGTGACTTTTTAAATGTGACTTGGAGAATTGGACAAAGAAAATGTAATAGCAGGATTTTTATTTGATTTTATTAATAGAGATTGCCTTCCAAGGTAAGGCTCTGAAAAGACTTTTCGTAAAGATGTAAGTACTATTTTGATTTTTGTTAAGTTTTCTATTAGTTTTGTCAATATTTGTGAAATTAATTTTGCTGATTAATGGAATAAACCAAGTCCACTTTTTGAAAAAAAAAAAAAATAGATATAGTCAAATTCGGTTTCCTGGTATAGTACAGTAAAAATAATAATAAAATGTGTGGACATGGTACAAAAAGTCTTTTATTGGATTTTTTTGTGTAAATTTTATATTTCGAAAATATTTAAAAATTATAATACAGTCTCTTAAATAGGGGGACATGGCTTAACCACAGATTCCTGAGGCTAAAATAAGACGATTTAATCAAACTTGCTTCTATCGAAAAGTGTACCATTTAGCCAGAATTCTGCTTCAAAGTTCTTCGCAAAAAAATTAATTTTGCTTATAATAATCGGACGCTTTATTCGATTTGGATGAAAATTGGTATGTCAGTTTATATGGTTATAAGTCATCTTTTAAGGTGATACTTGTTATTGTTAGTGAACCACTAGTGTATGAAACTTAGGTGTCCCAACATTAATTAGACCGTAACTTTTTAATGGCAATGCCGAAAACGTGAAATTATTTTTCTTCATAAAGATACATTCAATAGTAAACTTTTCTCTCTCTGTGTAATTTGTGATATTTGTTACGGTTCACACAGAAAAAAATAAAATATGAGTGTCTGCACTGCTAAATATTTAAAATAAATTTAATCTAGTAGTCAATCCAAATGTCAAACAAGTAATTTTTAATGACAGTAACAATTGTTTTACGGGTTATCAAAAATTTTCTTTGCAATATTCTAAAATTAGTAACATCCGTTTGTTCGGTCTAATAATATTTTACTAACATTACTATAAATAAGACGATTACATATCTCAGCTTACTCCTAAACAAGTTATGAAGATTGACAACTCGTTACTGTCATTAAAAATTACTTGTTTGACATTTGGATAGACCGTTAGATTAAATTTATTTTAAAAATAGCACTAGTGGTTCACTATTAATAACAAGTATCACCTTAAAAGATGACTTATAACCATATGAACTGTCATACCAAATTTCATCCAAATCGTATAAAGCCTTCTGTTATTACAAGCAAAATTAATTTTTTTTGGAAGAACTTTGAAGCAGAATTCTGGCTAAATGGTACACTTTCCGGTAGAAGCAAGTTTGGTTAAATCGTCTTATTTTAGCCTCAGGAATCTGTGGTTAAGTCATGTCCCCCTATTTAAGAGACATCCTGTATAACAAATTTCATACAAAGTTAAGGAAAATGAAACTATACAAACAAAAAAATAGCAACATGTGTATTCATTATCCATTCTTTGCAATAAAATTTTAAATGTTTGAAGCAGTTTATCTCGAATGTAATATTTGTGGACATAGTACATTCCAATAGTCGACCGACAATATCTATTAAATGTGACATAAAGAATGTAAAAATATTTCAACATAATGATTGCTTTATTATTCTGCGTGGTTAAATACCTAGCGGGAGGTTATGGGCTGGCCACAATGCGATGTTTCGCACTCGACCAAAAAGTACTACTTTACACACTTGTTGCATAAATAACTATTATCTACATTATTTGAAACCTTAATCCTGTAATGCCGTTAATGCTGAAATAACAAAAAAGTCTTGTCAATCATTTTACCCCAGCCCGTCCAAATTCTATTTTATATTACAAACTCTCCTATAATAAGATTTTCGCGTGTCGCGTCCCATTTTCGAATCGTATATCCCGTATCCCTTGCAGAAGATCCCTCGAATCCCCCGTGACAAAGACTAACTACATCCCGGTGCTTTATCTCCCAACCTGCGCAGATTTACCGTAACGCCGATTCCATTACGGCTAATAGAATCCCACATGCCGTGCGCTATGCTGATAGCAAAACAGATAGACATTTAGCCAGCGCGTACGAATGGGAAAATAAACTAGTGGGGTTGACATTTAAATTAATTTATAGGTGCGGGTTCTTTTATTAGTTTCATATATAAATTTAATTTGAAAGATATACGTCAGTATTTTTAACGTGAAAATTATAACACAAACATACAGTATTCTTCCGGTAAGAATATCGAATTTTGTGTATTATTCTGTAACGTGTGTAGCAAAAGGAAACTACTTCAGTTAACACATCACTCAATAAATTCGTAGGATGACTAATAAAACAACAACTTTTAGGCAAAATTCGACTTCAATTATCAACATAGTATTTCGCTACCGATAAAGCGTCTGTGAGTTATACAGATCACTTCTCTGCCAGTTTTTGGGACGGTTTTACCTCTGGCAAAAGAAGATTTTTTCCTGAGAAGATGCATGTTATTGCCGGGCATGCATATATTGTCTAGAAAATTGTATACATAAAAAAGGTAACATTTATGAACATTTCTTGTTACCTTGGTTACTTGTTGTTTTTGTTATTTCAAATATTTATGCCAATGTATCCCCTGAAGAAGGCACCAGTTTATGGTGACGAAACGTTGGGTTTAAATAATAAATACAGAACTTAAACTAAAAAAAAAGTAGTATTATTCCAATTAATAATATGAGTTCTGAAAGATATTTTAATAACATAGTTTCCTTTAAGAGCGATACATACATTCCAACGCTTCTCTAACATTTCGAAGCCTTTGTTATAGAACGATTTATCTTTGGCCTCAATATTACCCTTCAGTTTCGGCAATCACTTCTTCATTGGAGCTAAATCTCTGTACTGCTGACTGCCGATTTGACTCTGGGGTGAAGTGATGGATCCATGTTTCATCCATAGTCACATACCGCATGAAAAAATTCTTTTTATTGCGCTGAAACAGCTCTAAAAAGCGCTCTGAATCGTCATCGCGTTGTTGAGAAAACGGGGTACCCATTTCGAACAGATCTTTTTCATGCCCAAATGTTCATGCAAAATAGTAAATACATTGCCTTCTGATATCTTTATAGTGTCATCTATCTCACGCAACTTCAATTTACGATCGGCCAAAACCATTTTGTGCACTTTTTTATCTTTTCTGGAACAACTGCCGAATTTGAGCGACCAGAGCGTTCAGCATCATTGGTGTTTGTACGGCCGCGTTTAAAATCAGCAAACCACTTCTCTACCATTTTTCTCGATGGAGCATAGTCCGAATAACACTTATCAAGCCATTGCTTTACTTGAACGGTATTTTTTCCCATTAAAAAGCAATGTTTTATCAACACAAGAAATTCAGATTTTTCCGTTATATTGAAAATTACAAAAGCAGCGTCACGAAAACCCCTGTAACTTGTGAACTAAACGTCAGATTATCATAAAATTTTGAAACTTATCGTTTGAAAGTTGTTACTTCCTAAAAATCATATGGATTTGTTAATAATGACAGTATCTATATGTCATCCTACGAACTTAATGAGTGACGGATTACGTATGTTGTCAAGAATCATATAGATAAATAAATATTTCCATCAAATATTTACCAACCACAATATTTGTGGAAATAAATGAAATGTCATATCAAAGTGACAAATACGTATATTTTTTCGGAGTATTTGTACCGTGACATCTAAATTAACAAGCGAAAAATACGTGGATAAAATATTATTTTCGAAATGATTTTTGTCAGACAAATGTTATATTTACACGATAAGGATTTCAGCGATACTAAAAATAAGGGTATTGTATTCTCAAAGGATTCTAAGAAGGAAATATCTAAATCGCATTTGCTTTGATGTAAATCAACTACTTTTCTAAGGATTTAACTCAGATTTTCTGTTACATATAACATGAAAGTATGCAGAATATGTTCTTTTTATATACCTACTCGAATTTCCTTTGGTAGTATATTTACTAAATCTACCACTCAACAATTCGTAAATTTAACGATACCGTATTTAATATACATTTGTAGTGCTGGTTGTGTTCTTAGGGATGTAAGGGAGTTACTTACGAAACGTAGTCAATAGGCTATTCCACGATATTTTTTTAAAATATTTTTTCTTGAAGTACATAAAAATATGAATACTTTTGAGAGTCCAGGTTAAAAATTCCTCCAAATAAGCGAGATATTAAGGTCCAATTTTTTTTTATATATATATATATATATATATATATATATATATATATATATATATATATATATATTAATATACAGGTGTTTCTTAAATAGGGGGACATTGCTTAACCACAGATTCCTGAGGCTAAAATAAGACGATTTAACTAAACTTGCTTTTACCGGAAACTGTACCATTTAGCCAGAATTCTGCTTCAAAGTTCTTCGAAAATAATTAATTTTGCTTGTAATAACAGAACGCTTTATACGATTTGGATGAAATTTGGTATGACAGTTCATATAGTTATAAGTCATCTTTTAAGGTGATAGTTGTTATTATTAGTGAACAACTAGTGTATGAAACTTAGGTGTCCCAACGTTGATTAGACCGTAACTTTTTAATGGCCACGCCGATAACATAAAATTATTTTTTTTCAAAAAGATACATTCAATAGTAAACTTTTCTCTCTCTGCTTAATTTGTGATATCTGTTATGGTTCAGACAGAAAAAAATTAAACATCAGTGACTGCATCGTGAATTTTTTTTACTATTGAATGTATCTTTCTGAAAAAAAATAATAATTTCATGTTATCGGCGTGGCCATTAAAAAGTTACGGTCTAATCAATGTTGTGACATCTAAGTTTCATACACTAGTGGTTCACTAATAATAACTATCACCTTAAAAGATGACTTATAACCATATGAACTGTCATACCAAATTTCATCCAAATCGTAGGTATATAGCGTTCTGTTATTATAAGCAAACTTAATTTTTTTTCGAAGAACTTTGAAGCAGAATTCTGGCTAAATGGTACACTTTCCGGTAGAAGCAAGTTTAGTTAAATCGTCTTATTTTAGCCTCAGGAATCTGTGGTTAAGCCATGTCCCTCTATTTAAGAAACACCTGTGTATATATACCGGGAGTTTATTTTATCAGTAAACATAGGGTATATCATTGTCATAGTTACGGTATGAATGTTTGACAGCAATGTATTGAAGCGTTTATTTTATGAGTAAACATAGACGTTTAACATGGGAAGCAGTTTTTGGTAAATACAAAGGTCTGGCAATAAATCAAGCCATGCTATTGAACATGATACTAGTACATTAACATCGTGTACATTATTTAATATTAATTACTTTAATAATATTGCAAAAAATACAATAAATTGTAAAAATTGTCAAATAAATAATTGTTTCACTTTTTTATTATGCAATATCAAAAGATTTGTAAATATTTCGGTAGTGCAGTGGTTATAACAGTTGCGTCTTATATTTTTGGTTGGGGTTCGATTCCCCGTTGGGATAATTATTTTATTTTTTTTACATAAAAATTGTTGAACTTTTAAAAATCAGTTTATATTTTCATATTACAATCATTTAAAAATAATAATAACATTTTAATAAATAAAGAGAAAATAATTGAGAATAATTGATTACAATAATGAAAATATTGATACAATAACAATGCATTGTATTTCCTTTGATATTAATAAAAATAACTGAAATATAATAAATTTCTGTAGATATTAAGTTTTTACTGTATTTATCAAAATAAAAAATTCAATGCATTGTTATTACATCAATATTTTGATTATTGTTAACAATTATTCTCAATTATTTTCTCTTTATTTTTTACAATGTTATTATTATTTTTAAATGATTGTAATATGGAAATATAAACTAATATTTAAGTTCAACAATTTTTATGAAAAAAAATAAATAATTATCCCAACGGGGAATCGAACCCCAACCAAAAATTTAAGACGCAACTGTTATAACCACTGCACAACCGAGACATTTACAAATCTTTTGATATTGCATAATAAAAAATTGAAACATTTATTTGACAATTTTTACAATTTATTTTAATTTTTGCAATATTATTAAAGTAATTAATATTAAATAATGTACAAGATGTAATGTACTATTATCATGTTCAATAGCATAGCTAGATTTATTGCCAGACCTTTGTATTTACCAAAAACTGCTTCCCATGTTAAACGCCTATGTTTACTCATAAAATAAACGCTTCAATACATTGCTGTCAAACATTCATATCGTAACTATGGCAATGATATACCCTATGTTTTCTGATAAAATAAACTCTCGGTATAAACAAACAGTGTGTCACATCACATAAGTTTTCGGCCCTTGAAGTTTGTACCTGCAATTTTGGTACACCTGCAAATTCCAGAATCTCCCCTTCGGGATCAACACTATCACATCCTCTTAACATTTCATGGATTCAGCATACTTGTTAATCCATCATCTCTTCATATTCTCATCTCTGCACACCATCATTATCATACACCTCAATTCAGTGGTTCCGCCAAGCGGCAGCCCGTATAACTAACGCTGTCCCTTAGTGATGGATGAAACCCTGGCCAGGAATTGAAATTGATTCGCAGATGGATATTTAATTTTTAAAACACGGTTGTGGTTCGTGCACTGGTCTTTGTGGATGTATGGTGAAAGTAAACAGAAGGAATGCTTGGAGTTATTTACATGAGAGGGAAAATGATAAATTTTTTGGTTTATTTTGAGAGGAATACTGACAAAGGTTTCGCTGTACTTATTAGTTTTTATCTTTTACCGGATTTTATTAGACAACTTAGCGGCAGCAGTAATACAGTGTGTTAAAATATCTAACTTAAAATATCATTATTCAATTCTAAAGAAGAGTTGTCAAAATTGATCACGAAATGTAATTTTCCTGAAATTCATTGCAACATGCAGCAAAAGAATATTGCCATTAACCGTTTTCTAAGATTAAGGTCCCTAGAATCCAATGTTAACATTTTCACAATGATGTCTGTATGTGTGAATGTGTGTGTGTGTGAGTATGTGTAAGAATTTTGTCTTCGCTCTAACTCCAATACTATCATTCAGAAAATTTTGAAACCTTGTATTTCTACCCTATTCTAATACGAAAAAAGGCCATTTGATTTTGGTGTAAATCGGATAAATGCAAATGGCACTTTAGTTGAAGCTCATAATAGTTTTTCTTCAAAATATACCATTAAATGCCATTTTTTCGCATTTTATGTCATTATGAAAATTAAAAATTATTGAATTTTCTATAGGTATGCATTAATACTTTTTATGTATATTTTACAGATAAATTTAAATATCATTTTTCTTTTTTTAATCCCGAAGCTTAAGATAAACACAATTCCTTTGTTACACAGTTTATTTTTCAAATAAATGTAACTTACAGGTAAACGTCATTGTCAAAAAACTAATCTCTTGAAATTAATAATAGTGACATATTCAATAATAAAGAAAATCGTAAATAAAGCAATAGTTATATGCAATGGAACATAATATGGTTTGAAGCATTACTAAATACGTAGGTATGTATTTAAATTAATAAAAATTAAATAGCGGGAGGTTTTGTGTTGGCCACATCAGATTTTTTATATAAGATTTATGAAAAAGTTGTTTAATTTTCGAACGGCTTTATTAAACAAAGTGTTAAATATACGTAAGTCTGCAATTTTTATAACAAATTTACACTAGAAGGGTCTCTTTTTCAACTACTTATGTTAACTAATGTTGAAAGTTATAAGAATGTAGATGTTTTTTATAAGTTCGACACGAAAAAAGTTAAACATTTCGCTTTAACATAAAAATCAACATTAGGAATGCCGGATGCACCCAATTTTGAGCTTTGGCCCGGCCCGATTTCGAGTCGATCTTCGAGTCGGGCCGGTAATTTTTATTTTCGAGCCGAGTCGATCCAAACCTCAAAGCCCGGCCCGGCCCGAATGCATCTCTAAAATTCTGCATCTAATACACTTAATTTTTTATTATATCTTGTATAGATTTAGAGATAAAGACACTGTAATATATAGAATAATCTAATATTATACATCGCACAGGCTAAGGCACTAAGGAAACCAGTTGACAAATTCAAATATTTATAACATAGTTTGTAAATGGCAGATGTCAGTGTCAAAAATCAACAGTTTTAGTGACATTCTAAAAGCTTTTTCTGGGAAGTACATTTAATCTTTCTTATTGTTATATAAATTAAATATTTAAAATTGTAGGTAAAATGCATATATTCACCAGAAATACCGCCAATCTTGTTAATGAGTTGGAAGAATTTCTGAAATTTAGGAACTTTCTCGTATAATGGACCCATACACCAAAGATGTATGCAGCAGTTATTTATAGTAGAAAGGTTAAATAAGATTCAATAAGAAAAGCTTTAATTTCTTTGCATAACATTGGTGAAGTGTATTATTGTTGAAGGGAACTGCTCCCTCGTATTTACGCATAGAACACAGGGTTACAACTAACCCCACGAAACAATAATTCTTCCTTTGCACTTTGCATTACTACAATCCATTCGAATTGGCGTCATTACAAGGAATATAGTATGAGATCTTTGATTGCGGCTTTAACATCTGGTGTGTGCCATCAACTGAGATTTCCCCAGACGGTTCGCTAGCTTTTGTTCCAACGACTGGCTCGCAAACCGAACGGGACGGAGTCTAAACCCCAAGTGGGTAAATCAAGCTCGTACATCGTAGTCACGGTCGCGAGTCTGCGGTTCATAAAGAGAAGTTGAAGTTGAGGAGTTGGAGAAAGGGATATGGATTGCGGTAAGAAAGGAGAGAAGGAAATTTTAGCGAGATATGGTGACGAGATTAATGACAGGAGGCAAAGGCGAGGTAGTGTATATGTTGCGCCCAAATACAGAAAAAAAAATCTGTTGTGGCCAGCGCAAGACCTCTCGCTATTTCCATATTAGGCTATATAAGTATTGTATTGCACTTTGCTATCGAAACGTCGTTTTATAACAAAATATTACAGAACTTTACCCAAATATTGTTTTTACCTCCCGCTACCCTAGGTAAAGGAGGTATAGGGATCGTGCTAAAAATCGCATATAGAGATTTTAGTAAGTAAGCACGTTTTGATGTCCCCAGAATCCGATTTTAACATTTTTACAATGATGTCTGTGGGTATGTATGTGTGTGTGGATGTGTGGATCCTGTGGACACGATTACTCAAATACTACCAATCAGAAAATTTTGAAATTTTGTATACCCATTCTATACTAATGTGGGAAGAGTTGATTAGTTTTTAGTGTGTATCAGATAACCGGAAGTATCACTTATACAAGCTTTTACCAGTTTTTCTTGAAAAAATTGCATTGAATATAATTTTTCAGCAACTTTTACTATTAAACATATAATATAATGGTACAATCTTCAATTCTACGATAATATAACTTTAAATATAAATTTATAAAATAATTTATTTTTGTACATCATCTGACCCATGCGTCAAACAAAAACATAATACTTCAATAAAATTTTGACGTATTTAAATAAATGTCACTGTCACATTTACATTAATAATGAAACCGTGTTAAGAAGAATTTAGTAGAAGTAAATTTGGTTTGTAAATATAAATCTGTCAGTATAAGTATGTGTTTTCAAAATGTCAAATATTGGTTTACAACTATACATTTACGACATGGATCATGTACAGCAAACAATTTACACAGATTGCGTTTTTAGAGCACTTGGAAGTTGATGATGATTTTTCGAGGATTATCTTTTTCTTTGGTGAGGCACATTTTCTCCTCTCTGGGTATGTTAATAAGCAAAATTGCCAGATATGGGTAGAAGAAAATCTTCATGTGATTTACGAGGTACCATTACATGTCAAAATGAGACTGTTTGGTGCGCACTATGGTCAGGTGGCGTCATTGGAGCTTACTTTTTCGAAAATGATGAAGGTCGAACTGTTATAGTTGATGGTGAGCACTATAGGCCCATGATAATCGATTATTTTTGGCACGAAATTAATTTCGTATTACAGACTTCTATTTATTAAAACAACAAATTAGATTTTGTTTACAAACGATCAACCGGAACGGAAAAAGATACTTTACTTAAAGCTCATTACTATTTTAAACATGGAATTTGTAGGAGGTCATGTGCTGGCCACATCAGATTTTTTGTTCTATTTAACATGTCTTCTGCACACATATAATTCTAATTACATCTATTTTGCAGTGTATGAGGAAGTTCCTGATTGTCCTGCAAAACCTTAAAATTTTATTCCTAAATTCCTAAATAGCCACTAGATTTAGGGCATATAAATGTAGGATTTAGATGTTAGGGTGATAAAAGTGCATCATCAGACACAGCCTTAGTATACTACTAAAATGTATGCAAATTTTCCTCTAATAACAAGTTTATAATCTACGATTAAACACCCCTGAAATGAAATAACTGTGACCTTTCACCGTTAACTAACCAGCTAACCCAATAAGTAACCCTTTAAAACTTGATTAGCCATCAGCGTAGGCTATGACTCCACGCATGTGATTATGTATTAATCCATCACTTCATTTGTTTACGACGAAGCTGAAGGCTGAAACCGCGGCAGGAGTTAATAAGAACTCTGTATACATGAGCACCATCTACTTGGATTAGGAAGATGAGGGCACTGAAGGCGTTGATAAATGCGAAAGATGAAAGTTTTACAAGGATAAAGAGATGATGTTTACCACTAGACTAGGGATTTTTAAACGTGAAACATTGGATTTGTCATATCCATGGTTATGACTTGATATTTGATTGACAGCAATGTATTTGCCCGTTCCATTTAAAATGAAACATAGGGAACGAAACTGACAGAAATATTATATTTAAATGTAAGAAATTTAGCGGAGTCAGAAAACCACTCGAGAGCACTAAACATATTTCGGGCACAAGGTACACACAGTATTTTTTCTACATCTAAATTTAATTTTTAGAAAACAGGTATAATTATTTAAACAAAATTAACCTCTAATGACATCTTGTCAATATGACAGATAACCGTTGAATTTTTCTATAAATTATGATTTGACATTTGATTGACAACAATGTATTTGTCTGTCTCATTTAAAATGACACATGGGGAATGAATTTGACAGAAGTATTATACTCGTATTTAAATATTGTAAGAAATTTAGCCGAATCAGAAAACCAATCGGGCACAATAAGGCGCACACTATATTTTTTCTACAACTAATTTTAATTTAGAATGCAGGTATAATTATTTAAACAAAATTAACCTCTATTGACGTCTTATCAAATGTCAAATTCGTTCCCTATGTTTCATTTTAAATGGAACGGGCAAATACATTGCTGGCAATCAAATGTCAAGTCCTAACCATGGATATGACAAATCCAATGTTGCACGTTAAAAAATACTCACGGTATAAGTATTGTACTTTTATAACAAAATATTACAGAACTTTACCCAAATATTGTTTTTTATTGTATTTAGCATGTCTTCTGCACACATATAGTTCTAATTATATATTTTTCGTTGTATGAGGAAGTTTCTAAATGTCAGAGATTGTTCCAATTCATTAACCAGATTGGCGGTATTTCTGATGGATATATGCATTTTACCACAATTTTACCTATAATTTCAAATATTTAATTAATAAAACAATAAGAAAAATTAAATATACTTCCCAGAAAAAGCTATCAGAATGTCACTAAAACTGTTGATTTTTTACACTGACATGTGTCATTTAAAAACTATGTTATAAACATTGGAATTTGTCAACTGGTTTCCTTAGTGCCTTAGCCTCTACGATTAAATTACTCTATATATTATAGTGTCTTTATCTCTGAATCTATACAAGATATAATAAAATTTTTAAGTGTATTAGATGGAGAATTTTATTTTCTTCAATATTTAATAACAAAAATTTCCAAAAAATTATATTTAGAAGAATTTTTCTCAGAAACTACTACTTCCGGTTGTTCAATTGTTACCAAAACTTTTTCAGCTCTTCCCAGGAATGTCAGATTGAGGAATCCATAGTTAAATAGGTCTTAAATCTTATAGTTTTTGAGGTCTCGTCCCTTCAACATCCATACATACAAACACACACACACACACACACACACACACACACACACACACACACACACACACACACGTACACATATCCACATAGACACACAGACTTCATTTTAAAAATGTTATAATCGGATTCTGGGGATCTTAAATTGTGCTTATTTAATAAAATCTGGATATGCGAATTTTAGCATGAATCCAATACCTCTCTTAGCGAGACGTAAAAATACTCACGGTATTTGAATTATTAATGCAAAGCCATAATGCTAATGCTAAAGTAAATGGGCTACTTGCGTACCTTTTTTATTTCATATTTTTGAAGAACAGGTAAAAACTTGCTACCCCTATTTTTTCTTTTGACCAAATTTTTATTAATTAGCCAGAAAAAAAATAATGAAATTTGATTATTCGAATTACCGCCATGTATGACATAGAATTACGCCGCACCAATGAGTGGTCGCAAAGCCATAACGTTTGTTTGTACGGGTAATGTAGATCTCCTGTTTGACGTTTCAACAATAGTTTGGAGGTTAGTATTTTAATTTGTCTTTTTTGTATCGATATTTTAAATTACATGTAACTAACTATGTGTTTATTTGTGAAGTAATTAATATATTGGAGAGCCCAGAGAGAAAAAAATGTCAAATTCAAATTAAAACTTTCTCGCACGCAATGCCATCTAAAGTTACATTCTGAAACATGGTTCTCTTATTCAGTTCAATATAATGACGTCACAGAAAATTTTCTTTCTTAATTTACTAAAAAACAAATAACGTTTTTACAATAAAATTTATATTTTTATATATGTTTTCAACATAAGATTACGTATATAGTGATAGAAATCGGATTTTCAGTACCACACAAGTAGCCCATTCTTAAGTTTACAACTTACTTAACTTCATATTCTATTACCAAATTATTCTGCCCATTTGAGTTTTTAATTTTTCTCGCGCAATAAATCATAACCTAATTAATATTCAAACTGTGCCATAAATCTATAAATACCGACGGTTTGATTATTTTTGTTTTGATTGGTGATTAAACATCCCTGAACTAATTTGAAATCACGGAAATACTAATTACCGTCCACACAACTGAGTCTGAAGCGAGATATTGATTGACCTCTCACAACTCGTGAATTATAACATTCACTAGCGGAAATTGTCCCAAGAGTAATAATTATCCTGGTATAAAGGGAAAAATTCCTTCCGTCCTGCCGTATGACAGTTGAGGGTCGTCAGGTGGAAGGATCGAAGTAATCCAAGAATTGGAAACAGTCGACAAGCGGATAATACCCTACTCTTTATCAGAGGGAAAATGGAGACACCTAAGACTGATTATTGGACTTGTTTTCAAATGAGATTTGGTGATACGGGATTTCAATCAAATAGGCGAAAAATTTCTAGTGAATTAGATTATATTTGATGCTTTGGATTTGAATTTATGATTTGTTCAAGTTGAATACGATGGTAATTGACAATTTTGTACATCTAGCCATGACACAAAAGACGAGTGATTGTAATTTTCAGTTGCCAAGTGTCTGTAATATTTCTTTTATATATATACACAGTGTATTAATTAAAAATCTGGCCATATATACAGAGAATTTATTTTAAAATGCAACATTATAGTTCATTACTTCCATGGTTACTCACTATTGTCAAAATATGACAGCAATGTAATATTTGTCCATTTTAAAATGCATTATTACATTATAAATAGTATTTCAGCACAGGAGATACCTCCAGAACACATCACAAATGGTGTCAATTCTTATTACGGCCGACTAGTATATTACCTCAGTGTGATTGGGGGTATTTTTTAACATTTATTACATGAAAGTTAAGAATTTTTGTAAGATAAAGTTTGTTAAGATGTACAACATTCTGTTCTTTGTTAATCGTATGAAGGCTAATTTATTGGAAATTAGTTTTGATAATACAAAACTACAAATTTTGTATGTTGCATTATAAAATGGACAAATATTACATTGCTGTCATTTTTTGACAATAGTGAGTAACCATGGAAGTGATTCACCATATGTTGCATGTTAAAATAAATTCCCTGTATATACATTTGACCTATAATTTTAAATATATATTTAAAAAAAAAAAAGTTGTGGCCAGCACAAGACTTTCCGTTAATTTCATGTACTTTGTACAAATCCCATATCAAAAGTTCATTGAAAAAGATTCTATATATCCAGTAAAATTGTAACACGAATATAATACAATTTTTTACAAATTCCATACAGAACGTTCATTGGAAAATATTCTATAAATCCAATAAAATTATCACATAAATATACATTATGTATATATTCTCTTTACAATCAAATAATATTACTACCAAGTTTATATCAGTACCCATTTTTGAATTATTGCCCCAAAAGTCAATACCTATACCCCACATTTAGATAAAAACTTCAAAATGTTTAAAAATCTAATTTTTATATATCTAGATACTTCTCAATATGCTGATTCCAAATTTTGAAACCGCAGGTCGATATCTCTTTTCGTTCTCGAGATATTTAGATTCAAAGTTTTGCTTAAAACTGCCCATTTTTGGGTAATAACCCAAAAATGGGTCGAGATATGAATTTGGCGACAACACCATTCGATTCTACGGGCAAAATTACATAAGTACACCAATTTTCAGAATTTTTAAACACCGCATACAATCTCTAAAGCAAAATAACTGAAAATGGCCAAAAATCGGAAAAATCGTAAGGGGTACCCCTTACAATTTTTTCAGATTTTGGCTATTTTCAAGCTTATATTCATAAAAAATGAACCGGTTGGACAAAAATTATGAAAATTGCTACACTTATGTATTTTTGTCCGTAGAATCGAATGGTGATGTCGCCAAATTCATATCTCGGCCCATTTTTGGGTTAATACCAAAAAATGGGCAGTTTTGAACAAAACTTTGAATCTAAATATCTCGAGAACGAAACGAGATATCGACCTGCGGTTTCAAAATTTGGAATCAACGCATTGAGAAGTATCTAGATACATAAAAATTAGATTTCTGAAATTTTTGAAGTTTTTATCTAATTATGGGGTGTATTGACTTTTGGGGCAATCATTCAAAAATGGGTAGAGATATAAACTTGGTAGTAATGTTATTTGATTGTAAAGAGAATGTTACGTAAATGTACAGATTTTTAGAGTATTTGAACGACTGTGTGAATTTTAGAAATAAAAGTATTGAAATAAAAATGGATAAATGCTATAAAAAAAGTTCCTTGGAAAAGATTCTATATATCCAATAAAATTATAACACAAACACATACTATTTTTTACAAATTCTATACCACAAATCCTTTGAAAAGATTCTATAAATCCAATAAAATTATAACATGAATATACACTATGTAAATTACACTTGACAATTCTTTCTTTCTTCTTCAGCTTTTTCCAGTTTTATTAGGGGGTCACTGTTTCTTACTCTTTCTTTCACTCATTCCTGTCCAACGCATCTTCTTCTCACAGTTCTTCCTCTCACAAGGATCGCATTCCTTGCCCATACAAGCCCACAACCATTCAATATCCGATCTAATGACTCCGCGTCGTCATACCAGCCCCGCGTCGCCGTCCCGACGTCCCGCTGCGTGTTCTCAAGCACACAGACAACACGTTCAAGGACGCAATCACTACTGAATATTAAATATTCCAGCCCTGCAGATTAAAAATCAATGACGATGTGGTGATGAAAATGATGAAATGCGACAGATAAAGGTTGTCAAATTTGTTTGAGGTTATAAAGATGATAAGGGTGTCGATTATGATGTGACAAATATACGTTTATTGCACTACTGTAGTAGTATGTTTGAAGATGTTTGTTGATTGAAGCGATATAACATAACATACAAAGGTAAGTCAATAGTAATTAAGGTACCAAGGGTTGTTATAAGGACAATAATGCCTGAGGTCAACAGTGTACTGTCGAGGGCCTCTGGCCCGAGGCGAGTACGTTGACCGAAGGCATTATTGTCGTTAAACACCCATATGGTGCCTTCAACGTTTTATGTCTTACTAGAAATTCTTAATAAACATTTTGTCTGACTAGAATTTATCAAACAAAAATAATAAATCACAAAATTTTAATACAACTTACAAAGTAGCCTGTGAATGCGATTTCTAGGTAATATTTTGTTTCTGTAAACAAAGCATTTTTTCAAACAAAAAATATATTTCTTGTGGTATTTTTCTGTCAATATGGACGAGCAATGTTATTGCTAAGAATAAGAAGTATGCTGGTTTGTATTTGTGATAAAACAAATATGATTATAAACGACTACAATTCACAATGCTTCTTAACCTTAACTGCACTTTATGTTAGTATCAATATTATTAACCTCAGTTTGTTGTCAACATTACCATAGCAACTTAATATGCCCTAGGGTATTATTTACTCAATAACGGACCTAATGTTGAGGTTGTTATAAAACAATAACATACTAGTAAGACATAAAAAATTAAAGGACATTTTTACCTCTCGCTAAAAGAGGTATTGGAATCATGCTAATAATCACATATCCAGATTTTAGTGAATAAGCACGTTTTAATGTCCCTATAATCCGATTATAAAATTTTTACGATGATGTCCGTGTATGTGTGTGTGTGTGTGTGTGTGTGTGTGTGTGTGTGTGTGTGGATGTTGGAACCACGGTTTCTCAAATACTATGAGACTTAAAAAATATTTAACTGCAGTTTCCTCAATATGACATTTCTGGGAAGAGCTGATTAGATTTTGGTAACAATTGGACAACCGGAAGTAATAGTTTCTTTAAAAAAAATCTTCTAAATATCATTTTTTGAAAATATGTGACATTACAAATATTGAAGAACATAAAATTCTCCACCTAATACACTTCAAAATTTTGTTATATCGTGTATAGATCTAAAGATAAAGATTCTATAATATACAGAATAATCGGATGTAATACATCGCAAAGGCTAAACTACACTACGGAAACCAGTTGACAAATTCAACATAGTTTGTAAATGACAGATGTCAGTGTCAAAAATAAACTGTTTTAGTAACAATTTTTAAGACAGTACTACTTCCGGTTGTCCAAATGTTAACAAAACTTTTCAGCTCTTCCTATTAATGTTAGATTGAGGAATAGGTATTTAAACAGGTCTTAAATAATGTAGTTGTTGAGAAATCGTCCTTCCAACATCCAGATACACACACACACACACATACACACACATACACACAGAGACAGAGACAGACATCATCGAATTCGAGGGACCTTAAAACATGCTTTTTTACTAAAATCTGAATACGTGATTTTTAGCGTGAAACCAATATGTCTCTTAGCGAGAAATACGGAATTTTAAATATCCTTTTTGTCCTAGTGAAGTGTAATGGGAACTTTACAATTGTATACACGGCAAGTGTAACCTACATTTTACGCTTACTGTGTTGTAACTTGTCTAACTATGCGGTAAAATAATCAAAATACACTGGACGTTTATGGGGATTTAGAAAAGAAATCATCTTTACTATAATAAAATTCATGTAAAAAAGTACTACCTATTTAAGTTATTTTTTTTACTTTAACATTTCCTATATTTAAAATTAATTTATATAAACCAAAATCACGGCAGCGACATCTGTTATTATTGTAAAAATCCGCCGTTACCGACATAGTCACCGATCGATATACCTGTCAAATACGCGAGGCGAACATTGCTGAAATGTCAAATATCGACACCTACGTATTATTTATTACGAAGAAAAGATGAGCAAATAAATATATTATCAGTCATAAACAACGTCTATTATTACAAATAAATTCTCGCTAGAAGAAGTACTCTAATGAAGGTAAGTAAAATCAAATTTGGAAATTGGCTTAACCCCAGTATTTTAAACTAACCCTTTTCAGAAGTACAACCTAACTCATTAAAAAAAGTGATTTTCATTATCGCCGGCCAAAAAATTTGATACAATTCTCGTGCGTGAAGTATTTCACAGCGCTCCAGCTAATAAGGCACTCGCCTTAAGGGCTCGTGCCTTAAACAAAGCTGTCGCGCTGTAAAATACAACTTACACGCACTCGAATGTAAATAACTATTAACCATTATCTTTCATATTGTCAATAAACTTTTACAATTTTGTTATTACGATGGAATAGCCTATCCCTGTCTCGTGATCTTGTAATAAAAACTATTAACCTGTTTTAATTACTTTTGTTTTATTATTGTTTGTAACAACCCTATATAACTGCTATTGTTTAATTAGTAATATTAGTATCTACTTTTATTTCAATTCATTGTCATCCGAACCAAATGAACCCACTTTCAGTCGCGTGATTTTGTAACACTGGCATATAAAATTCAGCGCATACAAGAACTAAAATTTCGAAACCATAAATATTGTTGACATTACAGTAAATCAATACTGCAGTTCATTAATAAAGATAACAATTTATTATTTATTATCGCAGTTATGTATGCATTAGTTCCATAATACGTTTTCATGGTGCATATGCCTTTTTGTATGGCATGACGTTCCATAATTAATTTTCCATGTATGCTGGACTTTAAATTTAAAATACCTCGGACAGTCTTTATCTGGAATATCGTCAATTTGCTATTACCTTAAAAATATTACCCTCGTAATCAATAACAACAATATACAGGGTGTTATGTAAGTAAGTGTTCAACGCTTAACCCATGGTAGAACTGACCCCAAAGATAGTAAATCTGGCAATAATTTTTGTTTAACATACTTTCTACAAGAACTAGAGGCCTTTAAAACTGACCAATCACGTCATAGTTCAAAACTTTATAAAAATGTAAAAATCAATCATAAGGTAAATATCTTCATGAAATACAATAAACTGAAAAATTTACAATTTATTGAAAAATTTCTCCATAAAATAAAATATGAAAATGTAGAATAGGAAGGCGATATTGTTTGCATAAAATTTTTGATAGCATGATCTACTATTTGCATATTTTTGCTTATATACTAATATATTCCGTGTTATATTATGTAATACACTGATATAACACTATCTGAAAAAGTGCTAAAATATTTATACATTTATAACCTATCAAGCTATTCGTTTATAAATAGAGATGCACTCGATTTCGAGCTTTGGCCCGGCCCGGCCCGAAGCCCGCCTCGATTTCGAGTCGATCATCGAGCCGGGCCGAAGATATTTTTTATCGGGCCGAATCGGGCTAATCATTTTCAAAAATCGAGGCGAGTCGGACTTTTGATTTTGGCCCGGCCCGAAAATTCGAGCTTTTCGGGCCAGCCCGAAAAATCTTATAGTTCATTCAAATGCACAGTTTCCTTAATATTTTAATAAAAATGGATGAAGTTAAAAAGGATCAAAATGATTTAATAACAACACAGTTCACATATTAATAAATAAAAATGTATTATTTTACTTCAAGAATTCAAAGTTATTCATTAAAGCATAATAATTATATTGTGATGATGGTATTATTATTGTTATTACTCGTATACTTAAATAAAAGTGATTTTTGTTCCTACCATAATGATTTCTTGTCCTGTTTTTGAGCAGAAACAAAGTTAGATAAAAAATCCTTATGCAAATTAAAATTCTATTTTTTTATATAAGATTTGTGAAAAAGTTGTTTAAATTTTTTGGTAAACAAAATGTTAAATACTCGTAGGTCTGTAATTTTTATAACAAACTTACACTAGAAGGGTCTCTTTTTTAACTACTTATGTTAACTAATGTTGAAAGTTATAAGAATGTAGAGGTTTTTATGTTTGACACGAAAAAAGTTAAACATTTCGCCTTAACATAAAAATCAACATTAGGAATGCCGGATGCACCCAATTTCGAGCTTTGGCCCGGCCCGGCCCGTTTTCGAGTCAATTTTCGAGCCGGGCTAGCTAATTTTTTTGTCGAGTCGATCTTCGAGTCGGGCCGATAATTTTTATTTTCGGGCCGAGTCGATCCAAACCTCAAAGCCCGGCCCGGCCCGCCCCGTCCGAATGCATCTCTATTTATAAATACAATAAAAGAATACATTTTACATAATACTTATAAAAATATCAGGAAGTGTATATTTCCACATTATACCTTTGCTTTTCTCCATAAATGTGAGTTTTTCTATAGGCGCATTCTTAAACTAAATTCAATACATTTTATAAATTTCCGCCCTTGACACCATTACAGCTTTATTTAATATAGGATTGGGCAGGGTATCTGATAAAGTTTATTATGCAAAAAACACACGCACAGAACATTTTTATACTAGCGGAATAACTTTAAACACAACCGACACTAGCAAGTAATTAATAATTTTTTGGGGAATGATTTCTCGATTTCAATCACCTACATTAAAGCGACTTGTAATGATTTTTATACACGGAAACCTGACAGTATTTGAGAGGATAGTACCCAGTTCTATATAATTTTGAAGACAGCTATAGGATCATTTTAACAGTAAATTTTATTTCATGGTGGCCTTCTTAATCATTAATAAAAAGATAACTGCTTATTTATCGAACACTCGTGTTGTAAACTTACATGTCTGCACGCTTACCAGAATTAGCTAGACTCCCTATAACGACACTGGTTTCTTCGGTTGTCTAGCTGAAATTGTAGGTTCGAACAAGCAAAGATTTGTTATTATTAAATAGTGTTAGTTTATTATATTTACGAAGACTACATTTAGTATAGAGTGGAGACTCTATATTACGTATAGGTCCTAGTTCTAACGTCTAATACAACTTTATGAGTTGATGATCTTACAGCAACTTTACGAGTTGACGATGTTATTACAACTACTTTCAGTTTATTGTATTTCATGAAGATATTTATCTTATAATTGAAACATTATATGTCCCAAAAGTTAATCTACCCCTTATTTAGACAAAAACTAATAAATTTTCAAAAATCTAATTTTTATGTAACTTAATACTTCTCCATGCGCTGATTCCAAATTTTGAAACCGCAGGTCGATATCTCTTTTCGTTTTCGAGATATTTAGATTCAAAGTTTTGCTCAAAACTGCCCATTTTTGGGTATTAACCCAAAAATGAGTCGAGATATGAATTTGGCGACAACACCATTCGATTCTACGGGCAAAATTACATAAGAACACCAATTTTCAGAATTTTTAAATACCGCATACAATCTCTAAAGCTAAATAACTAAAAAATGGCCAAAAATCGCAAAAATCGTAAGGGGTACCCCTTAAGATTTTTTCAGATTTTGGTCATTTTCAAGATTTTATTCATAAAAAATGAACCGGTTGGACAAAAATTATGAAAATTGCTATACTTATGTATTTGTGTCCGTAGAATCGAATGGTGATGTCGCCAAATTCATATCTCGGCCCATTTTTAGGTTAATATCCAAAAATGGGCAGTTTTGAGCAAAACTTTAAATCTAAATATCTCGAGAAAGAAACGAGATATCGACCTGCGGTTTCAAAATTTGGAATCAGCGCATTGACCAGTATCTAGATACATAAAAATTAGATTTTTAAAAATTTTGAAGTTTTTATCTAAATGTGGGGTATATTGACTTTTGGGGCAATAATCCAAAAATGGGTAGAGATATAAACTTGGTAGGAATATTATTTGATTGTAAAGAGAATATATACATAATGTATATTTATGTGATAATTTTATTAGATTTATAGAATATTTTCCAAAGAACGTTCTGTATGGAATTTGTAAAAAATTGTATTATTTTCGTGTTACAGTTTTACTAGATATATAGAATCTGAAAGAAAGAAAGCTGAACTTTGCCTAATAAAAGTGTGTAGAATATTTTCCAATGAACTTTCTGTATGAAATTTGACTGGATATATAAAATCTTTTCCAAAGAACTTTTGATATGGGATTTGTACTAAATATATCAAATTAATGGAAGGTCTTGTGCTGGCTACAACTGATTTTTTTCTTTGTTTAGTTAATTTAACTACAATTTAGACAGTTTTTTTTTCTGTATATGGTGTAACTGCCGTCTCTTTGCGGAGATAATTCCCCAACTGAGCACGGCGAGAGATAAACATCTCATATAAGACAGTTGGCTTAAGAAGTAACTCTAACAATACGCAGAGCCATCTGTCGAAGAATCGCCAAAAGCACTGACAGCTATTTTTGGGGAAAATCTATGTAGCGGTAATGCATGTTAAAATTTTGATTTTATTTCCATCACATCACATTTCCAAATCTCTTCCAAACTTCCATTTTCAAGTTTGTGATATAACTGACAGTTCTCGGCGAGAAATCTTCCTTACGCCCTTTCCACATCTCCCGCTCTTACTTATTTACGCTAGTTTTCATTTATTCATTTCTCTTAAGCCACTTACGTGGGAAATCTACGCCGCAAACATTCGTTGTTTCCGTTGCTATGGAAACGTGGTAACAGCACCGTCTACTAGCTGTTGTCAAGCTGAATGAGAATTGATGTTCGCAAATCGTCAAATCAAATGGATTTTATATCGCTTGTCGTTGCGGAATCGATACACAGGATACGGTTGTTATTTTTATTTATCTGGAAATAGTTTTGTGTTTTATGTTTACGGGACGGGACAAAAGGTTAAGGTTCAGGTGATTGCTTTTTGAAGATTGAATTTTTCGGAGTATATGTTAAATTATTCATATCGTAGGTGAGTCACATAGAGGTTTAAATAGTATTGGAAATGTGATTTTGTTTAACATAAATGGAGATGTTTTGCTATTATTTGCAAGTTACAAGTAGATAATTATTCGTTGGTGTTTTAAATATAATATTACAAGTTTTTCAAGTTATTTTACAAGTACGAGGTGTAGCAATTATACAGGGTGTTAAGTAAGTAAGTGATCAACGCTTAACCAATGGTAGAACTGACCCCAAAGATAGTAAATCTGGCAATAATTTTTGTTTAACATGCAAAATAACATTTAACGTCAGATTGACAATCAATATTTTTTCCAGAGAACACATTCATTTTTACTTTTTTATAAAGTTTTGAACTATGACGTGATTGGTCAGTTTTAAAGGCCTCTAGTTCTTGTAGAAAGTATGTTAAACAAAAATTATTGCCAGATTTACTATCTTTGGGGTCAGTTCTACCAATGGTTAAGCGTTGATCACTTACTTACATAACACCTTGTAAAACGAGATTTATTTTTTCCCGCTACCCTGTAAATTTGGCAACATTGCAGGCTATGTCATATTAATTTGTCATTTTCCCTCCATCCACTGTTCAAATTTGAAAATAATTAGGCAAACCGTTCGGCAGTAGCCTTTGATTGAAGTTAACTACTTTCTCGTACTCCGCCGGAATTATAAATAAAATAAATATATCATCACGGCATATTACCCATTTCTGGGTGTGCCAGTATCTACAACACATGTAGACATCGGTAATGATGACGATATATTTTACCGTGTGGGCGCTTACTAGGCGTCACCTCACGGGCACTCATAGCTGGTGTGGAGAGTGCACCACAGGGGTCACTTTTGTGCCATTTAAAATTGAAAATATTTGGCGCCTGTCGGGATTGAACCCGGTTCCCCCAGGTTCGCGACCAGACACTTAGGCCCGTGGCCGCGTGCCTAAGTGTTTATTTTACATAGTACCATAAATAAATTTTGAATAACTTGTACGTTCTAAATTTAAAATATCATACTTTAATACTTCCTCCTTTAAGAAACCACACTGATATAAAATAAAAGAATAACAGCTGGTAAGCCAACTATATTTCATATTTCATGTGGGACGATAAAACGGCTTTAGATGTTGATATATGGAATATCCTGCTAAAAACGTAGAAGCAATAGAACTTGCTCTATTTCTGTCAGATTTAATAACACAAAAGCAAAAATGAAATGAAGTAGTCAGAATGCATCTGGTGGAAGCGTAATTCATATGATGGCCGGTGAAATGTTCAATAAAAACCAGAAATATAAACTCTAACGGATAATACTACACAATACTGATTTAGATTTGAATGGCACTAAAAGTGGATTTATGCAGCTTACATTTTATTTTACTTTTTCTTTTCTTTTTCGCTTTTACTTTTACTTCAAGTTTGGTACTTTATGCAGCTACTTTAAAGCCTTCGGTACATATGCGCAGATGTGATTTTTCTGGCATATCAGTTGTCATAAATGTAAAGAGATAATTATAACTTGTAAAAATGGACACAAATGTAATTATTTTGTGCATCTGCTATATTACTTGTAGCTTTACCTATTTTCTAATTTTTGCAATCTTACCTATACAAAAACAAATAAATACAGCACACGCTGATGTTTCTCACATGCGAAGTTGTGAAATTCTTTTACTTTAACGGTCTTAAGTTGAAAGTTGGTAAACTTTAGTTCTTAAAGTAAAATTAAAAATGTGCACATAAAGTAGTGCATTTATTAACACATATTTAACTTTTGTAAAGTAAAAGAAAAAGAAAAGGTAAAATAAAAAGAAGGCTGCATAAATCCACCTTTATACGCATAAAGTAGTAAGACTAACATTGAAATTGTTATTAAGGCAATTTTTTATCGTTATAATTCTCTAGCCAAGCAAAATTAGCAAATGGGTGCATTAAAAAAATTAACTTTGTTTTAAATTTAATTAACTAGAATAATAGTAATTACAGTAATATAATTAATAATGGAGGGAAAAGTTTTACAGTTTTTTACACCATAACTTAAACGATGTTAATTTGATTCTACATTTGCATTTTTGCATCATACATAATACGGGGGTAATGCTAGAATTAACGATGCAGCGAGATTTCGAATTTGGAGATCTCGTTTCGAATTTCTCGACTTTTTTATAATATAAATATATCTAATAAAAATAAACAAAATATTACTCAGGATTTGACGAAATCGCCTGCGGCTCGTTTGGTCAAACTTTCCTATACATGAAATAAGACTATGTTTATGCTTTTTACTCTTGTTGCGTAAATAACTGTTACTAAACTCATTTGCATGTCATAAAGTACTTCTTTAAAGAACTTGACCTAATTTCTGGTAGGTTGGTAAGTAGATGACCTACTATTGCAATGAAGTAATAATATAACTAGATGTCAATAATAAATAAATAAATATATGTAAATAAAATTATTACATAAACAAACACTACGTAAAATGCACTTGACACATTTCTTTCTGCTTCAGTTTTCCCCTATTTTATTAGGGGTCGCTGTTTCCTCTTCTCTTCCACTTATTCCTGTCCAACGCATCTTCTTCACACAATCCTTGCTTCCTCAAGTCTTCTGCGATACAGTCCTTCCATCTTCTCTTTAGCCTTTTACTGCATGTCACTTGCGAGGAACACTATGACATACTAATTTTTGATATTGATTGATACTGATCCTATACTTTCTATATTTGGTTTTGCACTTGCAACAGACATCTGTCAATTAGAATTTTTTGAATGAGCAGCTGTTTCCATGATAAATAGCAAAGCTGACTAATTTTTGAAAATTAATTTCTTTATAATGCTTTAACTCTACATCTATTGAATATGAAGGAAAATGTATAATCAAACCATATAAAGAAGAATATTTTCTTTAATAAATATAATAATAAAATGTCAAAAAATAATATTTAACTTCATTTTTTTAAGAAAAACTGTTAAAAACTTCAAATAAGGGTACTTCCGGTGGATCAGTTATAACCAAAATCTAATCAACTCTTCATAGGGATGTACAGGAGAGGAATACGAAAGTATTATAATTTTTAGAATTGTAGTATTGCAGTTATCGTCGGAGAAAAATTTGTCACACACGGACACACATACACACACACACACACACATACATACATACATACATACATACATACATACATACATACATACATACATACATACATATAGACATCATCTTAAAAATGGTAAATTCGTATTGTAGGGACCCTAAAACGTGCTTATTCATTAAAAACTCACCACCGAATTGTTTGACCAAAGACAATACCTTCCTTGCCTTAAGGTGAAGGAAGGTAAAAACGCTATTAAGATGTTTCTTGTTAAAGCACCCTCATAATTACAATTCAGTACTGATTTAGTTATATGCCTACAGATTTACACCTAACCTTTTCATTGTCAAAAACCAACCATTATCCGTCAAATTCCTTTTCGATGAAAGACTTCCATCCGAAGTTATAACCAAAAGTGACCCACTTCTATTTCCATGCTCGATTCGTCCCTTCCCTTTACTCTTCCCCTCTCTTGGTGTGACTTGCGCATGGGGGTTTGTGACCCCAATGCACGACTAACAACTGCATTTTATATGTGCGAGGGGGCTATCTAGGGTACTAGGCCAAAGTGGGGAAGGTAATGGGGTTGTTTTGTGCAACAAAATGATATAACGGAAAAGATTACAGGTGAAATGGGGTAGTTTGTTGTCTGATTAAAGAGTTAAGTTTTAAAAAGATTAATTTCTGAGGAAATGGCCTCAGGTAATCAATTTTTGATTTAATGTTTTCTGAAAGATTGAATAAATGATGAATTTGAAGTGTATATGGTTTTTATACAGAGAATTTATTTTAAAATGCAACATTATGGTTCATCACTTCCATGGTTACTCACTATTGTCAAAAATTGACAGCAATGTATTATCTAGCTCATCTAAAGTGCATGGGACGGGTACAAGACCTCTTTCGCTTCTTTTCAGCATATCCTATACGTGCTCTATTATGGATTTAATTCTAGACTGCTAGGTGGCAATTCCATACGGTTAATTCCTACCGTATTTCAATATTCATCTACGCCCCGAGTCCGATGCGATCTTACATTATCATGGATAAATATGAAAATACCTCCAATTACCGACGAAAAATGTGTGACATGGTCTTATATGACATCCTGCACGTATTTCTGTTCATTCATTGATCTTCCATGAAGCACCACCAACTCTGTGCGTCCCTTCAAACAATTAGCTCCCCGAAACAATATTGAATCCAAAGCAGGGCTCTCGTGGAGCAATTTCTCATTGAGTACATAGCTGTCCAGGTCTCCTCCAGGTATAATTTCTTTCGCCTGGTAATTTTAAGCTGACTCATGTCTCATCAGAAAACAAAACACGGTTCCAATCAGCCGAATTCCAGGGAATATGTTGTCTGACAAATTGTAAGCGAGTTACTCGATGAGTTCTGGTGAGACACGGTCCTGTGTTAGTACATCTATAGGGCAGTCTTGCTTCCTCTAGTGTTCTTCTTACCACATGGGTAGAAATCCACGCAGCACGGGCTTCAGGAATATGATTATTTTGCATTTTACTTGTAATTTGTCGTCTACTCGGAGTTAGAAATTTGTCGTCTCTTTCAGTCGGTGGTTTCGGGCGACCCTTCTGTGTCTCCTAAAGTTGAATCTAGTCTCGTTAAACCTCCTATAATACTGAGATCAACTACCAAGTTCTCCAATCTTATGACGTTGGCCCCATCCAATAGAGTTAACGCCCGAAAAACCTCAAATATCAACCTCTATTAATTTTCCCAGTTCAATTTAATGTTAATTTCGTAGTAAAACACAAAAACATGAAATCAAATTTAAATTAAACGTAAAAACACTTTTAAACTTTTCCATACTTTTTCCTTGTCAACACAAGAAACAATAAAGTTCTCATATAAACAAGAATTGATTCTTAATTGTTATTATTTTCGTATGTCTAGGACCCTAAATTTTCAACTGCACCCTAAGAAATATTAATATATTATTCTGTTTTAAAATAAATCGCGAAAATATAAGTGATGCGATAATTTTATCCAGGAGTTTATTATCTGACTTTTCAAGGGCAAGACAATAATTTCTTGCCAATCACTTAGCCACATTTTATTAATTCCGTCAGAGATAAAGTGAAATCCACACCAAGCATTACTTTCTTATCACCGGGGTGAGATTTCCCGGGTCGGAGGTCATTGCACGTGCGTCTAGGGGTGAGCATGGCTCACCTGATTGCGTGTGCGGTTAATTCAAGCTATAAAGTGTCAGCGGTGATGTATGTAGAAACTGATAGCCCAACCAGAGATATATGATATAAAACGTGAGGATGATTGGTGGGCGATGAATAAAGTTCGATATTTACAGGAGATTTTGAAGAACAATACCGAAGTTATTATAATTAATGTAAAAAGAAACAAATAATGTTTGCCAAGAAAATTGTGACATTGCATTGATTAAACTGTTATGTTTATAATAAAGATAACAAATCGGTGTAAAAAGGCAATAAAACAGTAATAAAATTAGAAAGAATTACAGCTTACAAATATCTACTCTATGATATCGGGTAAAAAGTAGATTAGAAAATAAAGGAAAGGGTATCCATTACAGTAATTGAATCACCATCATTAGATGTTAAAGAAAAGAAAAAGATGATAAAGGACAGAAAGAAATGACAGAAATGAATTAAAAATTTGTTGTGATCAGCACAAGACCTCTCGTCATTTCTATATTAGGCTATATAAAGGTGCGTTCGGTAAATCATACGGAGTTGGAGTATTTACGGAGCGGTGTTGGAGTGGAGTGGGAGTAGAGCTGGAGTTGGAGTAGATCGAGGGAACAAGGTACACTCCTTTATTTGTGATTAACCGAACGAGTAGAGTTAAAATTTTGGTGCACGAATATAATAACCTCCTTTTTTGATAATCTGATATACTACACTGCTAAAAAATAAAAATAAATAATGAACCATATAGAAGTTATTCAGTTTGGTATTATTCTTTAATGATTCTGAAGAAAGTATATATTAGAAAAGGTACAGAATTCTCACCATTCCGACATATTGTGCCTAGTTATATTACAAAACAATATTATAAATGTAAAATAATTGTGTATAATAAAATATTTCAACATAAAAATACAAAATGATCTGACAGATGTCAAATAAAACAAAAAAACTCCATGTATGCTTGCATATCGAGGTTGGGCTTATGGAGTTCACACTTTTCACTCCACTTGACTCCATTCTGCATTTGCTGAATGCTCCATTTTAAGACGCTTATCACTCTATGTAATTACCGAACGGTGCTAGGAGTGTACAGAGTGAAAAGAGTGAACAGAACTCATTTGCCGACCGCACCTTAAGTATTGCACATATTTGACATTTTTGATACACACAAAACACATATCTTCTTTACATATTTTAACACCTTCGCTGCCATGGCGGACATCGTGATATTTCCTTGTGCGCCAAGGCGGACACCCGTGTCCGCCAGCGTTTTTTTCGCTTTACGCCAAGCAGACAAAATTTATCGGAAGAAGCATTGAATATGTGTCTGCTGTGGCGCCCTAGGATACTTTGACTATCTTGGTTTTTCGATATGTCTTATAGTAACAGTTGTAGAGATGTGTCCGCTATTTGTGTACGCTCTGGAGTACAGAAGATAAATTAATATTTTTATTTTAAGAGCCAAATTTACATTTTTTTTTTTTCGCACGTTCTGACATGATTTAGATATAACTCTAATGACAGATTATACTACTCTGATGAAAAGAAACTTACAGAATACAACAATTCAACATTATTGCACATATTGTCCATACAAATTTAATCGTGTCCGCCGATTTCATTGTGTCCGCTTGATATCTAAAAGCCAGTATTTAATAATACAGCGCCAATGGCAGACACCGGTGTCCGCTCGTATTTTTATTAATAACTAATTACTGAATAAAGTTAAAATAAAAACAAAACTACCAAACTACATAAAATTAACCCTATTATAAGTTACCAGTTCTGGTCTTCAGGGACAATTTTGAAATGACCGCTTGGCAGCGAAGGTGTTAATTCATTTTATGAACAAGTTTCCTCATATTCTTCTAAATGTTCGAGAATCTTCCAACTCATTGATTGACAACACATTATTTTATATATTTATATGTCTTTATCGCCAGCTCTATAGAAGATATGATAAAATTTTTAAATGTATCGGATAGAAATTTTTATATTCTTTAATATTTGTAATGACATAAATTTTCAAAAAATAATATTTAAAAATTCCAATTGTTACCAAAATCTAATCAGCTCTTCCCAGTAATATCAGATTGAGGAAACTGCAATTAAATATTTTTTAAGTCTTATAGTGTTTGAGTAATCGAGGCTCCAACATCCACACACAAAAAACACAAACACACACATATGGACATCATCGTAAAAATGTTATAGGGACCTTAAAACGTGCGTATCCACTAAAATCTGGATATGCGATTTTTAGCATGATTCCAATACCTCTCTTAGCGAGAGGTGAAAAGAAGAAGTAAATTCCTGTATTATTATTAATACCAAGATTATACATATCAAAGTTAAAAAGAAAATATTATTTTTGCCCTCCTGAAGTGTAATGGGAACTTTACAATTGTATACACAGCAAGTGTAACCTACATTTTACGCTTACTGTGTTGTAACTTGTCTAACTATGCGGTAAAATAATCAAAATACACTGGACGTTTATGGGCATTTAGAAAAGAAATCATCTTTACTATAATAAAGTTCATGTAAAAAAGTACTACCTACTTAAGTTATTTTTTTACTTTAACATTTTTCCTATATTTAAAATTAATTTATATAAACCAAAATCACGGCAGCGACATCTGTCATTATTGTAAAATCCGCTGTTACCGACATAGTCACCGATCGATATAACTGTCAAATACGCGAAGCGAAAATTTCTGAAATGTCAAATATCGGCACCTACCTATTATCTATTACGAAGAAATCATGAACAAATAAATATATTATCAGTCATAAACACCGTCTATTATTACATATAAATTTTCGCTAGAAGAAGTACTCTAATGAAGGTAAGTAAAATCAAATCAAAATATAACCTATCTCATTAAAAAAAGTGATTTTCGTTATCGTCGGTCAAAAAATTTGATACAATGGGGTCATTTCAAAAAAAATAATTGTCGATTTTTTTTATAAAATCATGAAATCCATCTCATTTAATAAATATAGTAATAGAAAATAATTTGAAATATGCTACTTTTCATTCATAAATTTGCTAATAAACTTTCGCGGTTTTAAACACGGACTAAATTTGTGACGACACAAATTCATACTCACACAAAGACAATTCACTCTCACACACACACGCTTCACAACATGAAACAGTAACCTAACCTAAAAGTGTGACAGCTGACAGCAAAATATACAAGAGAGAAGATTTTTATTACTTTCTATTTCTTTAAAAGTACTAGTGCAGTATAAATTATGTAAATTAACCATTTATTTAAATAAATACCAAACCAAATAGTCATAGTTCTAAATTAAACCGGTAGAGCTCAACTGTCGTATCCGTGAATGTGTCGTCAGCCGTTGAAATATTTGAAATTAAACGCAACTTTTAAAAAATCATATCTCTAATTCTAAAGACTTATAAGATGAAAAACATACACATACATGCTTAATTTGACCTATTTTTTCAAGAAAAAATTAATCAGAAAATGTGAAATGACCCCATTCTCGTGCACTCCAGCTAATAAGGCACTCGCCTTAAGGGCTCGTGCCTTAAACAAAGCTGTCGCGCTGTAAAATACAACTTACACGCACTCGAATGTAAATAACTATTACACAGCCAAACTATCTCATTTGAAGTTTAATGAGAATATTTGAAAATAGATTAATATTCAACATTTGAATGTAAGTTTTTATTTTCGGACACCTACCTAAATGTAGCCCGCTAAAAGCGACTGATTTAAATAATAAATGAGCCTTTGTCTTTTCACTTTCCTTATCTTTCGAATTTTAATTAATTTTCCGGTTAATTATATTCTTAAAGAAAACAATTAATTATTTAATTTGTCTGCTAGAAAAATATACAAATCGATGCCAAATGGGACATTTTAGTTCAGAAAATTACACTCAGATTTTAATGTTAGGTACTGAATGTTGAGAAACTACACCTAATTTTAAATTCTAATTATACTTAATTAAACAATTGAATCTAAAACACACACAAAACATCACGCCATGTTGTGAACTACCAGAAAGGCACGAACTGGAGCGAATTTAATAGCATTAACACGATTTTCATTTTCATAAAGTGAAAAAGTTCTAGTTGTATATTTATTGTTTTACTCACTAATTGGGCATCCTAGTTAAGTTTTCATGGAACAAAAAGTTATAAACAAAATATCTGATGTGGCCAGCACAAAACCTCCCGCCATTTAATTTTTATTAATTTATGCACGGACGTATCATAATTTGACAATTATACACGAATTTCTTTGACATAATAGTAATTAAGGTACCAAGGGTTGTTATAAGGACAATAATGCCTGAGGTCAACAGTGTACTGTCGAGGACCTCTGGCCCGTTGTTCTAATCAAATAAAACTACACTGTAATAAACTGTAAAAGTAATAGATGTGAGAAAGAATATGAGAAATAAAAATTTTCAATTTTGTTCTTTCCCGGAGAATTTAATTTTGATTCTGGATTATTTAAATTTCTTTTTGTGAAATATTTATTGTAGAACCTAGAACTTTGCTTATGCTTTCGATTCATTTTGATTATTAATTTTTGATAATTCAATTTTTTTCACGAAAGTTTTATCTTGCGCTACACGCCAATGATAAAAATTTTATTGTCCAATTAACCAAAGAATTACTCATCATGCGTCAGTGACGTTCAATTCATTATTTACTTGTGCAACTGTACTAATAGAGCGGTACAAACTTTCATCCCTATTTCACCCCTTTGAGTTTTATTTTCGCGATAAAAAGTACCCTATGTCCTTCTCCAAGTTCCAATCTATCTCTATTGGGCTTCCAAATTATCAAGAGATGGCGCTGACGTCAAACGTCAAAATTCAAACGAATGGTACATTTTTCGCTGGCTTCAATAAGTGTACAATTGGTGTGAGACTAATTTTCGTAGTTTTTAATTTAATTTCGGATTTAGTATAGTGTTTTTTTGTTAATTTCGGTAGAATTGAGTTTGATCTTTCTTGTAATAACAATTTAGTGATAGTTTTAATAATATTTTAGTTAATAGAATTAATTTTAGTAAATATTTGTAGGTTAAGAGTATTTTAGTCATATTTTAATGAACAGTATATTGGTATTTTTAATAAAAAAAACATTTGATTTCCTTTATTTAGACTGTATTTCATTGCCGTACATATATTAATTTCTATCTACATAGCTTTACTTTTATTTAATTGTTTTTCTTTCACAATGAACAATTTTCTTTGCATAGATTTAGATACTATTTGTAGATTTGGGAATTGTAGTGTATCATCTAGAATTATGGTGGAAGGCCAGCAAGTAATAAATAGTGGCCACATAATATTATGTGGTAAATATTTTCGGAGAAAACTCCATCTTAACTTTAACCTATAAATTGCATATCTCCTAATTTGTTAATTAATTTTAAAAAAAAACTTACTTGTTATATTAGCAGTAATTCAGATCCTACTAAGAATAAAACAATAATAGCCGAAGATAAAAGTGTATTAAAATTCTTATACAAGTAAATACAATCCCTGAATAAAACAACCACCTTTGTAAATGTACACTTCACTCAGTTCAGAAATCTGCCACCAGTGGCGCATTTTAATTTTGGAAGCCCAATACCAAAATTCATCAAAATTGGTTCAGCGGTTCAGACAGACAGACAGAGTTACTTTCGCATTTGTTATATTAGTCTAGGATCATATATTTTCTTCTCTGAAGGCGACAAATTTTCACGTCGCGGCGAAGAAGCTTTTATAATGTACACCTAATGAATTGAATTATTTTCCATAGAATTTGGTTTCGTCTTTTTATTATTGTGACTTTCTTTTTAGTGTAGACACTTTTCTGACCTGTAACAAATTATCTAATCCATCTTATACTTTCTTTTTTAATTTGCTAGACAGAGATTGAGCGAGGCACGTGCAGTGTAAATGAGCTTTATAAAAGCGTCGGACTTTATTCGATCTAATATAATGGACGTTTTATATGTTAGTGATACGTAAAAAGTTAAATATTTTTTATTTCTCATAAATTCCATATGAAGCATAAAACAGAATAGCTATCTGTGTATTAAGAGCTCATATTTATAATATTTGTCTATGGCATTTTTGAAGAAATTATGAATTTAATTATATGTGAATACCCATTGTAATTTCCCAAAATATAAAATAAAGAATAAAAACGATATATCTATGTAGTTACTAATTAATTTTATATTATATAAACTCGTATAGTTATATAAAATTCTGCTTTCCAATGAAATAGACATCTTTTCCAAAACTATTTTTCGTCACAGAATTCAAACAATTTGTTCTTTCTTTTCTATCTTGTGCATGTCTTTCTATTTCTTCGTTATAACTATCAAAATATTCAATAAAATTAAACAATTTTCATTTTGAAGTGTCAGCTGTCAAACGTTAGAAAATGCTTAGCGATTTGGGCATCGGAAAACAGATACCTAGCTAAGTAATTCCTAAATCGAGATAGGCAATGCTTAGCGGTTGGTGAAAACGAAATTTTGATATAGTGAAAATGAAATGGCAGAAGACTTACGTCATAGATCTGAAAAAAACTTAATAAAATGAAATATAACTTGTAAAAATTATTTATTTTTAAATACAAAAGAAAGAAAAATACTAGTATTAAGAAATGTATATATTAATGAAATTTACAAGTATTTCTAAGTCAATCTCTATTCCTTTTACGGAATTTGAAATTATTTGAAATAATTGTAGTTTATTTTTATTCTATAGGTTGGCATGACAATGTTTAGATTAAATTTTACATCGATCGAATATGCATCCTGTCACTATTGTCACTTGGTTGTCAATTTACATTCATAATAATGCCTAAAGCTTAAAAAAGCAATTTCAGAAACTAACCATGTCATGAACTATTTCGAATGGGAATTGTGGGCCATTAATTCCGTTGAAAGCCGTTCAAAAGGTATTTTTTTTTCAAATATTTCTCTTATTATCAATCTTTAAACTACGTATTTTTAGAGAGGAGCAAATTCCCTGCAAATAAACAAATCTTGACAAGCAAATATGGGCACCCGTTTCAGAATGACAGCTAGTAATCATGTACATAACTTACAAATGTCATAAATTTTAATTCAAAATATCAAGATCTTGTAAGTTCACGTGGTTTCTTTGTCATTGTGTGGACTTTACTTGGCGAGTTAAATAAATCACATGACATTTGGAATGAAAAATAATGACATTTGACATTGATGTATGTGCATGATTACTATTACTGTTTCTTCTAAATAATTTTCATTCTTCATCACTAGAATTCATACGACTCTTCAGATGAAAATTCGTCAGTCATATATATAAGAGAAAATGACGCTTTCACTTCCAAATTACAAGGTTAATTTTTAACAAAACAGCTGACCAAAATCGTATAACTGTGCAAACTCGAATCATTAGTAAGAAGATAAACCACCTGAAATTAGAAAATATCATGAAATTGAATGAAAAATGATGACATTTGTCATTTATATTACTAGGTGTCATTCTGTTACGGGTTCCCCATATCTGCTTGTCAAGAAAGACCAACAAAGTCACATGACTGCTCGCGCCTTATAAATTAGTATCCCATGTAAATTTAGTAGTATATGACGTCATTACTTTAGGGATATTTTTTGATGACGTAAATCTTCTGCCATTTCATTTCTACCATAGGTAATGCCTCGGGTAATGCCTATGTGGTGCATATTGGGTACATAGGCATTACTTAAATTTTAGGAATCGGTGGTGAAATCGGCCATTAAAGAAATAAATTTTATTTAGTTTGGAAGTAAATTTATATGTCGTTTTTAAAACCAGCCACTAATGAGGGACCATGTTCCATTATACTTTCAGACATGGCTAAGTAAACAAACGTTTATTTAGCGTTAATTTAGTATCAGAACAAACTAAATGAGTAAGTTTCCAGTTGTGAGTTGAAGTTTGAAGTGTAGAACTTTCGGCAGAGATTAGGCTTTACCTGTTTTGTTTGGTTCAAAGTTCGTGTACGTCATCACCTCACGCAACTTTATCACTATTTACAGATTCTATCGCAAATAAAAACACTAAAAATACAGAACCATTAAAATTGTAAGATTTACAAATCAATACTTAACAGATTACTATCGCACGATTTGCTTTGTTCTTTTAAGAATTTCATACAATACAAATTTTTAAAGTTGCAACAATGTAAAACTTCATGATGTTGTTTTTATCGCAATATCTCAATTTTAATTAAAAGCACATATAGGAGAATAATAAAAAATAATAATAATAATAATAATTGACTGCCTTTTCGTGCTGCAAAAATAATTGAACTTATGCCCGGTTTTATAAACGCCAGATAAATTTACTTCCAAAGTAAATAAAATTTATTACTTCAAATGACAGTTGGATTTTTGACAGTAATGTTATAAATGTCGTAACATTAATAAAATTGATTCGAATTTGTTAGTTTGAATAAATTTACTATGGAAGTAAATTTATTCTGCCCTTTATAAAACCGTGGGTTAATCTATTTATTATGATTCTAATAGAAATACCTTGCAAATAAGATTATCTTTCTTATTTTGCAAGGAAATTAAAAGTAAAAGAAATAGGTAAGTAATTTATAAATTTATTGAGCGATATTAAATTGCGTTATTGAGTATCAAGTAAATAAAATCTGATGTGGCCAACACAAAACCTCCCGCTATTTAATTTTTATTAATTTAAATACATACCTACGTATTTAGTGATGCTTCAAACTATATTATGTTCTATTGCATATAACCATTGCTTCATTTACGATTTTCTTTATTATTTAATATGTCACTATTATTAATTTGAAGTAATTAGTTTTTTGACAATGACGTTAACCTGTCAGTTACATTCATTTGAAAAATAAACTGTGTAACAAAGGCATTGTGGTTATCTTAGGCTTCGGGATTAAAAAAAGAAAAATGATTTTTAAATTTATCTGTAAAATATATAGAAAAAGTATTAATGTATACCTGTACAAAATTCAATAATCTATAATTTTCATAATGACAAAATGCGAAAAAATGGCATTTAATGGTATTTTTTGAAGAAAAACCATTATGAGCTTCAAGTAAAGTGCCATTTCTGTTTATCCGATTTACACCAAAATCTAATGGCTTCTTTTTGTATTATAATAGGGTAGAAATACAAGGTATCAGAATTTTCTGAATGATAGTATTTGAGTTAGAGCGAAAACAAAATTCCTACACATATATACACACACACATACATATACATACACACACATACATACACACACACACATACACACCTACAAACATCATCGTGAAAATGTTAAAAATGGATACTAGGGACCTTCAAACGTGGTCGTTTACTAAAATCTCGATATGTGATTTTTAGCACGATCCCTATACCTCCCTTACCAAGGGTAGCGGGAGGTAAAAATCTGCTATAACTAGTACAATGCCTCTCGCCATTTCTGGTTTGTTAGATATTATCGAATTAACATTTCTGGTGCACACAAATAATTCTAATTATATCTATTCTTTCATTCAATAAGGAATCTTGTCCTACTCTTCTAACATGTTCTAGATGGTTCCAATTCATTGATGGGATTGGCGGTATTTCTTAAGATTATATGTACTATTACTATTCATATACATACCTACCTACAATTTTAAATATCTGATTAATAATTCAATAAGAAATATTAAATGTACTTCCCAGAAAAAGCTTTCAGTAATGTTAGTAAAACTGTCTGGATTGTGCGATTTATTGCAACATATTATTCTATATATTTTATTTTCTTTATCTCTAAATCTATAGAAGATATAATTAAAAAAAATCTGTTGTGGCCAGCACAAGACCTCTCGCCATTTCCATATTAGGCTATATAAGTATTGTATTGCACTTCGCTATCGAACTGTCGTTTTATAATAAAATAACATACAGAACTTTATCCAAATATTGTTTTTTATTGTATTTAACATGTCTTCTGCACACATATAATTCTAATTATATCTATTTTTCATTGTATTTGATTTCAGTCATATTTAGTATGCACTATGCACCACAATTTCTCACTTTGATATTTTGGATAGCCACCCATTTTGAAATAACTTAATAGGTACCTTTTTCGTGTCATGTTATTTTCCCCTAGGTAACCAAAAATTCCCATAAACTCTAACATTGTTACCGTTATCAACAGATGAACCGTAAAATTTTGCTACATGTTTTACATGGGGTGTATATTTAGTAATACATGAAACCGTTGACATTTTTGAGAGATTGCGTGATATTAACTCTGACTATTTTAATTAGTGCCCAATGCGTCACGCGTCACGATAAAATCTTATGAATACGGCCTTGAGGATTGCGCAATAAATTAAAAAATTATGGAATGACAGACATTAGAATATCATCTATAAACTGGGATATTATTGTAGAAGTCCTGAGTAATGAAATTTTAAACCTGACCTCGATCTTTCGAAATAAAATCTGATATCAATTAAGACCCAAATTAACGAAAATAATGGATTGGTAAACAATATTAACATAGATATTAAATATTGACCGATTATTAAGTTATGTAGATTGGAATCCGAGACTAAGTTTGACCAGAAATTTTATCACTTTAATAATTCTCGCTAAGAGAGGTATTGGATTCATGCTAAAATTCGCATATCCAGATTTTATTGAATAAGCACGATTTAAGGTACCTAGAATGCGATTATAACATTTTTAAAATGATGTCTGTGTGTGTGGATGTGTGTATGTGTGTGTGTGTATGTCTGGATGTTGTAGACACGATTCCTCAAAAACTATAAAACTTAAAAAATATTTAACTGCAGTTTCCTCAATCTGACATTCCTGGGAAGAGCTGAAAAGGTTTTGGTAACAATTGAAGAACCGGAAGTAGTAGTTTCTTAGAAAAATTCTTCTAAATATTACTTTTTGGGAGTTTTTTTTATTAAATATTGAAGAACATAAAATTCTCCATCTAATACACTTAAAATTTTTATTATATCTTGCATAGATTTAGAGATAAAGACAGAGGCTAAGACACTACGGAAACCAGTTGATAAATTCCAATGTTTATAACATGACACATGTCATTGTCAAATATCAACATTTTTAGTGACATTCTGATAGCTTTTTCTGGGAAGTATATTTAATTTTTCTTATTGTTTTATTAATTAAATATTTGAAATTATAAGTAAAATTGTGGTAAAATGCATATATCCATCAGAAATACCGCCAATCTGGTTAATGAATTGGAACAATCTCTGACATTTAGAAACTTCCTCATACAATGAAAAATAGATATAATTAGAATTATATGTGTGCAGAAGACATGTTAAATACAATAAAAAACAATATTTGGTAAAGTTCTGTAATATTTTATTATAAAACGACGGTTCGAAAGCGAAGTGCAGTACAATACTTATATAGCCTAATATTGAAATGGCGAGAGGTCTTGTGCTGGCCATAACAGGTTTTTAATTAAAGAGAAGATAAAGAAAAATGTTACATAAAGAATAGCGATTTACGGTAATCGTACATTCTAAGAAAAAATGGCTGTAACACAAAATACAAACAATATGTTCAAAGATCTCATTAATAGAATGCATTTTACATAGATTAAATGATGATATAGTACTTACCAAATCTTCATAGCTAACGCCTTCGTTTAAGGAAACACATTTACACAAATTTCGTATTTCATTTTAAACGTTAGATTATATATTATTATCACAAAACACAGAAATGTACATCCGAACACATCGAAATATCACAACATACTAAGTACGTACCTTGCGATTTTTAACTTGTTTTATTAGGAACACGACAAAACTGATCGAATGAAATTTCTTTAAATTATTACATAGTAATATAATAAATAGATAAATTTTTAATAAAATATTTTAACACTACAATTTTTATTACATTTTATTATGTATCTAAATTCAAACGGCAGTAACTCGAGATCCGATGATGTAAAAAAATTATGCCTGACGGTTTAAGATAAAATAACGCACGATGTATAAATTCGTTTTCTTTTCATGTCATGCATGATCGGATCTCGAGTTACAGCCGATTGAAGTTACATGACAAAAAAAAAAATCATACTTGACATGAAAAGAAAGAGAATTTCATGCTGAATATAGACTTTCATCGTCCGTTATTCTATATTTAACGGTGTATGAGTGGTGCATGAAAATATGAAAAATGAACTAAATATTTAATTAGGTTCATTTCTTATATTTTCATGCACCACTCATACACGGTTCAAGATAAAACAACGCACAATGAAAATTTAAATTGACCATGAAATTCTCTTTCTTTTCATGTAAGGCATAATTTTTTTTACATCATCAGATCTCGAGTTACTGCCGTTTGAATTTAGATACATAATAAAATGTAGTAAAAATTGTAGTGTTAAATATTTTATTAAAAATTTACTCTATTTATTATATTACTATGTAATAATTTAAAGAAATTTCATTCGACATTCTGATCAGTTTTGTCGTGTTCCTAATAAAACAAGTTAAAAATCGCAAGGTACGTACTTAGTATGTTGTGATATTTCGATGTGTTCGGATGTACATTTCTGTGTTTTGTGATAATAATATACAAACTAACATTTGAAATGAAATACGAAATTTGTGCAAATGTGATTTCTTAAACGAAGGCGTTAGCTATGAAGATTTGGTAAGTACTATATCATCATTTAATCTATGTAAAATGCGTTCTATTAATGAGATCTTTGAACATATTGTTTGTAATTATTTATAATACATACATTCATACATACATATAATGTATGTATCTTGTAGTATCATTGTATAGTTCAAATACATTAGTTTTGATACTATGTTACGAAATATTCGTATTCAATTTTGAACCGCTTCAATGTGTACTTTTATACTAAATTTGTAAGTGGTTAAATTTACACAACTTGGTATGGATGATAAATTTACACAACTTGGTATGGATGAATGGATGGTTCTATACCGTGAGTATTTTTTAACGTGAAACATTGGGTTTGTCATATCCATGGTTACGACTTGATATTTGATTGACAGCAATGTATTTGCCCGTTCCATTTAAAATGAAACATAGGGAACGAATATGACAGAAGTATTATATTTAAATATTGTAAGAAATTTAGTAGAGTCAGAAAACCACTAGAGAGAACTCAACATATTTCGGGCACAAGGTGCACACAGTATTTTTCTACATCTAAATCTAATTTTAGAAAACAGGTATAATTATTTCAACAAAATTAAGCTCTAATGACATCTTGTCAATATGACAGATAACCGTTGAATTTTCTTATAAGTTATGATTTGACATTTGATTGACAGCAATGTATTTGTCTGTCTCATTTAAAATGACACATGGGGAAAGAATTTGACAGAAGTATTATATTTAAATGTTGTAAGAAATTTAGCCGAGTCAGAAAACCACTCGGGCACAAGGTGCACACTATATTTTTTCTACAACTAATTTTAATTTAGAATGCAGGTACAATTATTTAAACAAAATTTACCTCTATTGACGTCTTATCAAATGTCAGATTCGTTCCCTATGTTTCATTTTAAATGGAACGGGCAAATACATTACTGTCAATCAAATGTCAAATCGTAACAATGAATATGACAAACCCAATGTTTCACGTTAAAAAATACTCACGGTATAAACCAATTTTAGTGTTTATTTTAAACAGAATTTCTTATACCCAGTTGCACCGATACCACTTAAGAATTTAAGCTTAGTTTAGCCTTAAGTTTAGTTTTATTTCGTTGCACCGAACTTCCTTACAGAATTGGGGTGATTATTTAATAATATACATGTTCAGAATTACCAATATTAAAAAAATATAATCAAACGTCATTTTGCAAAAATTTACAATATTTTACTTAATAATAATATATCCAAATATAATTATTTCTATTAAAGGTGTCAAATACATAATAATAATAAAAAACCAATAAAATACCGTTAATAAAATATATTTTAAAAAATAAAGAAAATTTCAAAAATCCCTAATTGATGACGTAAACCCATATACCTATTAACTAATATATTGCTAATGCTCGTATCTTTCCCATAAGAGTAGCTGAAGGAAACACTGTGAAATGGAAATATCATTTCTGCATAAGTCTATATCACACAAACGCCCAACTTCGAATTATGCGCATGCTTGGAAACCTTGACTACTATTGGCCAACACTGACAACGTCGCTGGCTGGGCTGCGTTCCAAAATCCTACTCTTAGAGTACGAAATTATCCAAAGTCGTTTCAAAACTAATAACCTTACTCTCAGAGATTACTCAACCTGTTCCAAAACAGCCAGAATTTACTCAAATGTGATGTTCTATTTACTCTACTAACGAGGAGGGTATAGAAAATACTCCACAATATTTTCAAACGTAGATGCTCACGATTCTCTACATATTGAAGTAATTTGCCTTCTTGAGGAAGAAAACATGCTTTTTTCTCTACATATGGAAGTAATTTGCCTTCTTGAGGAAGAAAATATTCTTTTGGTTGAAAATAAATATAAGTAAATACGTTGGCGTGTATTACGAGAATACTTTTATAATGAAAGCGATTTTATGGAGCGTACTTTCACATTATATTGAGGAGAGTGCTCCATAAAAGCGCTTTTATTACGGGCTTGACATTAATGTTGTAATTATAAGTAGTTTTGTTAGTTTTATAAAATTATTTTTAATTTAGCTTCAATTTTTTACTTCAACAAAACTCTCATTCTTTCCAAAACACAACACATCATACTCTATGCCAAAACTCGGTATTCTTGGTTTTGGAACGCTGCCCTGGTGATGCAGCGAGCACATGGTTTGATTTTGACGTTTGATTTCATTTTTGTTTGTAGTTGCACTTCGAAAGCATTTGCTTTGTACAGTAATTGTACAGTAATTTATTGTCATGTCACCTAAATAAATTAATCCTGATCAGATTGTATTCCTATTATTTTTACAGTACAACAAAGTAAATTATTTAATTCAAATTTAGCACTAGAATATGACAATGTTTTTTATTATTACTAATATTTATATTCAAGAATTTACATACAAAATAAATAGTAGGTACATTGTTTAATTTCTCAAATTTAAATTTAAAATTTCTCGCGCTAGCCGTTAATAAACAGAACTCTGTGATTCGCAAAAAGTGATCATGATTTTCTCGTTAGCCAATAGTAATCAAGTTTCCAAGCTTGCGCATAATTCGCGGTTGGGCGTTTGTGTGAGATAGACTTATGCAGAAATGATATTTCCATTTCACAGTGTTTCCTTCAAGAAAAGCAAAGGATCCGCAATATATTAGTTAATAGGTATATGCGTAAACCGCTTGATTCGCTGGACAGCCCATAATAGTGTAAAAGTGCAAGTTCGATGCACTCGATATTAAAATGATTACAAACATAATGAAAACACAGTTTTTCGCTTAAAAATCTGTAATTCACTTAAATCTCATTACATTTTCATTTGTTGATAGTGGCGAAATGAGGACAAACAATTACGCCGAATGCAATTAGAATAAAAACAAATTGAAAACGAAAGAATACTCGCGTTCTGCAAAACAGGATCTGGCGAATATAATTACAATTAAAATTTAATTACGGCTAATAGCAAAATTCATTAAAGAGGTATAATGCGGATAGGAAGGAACAATAGAAGTGGTAATAAAAGGCGGACGGACAGAAAACATTTTATCGACGAGGAATAAAATCCTCGACATTACGATGTTATATTTCTGCTTTTGAATTCATTATAAAACGATAAAAACGTTTTGACAAATCTTCGGTCTGGAAAAGGAGCTAGCGAATCGGAACTCATGTTTTATAATGCGATTGTATTTCTTTGTTTCAATTTGTTACATTTTATAAAACACATCGTTTTCTTATAATCTTTTTAAGACGCAATTGTATCCTACCTAACCATCAACAATATTTGCAGTTAAAAAAATATATACAGTGAAGATTTTTATTATATCTTTTATAGATTTAGAGATAGAGAATTATAAATCTATAAAATAATCGATTGAATAATGAACCAAACAGCCCATGGAAACCAGTTGAAAAACTAAAATGTTTTGCTATTTTATGTGTAAAGCCAGTTTTAATACAAGGCACACACACACACACATACACACACACATACACACACACACACATACTCACACACAGTATGTGACCTTATATGCAGAAAATAATTTATTATGTTAATAATTCTAATGGAGAAATGTATTGTCTAAACGTACTACGTGTACAGTTGGCAACACGCGCTCCCGATTAAATGTCAAAGTGAAGGTCGGAGCTAGTGTCTCTGATTTGTTTAAAAACAAATTGTTGTAGTTTAAATGTAGTGTTTTATGTTTTTACCTCTCGCTAAGAGAGGTATTGGATTCATGCTAAAATTCGCATATCCAGATTTTATTGAATAAGCACGATTTAAGGTTCCTAGAATCCGGTTATAACATTTTTAAAATGATGTGTGTGTGTGTGTGTGTGTATGTGTATGTGTGTATGTCTGGATGTTGTAGACATGATTCTTCAAAAACTATAAGACTTAAGAACTGTTTAACTATGGATCCCTTAATCTGACATTTCTGGGAAGTGCTGAAAAAGTAGTAGTTTCTGAGAAAAATTCTTAAAATATAATTTTTGGGAGTTTTTTTTTTATTAAAGACATAAAGATATTATAATATATAGAGTAGTCTAATCGCAGAGGCTAAGGCACTAAGGAAACCAGTTGACAAATTCTAATGTTTATAACATATTTTGTAAATGACATATGTCAGTGTCAAAAATCAACAGTTTTAGTGACATTCTGATAGTTTTTTCTGGGAAGTATATTTAATCTTTCTTATTGTTTTATTAATTAAATGTTTGAAATTATAGGTAAAATGCATATATCCATCAGAAATACCTCCAATCTGGGTAATGAATTGGAAGAATCTCTTACATTTAGAAACTTCCTCATACCATGAAAAATAGATATAATTAGAATTATATGTGTGCAGAAGACGTGCTAAATACAATAAAAAACAGTATTTGGGTAAAGTTCTGTAATTTTTTGTTATAAAACGACGGTTCGAAAGGGAAGTGCAATACAATACTTATATAGCCTAATATGGAAATGGTGAGAGGTCTTGTGCTGGCCACAGCAGATTTTTATAGTTAAAAGTGGTGAAATTATAATATTTAGTGGCTGAAGAAACTTTTAAATTCATTGTTATTGATCAATACTGAAAGGTATGTTATTGTTTTATTTGGTACACTAATATAAATACATATATGTGCTTTTCTTACGAGTTTTACATTGATTTTACGACTGTAAACACGAGAAATATATTGTATATTTTTAATAATACTTTAACTGATAATGAAAGACATGGAAATATTATGTATTTGTATTGTATTCTTTCGAAAACATTTTTATGTAATGTTATCATTGAAAAGAATAATCTGGAATCAGAACACTCAATAGCAGTTGGGAAACAATGAAAAACAAGGCGTTCTATATTTGTTCTATAAAAACATCAGTGTATTTACAACTCAACAGATATCCAGTTCGATAAATACTTTCCATTTGTCAACTGCAGGTTGTCGGTTTTGTCGCTAATCTTGTGTTTCTCTTTTTGTTTCCATTGGTTCATCGCAAGCTTCATCAAATAGTTTTTACTTCAAAAAGTAAAGTTGCTCAAAAATAGACACTATATTACTATATGGGGTTCTACAGACAACATTTGACAATTTAAAATTAATGCCCGGTTTCTCCACAGCAACTTAAGTTGTTGATTATTAAAGTGCTACTTAAATGTAAGTAGGCCTTATATTCCAATTGTGTTGCACCAGCAAATTTAAATGCGAACTAAACTGTCAAAGGGTTCAAATTTGATAATTTCCCCGTGACTTCTGGTGTGCCTCAAGGATCTCATCTTGGACCACTCCTTTTCATTATTTTCATTAATGATATTAGCAACATTTTTGAAAACTCGAAATTTATTATCTATGCTGATGATCTCAAGGTTTACAGTAAGATAACGTGCATGTTAGACTGCATTGCTCTTCAAGCAGATCTCGATAAACTAAATATTTATTTAACAGCAAATGATCTATCGTCAATCATAGCAAGTGTTCTTGTATTTCTTTTTCTCGAAATCGGATCAATTTTGAATTCCAATACAATATCAGTGGAAATGTAATCAATCGTGTATCTCATGTAAGAGATCTTGGAATAATATTAGACAGTAAACTCATAAATGACATTCACATTGACACTGTTGTAAAAAAAGCATATAAAATGCTTGGATTTATATTAAGAGTTGGAGCACTTTTCAAGAACTATAACACTCTCGTTCAACTATATTATTCACTTGTGCGTTCACAATTAGAATTTGGTGTCGTTTGTTGGTCTCCTCATTACCAAATATATATTAAGAGAATTGAAGGTATCCAACGGAAATTTATTTCAGCTTTAAATTGAAAATTTCCTTATAATTCTGTCAGTTTCGTCACTTTAAAAAACGTAGAGAAGTGTTGGATTTGACATTTTTATACAAAATCATAAATAATTATATAGATAGTCCCGTCCTTTTAAGTAAAATATCTCTGCGTGTGCCTTCCTATTCTACTCGTTCTCGTGAAACGTTCTCTTCTAAAAAATATAAAACCAATGCTGCTATGTTTTCTACAGTAAATCGATTAATGTGTTCTTTCAATAACATGATTCTTAGCTATAATGTTCCAGATATTTTTAATTGTTCACTATTTAAGTTTAAATCATTTCTAAAATATGTTTTCTCGCATTCTTTGTCTGATCCTTAGTTTGTACTTCTCATTATCTATTATTATACTGTCTAGCTAGAAACTTTTATTCTTTATGTATATTGTTAACTGTGCTGTACTTTTATTGGGCCTTGGGCTGTTGTACGGCCTTTCTTTCTAAATAAATAAATAAATAAATAAATAAAGGCCAGTTTTTCAATGTACTGACAAGTGTCTGTTAAGTCTCTGTAAAATTTATCCTCATGGTAAACACCTATTTCACTTTTTCAATGTCATGTTAGCGTTGCCAACAGGATAAGTCTTAGCTAAACAAGAGGATAACGTAACAGACACTTTGACCTACCGATAAAATTTTACCAGTAGGATAAATTCAGCTGTTCTGACATATTGACATTGACAGTTAAATAATATTCGTAGAAAATTATAGAAATATGTATACAATAGACTTATGTAAATGTGTTTTTCGATAATAAAGACAAGGACAAGGAAAAATTGGAAGATTTCGTTTGTTATTATGGTAGTGAATCGAAAACCACACGTCGCGTTCAAGGCAAAACGACACAAGCGCCATTTTCATAATAAGCCAGGAGACACAAAAAACTGTCTGCGCTTTTATACAAATATATTTTTAATGTCTTAACTGCATTAAAAGTAAGCAGATTTTTTTCTGAATTTTTGTGTGTATTTAAATGTAAATATAAATTAAAGAACTGCATGATAATTAGAAGTATGTTGTCTGATTGGCAGTTATGCCAAATGTTTCGTTTATGTGGTGTTTATGCCAAATTTATATGTCGGTTAAGACAATTACATTAACGTAAGTTTTGATCGTAAATGTTGCTTGCGCGAAGATATGCCATTTTAATTTTTGATAATTTAGACGGACAACGGCGTTTGTGACATGATCTGTAATAATTGTAATTATTAAAGAACTGTTAAAGGATTTATTTGAAATACATATTAGAATATATTTTATTTAATAAACTTTTTTTAAACATATCAGTATAAAAATATTGCGCTTATATAATTATGCAAACAACAAAACTCAGACAAAATTAACAAAAATAAAAAAAAAACTATCACTCTGATATTTTGTACTTTAGTTACTTTACCGGTAGGACTGGATATGAAATAAAATGACTATATCTAATAATCTTCCACGTCTTATCTAGTTCATCAGAAACAGAAGACACACTTACTTTGACATCAATAACTCGGGCCATTTCACTCTGCATTTACCCATAAGAAACTACGTAGAAATGGAGCTTATGCCATTTTACGCGTGCGTATTAAAATTGTGATCGTCGCTTGCGCAACTTCAAAGTGAAATATCTACTCAAATATTTTTTTCGTAGTTATGCCACTGTGTTGCACCAATCTATCGAACGGTACCAAAATCGCAAATTACGATTTTTTGGCGCTTAGGCCGTTTTGCCTTGAACGCGACGACATATTGGAAGACGTCGACCAGATCTCGTTGACTTCTAGTGACGATAAATATTTTGAAAGGTTCAAATTTAGCAAAAAAATACTGCTATGAATAATGCGTGAGGCTGTTATGAAACTCCCACCGAGGTTATGTATACTATTTTATTCACAATCATCTTCATTTTAAATCAATAATTTTCAAAATAAATCAGTGAATTATAACCTTTAATTTTTTTAATATATTCACAGCTGTCTTAAAATTTGTTTAGCCTACTTAATTATGGGGATCTACGGCAATGTTGCTAGGCAACCCGTACATAAACATTTCCAACCCAAGAGATGGAAGTGAAATCTGTTTTTTTTTCCAACCCAAGAGATTGTCATTAAAGTTAGGAATGACGTATTTTTCAACCTCCAAAAGGTTAGGAATCTGTATATTACTGTAATGATTGTGAATAAAAGTTCTTTTTGCTAGCAAACCTTTCTTTACAAAATCTTGAATATTATTCTCTATTTCCATGATGCAACAAAATAGCAAAGGACGAAATAACCTCGCATTATTCACTCGTCTGCGATGTAGCATTCCGTGTATTGAAATGTATGAAGTTCGATTTATATACATCAAACTTTTGACAGTTATGTGTGGGGTTATATTTCTGTTTGTGGCAGAAAATTGCTTTACAGCTCCACACTTCAGATGGGTCCAAATTTGATGGAATTGACAAGAGATTTATGATCTTGTTTAGGGATGAAAACTTAAACGCTTCAAAGTTAAAGAAAAGATTGATGGAGAGATTCGTCAATGATTTAAGATAATCAATTAATTATGTCTCGTTATTGGACTTTTCGCTTTTTAAAATATTAATTTTTGTTTTCATTATAAACTTTGAATGAAGTTTAATGGTTCGATCAACATGAAATACTACTTACGGACCTGTTTTTGTTTTAAATAATTAACTGCACATAATTGAAGCATTTAATTTCAAAGGAATATAAATATCATAAAAATGTTCTGAAAATTTTTAGTTAAAAATTTTGCTGATCCGCTATTTCCATATTTATGCTATATAAGTACATATTGTATTTAACATTTCTGGTACATGCACAAAAATTATAATGGGGGATTACACCATTTTTTTCTTATAATTTCATCTGAAAATATTAGGAAAACTAAGACTATTGATGAAAATCCGATGAAAAAATTCCTATTATTAAGCAAGTTATGGTTTCCCGAATTTTGAGAAGATTGACGTGACGTCACATTTATGTGTTTTTATATCAAACTGTTTTCATCATGGACCTAAATGTTCTTGAAATATATGCTATTTTAAGTTATATATACATAAAAATAAATGAATATTATAACACTGTATAAGTCTACATACTTTATAATTACAGGTGTATTTAAATTATTAAGTTTAATGCAAGAAATTTATGTTAAAATAAAAACTGTTTGAAAACTGCTGTACAGGAATGTTAGCCCCTCCTTTCGAATTTGAATTTCTTAACTTCCATTGGTAGTAATCCCCACCTCCTAACATGCTATTTGTAATGCATGTATAGGTGGTCTCTCGGTCGCCAATCAAAATATTTTCATATTAGTGTCGAAGCGCTATAACAAAAAAACCCTTTATTTCCGAAATATTTCAATTATACCATTTCATTTTTTTATTAATATTCGTTATTCAGCATATACATTCGTATTCTTTTACTATTTTCCTTTAATACGATTGAGCCGTAATCCCCCATTACATCTAATTATTAATTTTTTTATATTTTTTAATTTATTCTATATATAAGTGTCCTCCTACTCTTCTAAATGTTCGGGGATTCTTCAAATTCAGTGACATATCTGGATTTTTCACACGGACATTTTTCTGTCAGTTACAAACATTTTAATTTTTCAATTGGTTTCCATGGAGTTATTTGGGCTATGAGATTCATTACATTATTATTTTATATATTTATAATTCTATATCTCCGAATCTATAGAAGATATAATAAAAATGTTCACTGTATATACAGGATGTCTCTTAAATAGGGGGACATGGCTTAACCACAGATTCCTGAGGCTAAAATAAGACGATTTAACTAAACTTGCTTCTATCGGAAAGTGTACCATTTAGCCAGAATTCTGCTTCAAAGTTCATTGAAAAAAAATAAATTTTGCTTATAATAACCGGACAGTTTATATGGTTATAAGTCATCTTTTAAGATGATACTTGTTATTATTAGTGAACCACTAGTGTATGAAACGTAGGTGTCCCAACATTGCATAGACCATAACTTTGTAATGACCACGCCAATAACGTGAAATTATTTTTTTTTCAGAAAGATACATTCAATAGTAAACTTTTCTCTCTGTGTTTAATTTGTGATATCTGTTACGGTTCAGACAGAAAAAAATAAAACCTGAGTGACTGCATCGTGAATTTTTTAAAAATAAATTTAATCTAGCAGTCTATCCAAATGTCAAACAACGAATTTCTAATGACAGTAACAATTGTTTATGGGTTGTCAAAAAATTCCTTCGCAATATTCAGAAACTAGTAACATCTGTTTGTTCGGCCTAATAATATTTTACTACCATTATTATAAATAAGACGATTACATATCTCAGCTTCCTCCTAAACAAGTTGTGAAGATTGACAATTCGTTACTGTCATTAAAAATTAATTGTTTGACATTAGGATAGACTGCTAGATTAAATTTATCTTAAAAATATTCACGATGTAGTCACTCAGGTTTTATTTTTTTCTGTCTGAACCGTAACAGATATCACAAATTACACAGAAAGAGAAAAGTTTACTATTGAATGTATCTTTCTGAAAAAAAATAATTTCACGTTATCGGCGTTTCCATTAAAAAGTTATGGTCTAATCAATGTTGGGACACCTAAGTTTCATACACTAGTGGTTCACTAATAATAACAAGTATCATCTTAAAAGATAAATAAATATATCATCACGGCATATTACCCATTTCTGAGTGTGCCACAATCTGCTTTATCGCAGATATCGGTAATGATGATGACATATTTGTACCGTGCGGGCGCTTATCAGGAGTCACCTCACGGGCACTCGTTGCTGGCGTGGAGAGTGCACCACAGGGGTCACTTTTGTGCCATTTAAAATTCGAAATATTTGGGTTCGATCCCGACCGACGCCAAATGTCTTAAAAGATGACATAACCATATAAACTGTGATACCAAATTTCATACAAATCGAATTAAGCGTCCGGTTATAATAAGCAAAATTAATTTTTTTTTCGAAGAACTTTGAAGCAAAATTCTGGCTAAATGGTACACTTTTCGGTAGAAGCAAGTTTGGTTAAATCGTCTTATTTTAGCCCCAGGAATCTGTGGTTAAGCCATGTCCCCCTATGTAAGAGACACCCTGTATTGGATAGATATATTCTTTAATATTTGTAATAACATAAATTTAAGAAAAAATATATATTTAGAAGATTCTTTTAAGAAACTATTACTTCCGGTTGTCCAATTGTTACCAAAACCTTTTCAACACTTCCCGTTAATGTCAGATTAAGTAATACGTAGTGAAATTTGTCTTTGGTCTTATAGAATTTGAGAAACCGTCCTTTCAACATCCACACATTGTGAAATACAGAGTTACAGCGCGCTTTAATGCACATGGCTACCGCATTGTCATTGTCATTACTTAAATAAATTACCTTTATTTTTAAAGTTATCTCGATCTACGTGCGTCATATGCAGTTATATTTACCGTTCCCATTCCACAAATTGACCACGCATATTTAATCTCGCTTATGAATGCATTTGTGCATATAATGTGCCAATTATACGGAAAATGTCCAGGTACCTTGGGATATTAAATTGATGCACAACAAATGAAGATTTAAAAATAAATGACTACGGTAATCCACTTAATCTAATAATCGATGTAATTTAATAATCTGATATATTTATTAGTCTGAATAATCAGCTAAAACAATATCATTAATCCTGTGGGAGAAAATCGATTTGCACTAAAAGCAAGAGCCGTATTTTATATTGTTTAGTAACTATTATTTTGAACTACTACCTGTATTGAGCCACTTATATTTTTACATTTATCGTACGAGGGTCACTCAAAAATTATTGAGATGCTGGGAAACAGTTGGTTTTGGAAAATTTTTAGTGCACAAATATCAAACTACAATTTATTTAAAATATCTGTCCAATAATAACATCTGGTTGAAGTGATTTATTGTGGTGGAATTCGAAGAGGAAATTAACTGCAACATGAAGTTAGGAAGAGAGCATTGTCGCGCTATGATTTACTACGGCTTTAAAATTGGATTACGTGAAGAACAGTGCGAGGAACGTCTACGATTGGCATTTGGAGATGAAGCTCCATCTCGAGCAACTATATTTCGCTGCTTTTCAGAATTCAAAAGAGGCCGTAATTTCTTGCGTGATGAGAAACACTCAAGGAGACCTTGTACAGCGGTAGTGCCAGAAAATGTAGCTGCCATCAGACAAATAATAAAGGATGACAATCGTGTCACATATCAAACGATGGAAGATGCCCTTGGCATTGGATCCGCAGCAATAGCAAAAATTTTGCATGAAGAACTTCGTATTAGAAAAATTGTTTCTCGTTGGGTGCCACACAACTTAACGGAAGAACAAAAAGCCAAGCGTGTTATAATTAGTCGCGCCACTTTAAACTTGTTAAATAATGGCGGTCATCGTATTCTTTCTAAAATTGTAACTGGCGATGAAACTTACATACTCTTTTATGATGTTCCAACGCGTCAAGAAAGTAGGGTATAAGTGTTTGAAGATGACCCAACATCAGTTACCGTGAAAAAACAATGTGCACTTAAAAAAGTTATGTACGCTGTATTTTTCAGAAGTACAGGCTTTTATTCCCAAATAGGCTATTCCACGACATTTTTTTTTTTTAAATTTGTTTCTTGAAATACATAAAAATATAAGACCAAAGGTGAAAGTCCGAGTTAAAAATTCCTCCAAATAAGAGAGATATTTAGGTCCGAATATTAAATCTGTTTTGTGACGTAGGTAATGTGGATATACCAGAAGTAAACAAACAGTGGTTCACAAACCACGAAAAATTGTTATATTACAAAATAATGTATATTTAAATTGTAATATTATAATTCATTATTAGAGACATAAAATAAAGTATTTCACTTAATTTATTTCACTTTTTTATCATTTTATAAAAATAAAGAAATTAGAACGTCACCCGAACAGCAACCGAACAGATCCGACACACCCGAAGAAGTATATTCTTAGTTAGGGCGGGGCTTCTCAAAATCTACTTGGATCCTATTTGCTCAAACACTCGTGCACATGTCCTGCATCATCAAAAGCAAAACTCCCCGTGTCTTCTAGAAGGAATAATTTATAATAAAAGAAATATGGTTTTCCTTATCCTTTAACTATTATCATTCTTATTTTCAATAAACTTTTACTATTTTTGATTACTGTGGAATAGCCTATTGTAATTCTGCGTTAAAAGGCATCAAATTCGGGGCCGAGATGTAGTTATAGAAAAGCGGCAGAGCTTATGAACAACCTAACAAGCCTTGCAGGTATTGCTTCCAACAATGGAATATTCGCATCGGGCGGTGTAGGGTTCGGGGAGCAGAGCACATTGAAGGTAGCAATATTTGTTTTGCGTAATTTTATACATTGTCAATGTTCTAAGATCAATCTTGTTATTTAATTGCCACACCTCGTAGTTCAAAACTAGTTTTTTTGGACAATATCGACCGCTAGAAATGCTCATCTATTTATTAGTACCATGTAATTACATTTAATATCAGAAGACTTTTTAGTAATGTTTTCATAGTCAATTTAAACAAATATGTATCAAATTTACCAATAACATAGCAGCATACTCAACAAAATTAAATTCATTATCGAAACAGAATACCGTTTCATACAAATTGTTAATATTATTCTTTCCGTCACATAAACAAAAAACACTTTACCAATGAGTCCAAGGTTATTTACAGTGTTAGCTACAAGTATCCAATATTGACATGTATTATCATTACTCATAACTAGCTGTGAGCTTATATGTGGTACACCTACTCGGAAAATTGATTCGTTGATAGTCGATATCGACATTATATTGGAAATGGTCGTTCAGAAACACCTAAAGCTCTAATCGTTGATGGTGCAGTGTGGTAGGTACCTATAAGGGTAATATGCGTGAACTGTTATATGTCATATGTGGGTGGGATGATATTTGAAGAATATCTGGGGGCATGTATGTTGGATTTTCAATATTAGGATTGAATAAATATACGATTTAGCAGTAGGGGAGACCGGGGTTGAATGTTACGGGGGCAGGTTGTTACATTGTAGTTTAACACAAGACCGTAGATAGCAGTACCTTGATAACAACACTACTTGTGTACCAGTGAGTAAGGTTGCATCTGGTGCAGTTTTGTTCTGATCGTTAGAAGGTTGCGTTGGTAAATTTAATTTTTTCATTTTGAATGCTGTTAAGTAAAAAAATTTACCTTAAAAATTTCATTTATATTACGTTCAGAATTTTGCTAACAATATTATGAAACTTTATGCTGAATGCTCCGATAAATTTAGCATTTTTCTGTTGCATTCACGTGTGGTTATGTTATAATAAAGTGTTTAATGTCAAATATGCCATTGGGGTACGTTGTTACACGATAAACGGGGCATGTTGTTACAGTGTAACAACCAATCCCAACATTTTCGTTTTATTAATAAATTATTTAATTTATATTTAAATAATGAATTAATGTCATTTGTTTAACTGCAGATAAATATGAGAACTTATAAAAGAAAGACCGAACGGGAAAATGTGTCACAAGATGTTTACCGAAGAGCTGCAGATGAAGTTTTGATAAACAAAAAATCTTTGGGGACTGTTGCTCAAGACTTTAATATAAATTTTATGACTGCAAAGATTTTGCAAAGAAATTAAAAAATGCAGGTACATCATATTTGTACTATTTGGTATATTTGTATTTTAATTATTTTACAAACATTGGTTAATTAATAATTTAAAAACGGAAAGAAAAAAATTCCACCTAAAAACATAGTGAAGCAATAACCGATGAATCTAGTTCTGAAGATGAGACTGTGTTTAGTTTGCGACGAGCCATTTTGAAGCTCGAGGCCTGGAAAGAACTGGATTAAAGGTACCAAATGTGAAAACTGGGCATATGAAAACTGCACAAATAATCATTATTATTTTGTATGTCAGAACTGCGATTCTGACGACGATGTGTAAATATATATAATTTATTTTTCTATTACAAAAATTTACCTATTATTTTGTATACCAGATCTGCGATTCTGATGACTACATGTAAATATATAATATAATTTTATTTGCTGTAACAACTTACCCCACTGCTGTAACAACAAACCCCTGAGTGAGGTTAGTTGTTACAATTTGCGGGCTCAATAAAAAAAAAATGATTACACATCTGTAGTTCATTTTTTTATACAAATTTAATTTTCAGGACGTAAAGGAAGATTCAGTGAATAATTGCACATAAAAATAATTTTTCTATCACGTCACAATATTTAAAAAAAAAAAAATGAAAACTGAAATTTGTAACATCCAACCCCGGTCTCCCCTAAATGTTTTCGGAAAAAAATCTCTTATTTATAAATTCTCTTTGACAAAGGTCCATCAAGTTGCTGTTATTTTTCTAAGATCACTTGATCCTTAATTGTAGGTGACTGTAATAAAAAAATTACGGCCGGCTTCCATTTTTATCTCTACACTTTTGTTTTTAGTCCTGTTATATCATAGTAACAGTATGGTATTACGAAAATATGTACAGCAAAATTTTTGAAAGAAGTATCAAGACCATCTACGAATTGCATCTATCAATTAAGATTTTTGCTGTCAAATTTAGTAGTGTGGTTTACATAGTTTTTATGAGGTACACAAGATATTATGTATCCTCATAAAAACTAAGTAAAAGACACTACTAAATTTGACAGCACAAAATTTTAATTCATAGATACAATTCGTAGATGGCCTTGACGGACTTCTTTCAAAAATTTTACTGTAAATATTATATTCTTTAACTAACAATACAGGTGTAACTTTTTTTATAAATCTTCTAAATATTGTGTTAAAAATCTTGTCTAAAAATAAAAAAAATCTGATGTGGCCAACACAAAACCTCCCGCTATTTAATTTTTATTAATTTAAATACATACCTAAGTATTTATTAACGCTGCAAACTATTCCATTGCATAAAACTAATGCTTTATTTACTATTTTCTTTTTAAAATGTCACTATTATTAATTTGAAGTGATTAGTTTTTTGACAGTGACAGTTACTGTCAGTTACATTCATTTGAAATATGAACTGTGTAACAAAGGAATTGTGTTTTTCTTAGGCTTCGGGACTTGTAAAAATAATTATTTTTATATTTATCTGTAAAGTAGGTATATAGAAAAAGTATTAATGTATTCCTGTAGAAAATGGCATTTAATGGTATTTTTTGAAGAAAAACCATTATGAGCTGCAGGTAAAGTGCCATTTCCGGTTATCCTATTTACACCAAAATCTAATGGCTTCTTTTCATATTAGAATAGGGTATAAATACAAGGTTTCAGAATTTTCTGAATGATAGTATTTGAGTTAGAGCGAAGACAAAATCCCTACACATACACACACACACACACACACACACATACACAGACACATGCACACATACAGACATCATCGTAAAAATGTTAAATTTGGATTCTAGGGACCTTAAAACGTGGTCATTTACTAAAATCTCGATAAGTGATTTTTAGCACGATCCCTATACCTCCCTTACCAAGGGTAGCGGGAGATAAAATGGGGTTTCGAAACATTGGCTGGTAGCACAAGCCTTGTTTTAACTAAAACACTGTTTTAAGAAATGTCAAATTTCATTATTTAATAACAAAAATAAATAACATCAAATATATTAAAATATGATTTTGAAGCAGCACATAGTTTGTATTCAATCAAATATTTTTTAAAAAATCGTTCTTTACACATAAGGGTGAAATTAAACATTGAAATTTGAATTTGACATTTCTTAAAACAGCGTTTTAGTTAGAACAGGGCTTGTGCTACCAGCCAATATTTCTAAGAAATATACTTCTTTAACCTACAATATTGTCCATTCATTTTTACCTCTCGCTAAGAGAGGTTTTGAATTCATGCTGAAAGTCGCATATCTAGATTTTAGTGAATAAACAGGTTTTAAGGTCCCTGCAAATACAAATAATATACGAGTATTATATTAATACTGTATATAGTGTGCGAAATCTGCTATTTTCTTAGCCGCAATATATGCACATATTATTAAGATGTAAGAGATTAAATCAGATTAGGTTAAAATTTTCTTTAATATTCTTTATATACAAAGCATTTCTTATCAGATATGTGAATTAATTGCATGCGACAACCATATATGTAATTATTTCATAATTATATAGGATTCTTCTGTTAATTATTTGATGTGTGCCCTTAATTGTTCACACCAGAACACAGGACTCAATACGCTATCTCTATAGTATTTAGAACATAAATATTGATTAACCAATGCAATAAATTAATAATTTATAGTAATAATTTTTCAGTGTAAAGCAAGTTGGGCACGCAAATGTATAGAATTAAATATCCATCAATATTTTGCTGTACAAATTTCCAAGAAACTGTTTAGTGGAAGAATTATGTTACAAACGGCACTGTATGTCAACAAATGAATATAGAATGAAAATTAATAATCAGCACGTTTTATTTGTTGAGATTATTATTTGCAATTAACACAAGAGTTAAGAGGGTTTATGCTCGCAAATTGATAAAGTTAAATCAATTATAACACTTGCGTCGGTTTATGTTGTAGAAATAAAAATAAGGAATAAGAATTAAGAGTAAAGCCTTATTTTCAGCGATTGCCCTAATTCTTCTGATTGATTAGAAGTGCTACCTTTGGCAGATTCACAGATTTTGTGTTTGCGTTAACAGTCACGTTGCGTCGGTGCGTTGCGTTTAACATTACTTTATTATAAATAGGCCTTTTCAACGCACAAAAATGTTTCAAACACGATACAAATATTTTTCAAATAATAACTTTGACAGTATGAACATACAAATTATCAATGTTGCCAACTATAGCAACAATTAAACGAATAATATGACGTTGATGTACATACATACATACATACATACATAAAATCACGCGTTTCCCACGTAGTGGGTTAGCAAAAACCCGAAAACAATAAGAAAAGGGATGAAAGTAAGAGCTCCACTGAATCACTTAACTCTTTAAAAACATTATTTTTTCGCCTTGTCCAAAATCATCATAACATTCATACAAAGAACATATTAACGTGACCGATTTTCGGTAGCGAATAACCGCATCCGGACCACAATATTATTTATATATTATTCATGTCATATACGATAAGTCATGAACCATTAACCTTAATAATAATTATATAAGGCTATATACTTTTTGATGGTTAAAAATGATTGAAATTTTATTTCATTTTTCACTATTAGTGATTTTAATGCATTAAGGTTTTTACAGTAAGTGATGACGTGCATTGGCTACTTGAATGATTTGGGTATAACTATGTAGTATTTTGAAATTGTGAAATATATTGAGCTTTTGAACTTCAGTATGTATTATTTGAATTATATCAAAATTAAAGAATAAGAAAAGTAAATGCCCAAAGTGTCAAATTTTGTAAATGTGTAACACTTCTTTTGTAACATAGTAAAAGTATTGAATTACAAAACGTTTCAGAAAAAGTATCAAATATCATTGTGTGTGTATCTTTCAATCGAATAATAAATCTACTTATCTAAATTTCTTTTCTTTCATTGTAAAAGTTTCTCGCTATTTATACAAAATAATTTGAAATGTATTCACAACAAAAAAGAATTGCAACAATAAATCTAATGTTTTTATTTTTAACTTATTTAAGTTTCATCCGTAATGTGCAGAAAATTTTATATCTTTCAAATAATGTACTTACTTATTAAAATGGAATAAAAATCTTTTTGTAGAAATAATTTAAAATGCTAGCCAGAATTTACGCAAGACAAGAAACGAACATAATTTTCATGAAAAGTTAAAACAGGCAGCAACGGAGTCGATTATCGGCTATATTACTATTACGCCCTATTCGAACTGGAAATGAATCTGAACCGGAGTTGAACCCTGAACCCGAATTTTAATACCTGGTTCGATTCTGACTCGGGTTCAATGGGGAATTACGGCTCAATCGAATTAAAGGAAAATAGTAAAAAAATACGAATGTATATGCTGAGTAACGAATATTAATAAAAAAATCTGTTGTGGCCAGCACAAGACCTCTCGCCATTTCCATATTAGGCTATATAAGTATTGTATTGCACTTCGCTTTCCAACCGTCGTTTTATAACAAAATCTTACAGAACATTACCCAAATATTGTTTCTTACTATATTTAGCATGTCTTCTGCACACATATAATTCAAATTATATCTATTTTTCATTGTATGAGGAAGTTTCTAAATGTCAAATATTGTTCCAATTCATTAACCAGATTGGCGGTATTTCTGATAGATATATGCATTTTATCACAATTTTACCTATAATTTCAAATATTTAATTAATAAAAGAATAAGAAAAGTTAAATATACTTCCCAGAAAAAGCTATCAGAATGTCACTAAAACTGTTGATATTTGACAATGACATATGTCATGTTATAAACATTGGAATTTGTCAACTGGTTTCCTTAGTGCCTTGGCCTCTGCGATTAGTATACTCTATAAATTATAGAGTCTTTATCTCTAAATCTATACAAGATATAATAAAATTTTTAAGTGTATTAGATGGAGAATTTTATGTTCTTCAATATTTAATAAAAAAAACTCCCAAAAAATTATATTTAGAAGAATTTTTCTAAGAAACTACTACTTTCGGTTGTTCAATTGTTACCAAAACCTTTTCAGCTCTTCCCAGGAATGTCAGATTGAGGAAACTGCAGTTAAATATTTTTTAAGTCTTATAGTTTTTGAGGAATCGTGACTACAACATCCAGACATACATACATACATACATACACACACACACACATACATCCACACACACACACACACAGACATCATTTTAAAAATGTTATAATCGGATTGTAGGGACATTAAATCGTGCTTATTCAATAAAATCTGGATATGCGAATTTTAGCATGAATCCAATACCTCTCTTAGCGAGAGGTAAAAATGAAATGGTATAATTGAGATATTTCGGAAATAAAGGGTTTTTTATTATAACGCTTCGACACTAATATAAAAATATTTTGATTGGCGACCGAGAAACCGCCTATACATGCATTACAAATAGCGTGTTAGGAGGTGGGATTACCACCAATGGAAGTTAAGAAATACAAATTCGAAAGGAGGGGCTAACATTCCTGTACTACAGTTTCCAAACAGTTTTTATTTTAACATAAATTTCTTGCATTAAACTTAATAATTTAAATACACCTGTAATTATAAAGTATGTATACTTATACAGTGTTATAATATTCATTTATTTTTATGTAAATATAACTTAAAATGCATATATTTCAAGAACATTTAGGTCCATGATGAAAACAGTTTGATATAAAAACACATAAATGTGACGTCACGTCAATCTTTACAAAATTCGGGAGACCATAACTCGCTTATTAATAGGAATTTTTGCACCGGATTTTCATCAATAGTCTTAGTTTACCTAATATTTTCAGATGAAATTATAAAAAAAAATGGTGTAATCCCCCATTGAAGAATATATACCGTATGTCCACGGATCGAGTTCCAAAGAGGAAAAACTTTTTTATTTTACAAAAAATGTATTCTTGATCAAAGTTTTTGGATGTCCCGAAACGGCCAATTCAGTTTTAACATTTTCAAATTTTCCTTTAGTTTTAGTTGAAAAAAATAAGTTGTTAAATTCTTTGAAAACTCGACGGATCGCTTTATTACCTTTGCCATAGCACTGAATTAGGTAAATTCGTTCGTCTTTTGACAACATTTTCAACGATTATGGTTGATTTTTATTCTGTTCGGGTTCCATGCCCTGTTGTATTGACATTGACTTTAAAAATTATTTAATTGTGTTTGTTGTTGTGTCTCTCAAATAGGGGGACATGGCTTAACCACAGATTCCTGAGGCTAAAATAAGACGATTTAACTAAACTTGCTTCTACCGGAAAGTGTACCATTTAGCCAGAATTCTGCTTCAAAGTTCTTCGAAAAAAATTTTTTTTTTGCTTATAATAACACCTTTTTATTCGATTTGGATGAAATTTGGTATGACAGTTCATATGGTTATGTCATCTTTTAAGCTGATACTTGTTATTATTAGTGAACCACTAATGTATGAAACTTAGTTGTCCTAACATTGAATAGACCGTAACTTTTTGATGGACACGCCAATAAAGCAAAATTATTTTTTTTCAGAAAGATACATTCAATAATAAACTTTTCTCTCTCTGCTTAATTTGTGATATCTGTGATAGTATAGACATTTTCAGGTCATGTTGGGTACAATATTTTTTTTTGCGATCCTGAAAAAAGAATAAAAAGTATTATTTTATTTTTTACTGCGAGCAAATAAGATATAAATAAAAAAATGATCTCCATGGAACCATTTAGCTTTACCGGTCCCGGGATCGGTAATAGTATATTGTATAACTAGTGCTGAAAGTTGGATATTTCACATGGACGTGAAGTTTGAGCCACGAGCCGAAGGCGAGTGGTTTAATCACGTGAGTGTGAAATACTCTTTCAGCACGTGTTGTACACGATATTTTTCCGACGACCACAAAAAATAAAACAATATAAAATTTTCATAAAAAATATTAAAACAGATTATGTTTACATCATTGCTATCAGAATTCACCAAAAATTATGTTAAAATTTGATAAATCAGGGTCCAGCCTTCTTAATCCGTATAAATTCAGCAAATTATTTGCAACTGTCAAATTTTTACATACAAATTTTTAGGTTAGTTCGCTTAGTTATCGCAGCGTGTGATAAAATCATATCACACAGTTGCGGACACATCTGATTGGCTAACGAGTTTTCATTTCACACAGCTTTGGTAGTGATGTGCAATGACCAACTTTCAGTAATAGTTTAGCGTGTGATATTATGTACTTTTCGTAGTGGTCGTCGGAAGAGTACTTTCCGATCCCTTATAGACAACTTTCCGAGCTAGCTCAGCAAAGAAGGACTTTCCGGTCTAAATTGTGATGAGAAAGAGCTCATTTTCTCGGCGATCGCGAAAAAACATATTTATTCGTTTTATTTATAATAATAGTAGTAAAATACTATTAGGCCGAACAAATGGATGTTACTAGTTTCTGAATATTGCGAAGGAATTTTTTGACAACCCATAAACAATTGTTACTGTCATTAGAAATTACTTGTTTGACATTTGGATAGACTGCTAGATTAAATTTATTTTAAAAAATTCACGATGCAGTCACTCAGGTTTTATTTTTTTCTGTCTGAACCATAACAGATATCACAAATTAAGCAGATAGAGAAAAGTTTATTATTAAACGTATCTTTTTGAAAAAAATAATTTTACGTTATTGGCGGGCCATTAAAAGTTACAGTCTAATCAATGTTGGGATACCTAATTTTTATATACTAGTGGTTCACTAATAATTACAAGTATCATCTTAAAAGATGACATAACCATATGAACTGTCATACCAAATTTCATCCAAATCTAATAAATCGTTTTGTTATTATAAGCAAAATTAATTTTGTTTCGAAGAACTTTGAAGCAGAACACTGGCTAAATGGTATACTTTCCGGTAGAAGCAAGTTTGGTTAAATCGTCTTATTTTAGCCTTAGGAATGTGTGGTTAAGCCACGTCCCTCTATTTGAGAGACACCCTGTATATGTTTTCGTAGTTACCATATTATTTATAATAATATTTTTATTTTATTCTTCATAAATATATCAAAATAATAAATATAATATAATAATATAATAAAAAAAGTAGCATCCTTCAGTTTGCGCATAAAATTATGTGCTTTAGTTTTATACTTATTTGTTATATTCAATAACTTAATATCCTTGAAAGGCGCACGACTACCCTAAGAACAATCCTTAAACAAAGACATTTGTATTGCACCAGAACTTCTAAACTCCTTTCCATCCTATAATCCTTGTAGTGAACCATACCATACATGAGTATAGATCTAGCAGCACTTAGTAAGGCACGAATCACAATGCACTTGGTTAGAACTGGTCCACTGGGCACTTGGTCACAGGACATAACCTCGTCCTTCCGGAAAGGATAGGAGCCGAGCTTCGCGCCAAGTTCCTCGCGCGAGGGCCGACCACTGACTGCCGGCGCTTAGTGCCGGCGACCACCGCCAGGCGCGCGCATCGCCATGAGGTAAACAACCACCGGAGGAAGGATAACGAAGGATGGGAAGGATTGGGAGGGTGGGCGATTTAGCAAAGGGTGATGGGGTTTTCGGAATTTCGAGGATCATTTTGAGGATAACGGACAAGGAGTATCTATCAGTCAGATTTAAATACGAGGTGTGATAATAAAATATCCGGGTTAAAGGACCAACCGTTGAGTAGTTTAAAGGTAAATCAAAAGGGTAAAATGGTCCAAGTATGTTGTAAAATTCTTTATTACGGACTTTTCGAGTTTAAGGCAATTCCATCTTTAACTAATGGTGAATATACAAAAATACTGATGAATTTTATAACAAAACTTTAAAATAATATTTATTTATTTATTTAGCATACAATTCCCAACAGGAATAATCCCAATAACAGGGCAGGATAAAATGTGAAAAACAATACAAAAAATCGGTACAAAAGACAAAGACTATACGTTGTGGTACAAATTTCTTAACAAAACATGACGTAATTGGTTCGGTTTAAGGTGAAAAACATCAACGTTCGCAAACCTTATGTTGTAAACATGACACATACGATAAATAGGCGAACTAGAAAGAATATTGGTTCTGGAGGTAGGTAAGTAGAAGGTTGTGAAGAAACGAGTAGTTTTGCAAGGAGCATGAAAATTAAGAAGGCTAAGAGAAGTAGAGTCATCAATCTCTGAGTAAATGAGTTTTGATAGGAAGATGACGGAATTTAATTCACGTCTTTCGTATAAACTGGGTATTTTAAACATGTTCAACAGGTCAAGATAAGATATTGAATTGTCTGGATAAATATGATTTATTTTGAAGTAAACATATTTCAGAAATTTTTTCTGTATTTTTTCAATAAGGTCCTGATAACATTCATAGGAAGGATTTCATATTGTACAGCAATATTCCAATTTGGAGCGAACGAATGAATAGTAAAGAGTAAAGATAGGCGAAACGTCAGTGAAAGTACGTGTGTTGCGTATTATGAATATTAGACACAATGGCTGGTATTCTGAGCTCACGACTAAACAAGCAACTAGCTAGTCGCCAGATTGTCATAATTTTGCAATACAGGTGTCTCTTAAATAGGGGGACATGGCTTAACCACAGATTCCTGAGGCTAAAATATGACGATTTAACCAAACTTGCTTCTACCGGAAAGTGTACCATTTAGCCAGAATTCTGCTACAAAGTACTTCGAAAAAAATTAATTTTGCTTATAATAACAGAACTCTTTATTCGATTTGGATGAAATTTGGTATGACAGTTCATATGGTTATGTCATCTTTTAAGGTGATACTTGTTATTATTAGTGAACCACCAGTGTATGAAACTTAGGTGTGCCAACATTGATTAGACCGTAACTTTTTAATGGCCACGCCGATAACATAAAATTACATTCTTCCAAAAATATACATTCAATATTAAACTTTTCTCTCGGTATTTAATTTGCGATATCTGTTACGGTTCAGACAGAAAAAAAAACCTGAGTGACTGCATCGTGATTTTTTTAAAAATAAATTTAATCTAGCAGTCTATCCAAATGTCAAACACCTAATTTCTAATGACAGTAACAATTGTTTATGGGTTGTCAAAAAATTCCTTCGCTATATTCAGAAACTAGTAACATCCGTTTGTTCGGCCTAATGTTATTTTACTACCATTATTATAAATAACACGAATAAATATGTTAGCTTACTCCTAAACAAATTGAGAAGATTGACAACTCGTTACTGTCATTAAAAATTAAGTGTTTGACATTTGGATAGATTGCTAGATTAAATTTATTTTAAAAAAATTCACGATGCAGTCACTCAGGTTTTATTTATTTTTTTGTCTGAACCGTAACAGATATCACAAATTAAACAGAAAGGGAAAAGTTTACTATTGAATGTATCTTTTTTTAAAAAAAAATAATTTTTAAAAAGTTACGGTCTAATCAATGTTGGAACACTTAAGTTTCATACACTAGTGGTTCACTAATAATAACAAGTATCACCTTAAAAAATGATTTATAACCATATGAACTGTCATACCAAATTTCATCCAAATCGTATAAAGCGTTCTGCTATTATAAGCAAAATTAATTTTTTATCGAAGAACTTCGAGGCAGAATTCTGGCTATATGGTACACTTTCCGGTAGAAGCAAGTTTAGTTAAATCGTCTTATTTTAGCATCAGAAATCTGTGGTTAAGTCATGTCCCCCTATTTAAGAGACACCTGTATATACTTTAGTCCAGATATGCCCTACTGAAGAGATAACCGTCTGTTTTTAGTCAGTCTCCTTTTAAGATTCAAACCGATAAGTCATGTAGTCTGCGTTTAGTTTTGTGCGCGTACGCTAGTACGATAGCTTAAATGTAAAGAAATATAAAGTGTATCCGCCGTTATCCATAAAAGATATGTTCATCAATCATCAAGTGTTAAGTAGTGAGCGTAAGGGTGTTCCGTCCCAATAAAGCAGTAGTCTGGCGGTAAAGTCGTTGAGCGTCCACCAGTCAGTTAAAGCGTCATCGTTGGGTAAGAAAGAGAAGAGCGTGATCAGAAGCGTGTACAGTATGTCTCCTTTTTTGCACTTTTCTTAAGATAAAATTTAGAAAACACTCGTTATGTTTCATAAGATTTCAACATCTGAATCACCCTTTCGGTCATCATCAGTTGTCGACCGTGCCCTGCTAGTAACCACAGACGCATTTCGCTATTCTTGCTGCTCAGTGTGGTGCCATCAAGTTATTTTTGTCTTGTATTAGTATAACTTTTCTGGCAACAAAAAATTCAAAAAAAGCTTTCTCTTTTTCGTGATTGTGGTGAAACACATTTTTTCTGAAACATTTGCACTCCTTATCTTAAATATTCCAGTCCAATAAATGTATAACATCTTGTCTACATTCTCCACGCAAAATTCACTCCTGAAAGAATAAAACTTTGATTCCCTCTGCTCCGTTGTTTCAGTTCAAGGCCTGCTTGGAGTAATTCTAGTTCTTTTGCACATCTTAACACTTGTACTCTCACCTCTCTGAAAGAACAAAGGTCATGCCTATGAATGTTTTCAATGAAAATACAGGAATTTCGATTTTGCGTGCTCGAGGGATCTGTTGTATAATTTTGTTAGAAGGATCGTGTTGCTTTAGAAGTTGGAAAAGTATGAATTATGAATGGATAGTTGGAAGGATTTTTTTTGTATAAATAAAGCCAACTGCGGTTTGTTTGTAAAAGCTAAAACTTTTTTGCGGCTCCCATTTTTAACTCTGTTTTCGAAAATATAACAAATAAACATAGCCCGTGAATGTTATGCGGCCTAACCTAGAAGTACTAGAAGCATAATTTTGTTTCGTTAGGTTATGTGAACTGTCATTAGTGTCTACAATGTTATAAAGAGAATATATTTTAAAATGCAACATTAGGTGCGTTCGGCAAATGAGTTCTGTTCACTCTGTACACTCCTAGCACCGTTCGGTAATTACGTAGAGTGATAAGCGTCTTAAAATGGAGCGTTCGGCAAATGCAGAATGGAGTCAAGTGGAGTGAAAAGTGTTAACTGCATAAGCTCAACCTCGATATGCAAGCATACATGGAGTTTTTTTTTTTTTTTTTTTAATTTGACATCTGTCAGGTCATTTTGTATTTTTATGTTGAAATATTTTATTATACACAATTATTTTATATTTATAATATTGTTTTGTAATATAACAAGGCGCAGTATGTCGGAATGGTAAGAATTCTGTACCTTTTCTAATATATACTTTCTTCAGAATCATTAAAGAATAATACCAAACTGAATAACTTCTGTATGGTTTATTATTTATTTTTTTTAGCAGTGCAGTAATCAGTTTGTCAAAAAAGGAGTTTATTACATTCGTGCACCAAAATTTTAACTCTACTCGTTCGGTTAATCACAAATAAAGGAGTGTACCTTGTTCCCTCGATCTACTTCAACTCCAGCTCTACTCCCACTCCACTCCAACACCGCTCCGTAAATACTCCAACTCCGTATGATTTACCGAACGCACCTATTATGGTTCATCACTTCCATGGTTACTCACTATTGTCAAAAAATGACAGCAATGTAATATTTGTCCATTTTAAAATGCAATATTATAAATAGTATTGCAGCACTAGACCGACTAGAATATTGCCTCAGAGTGATTGGGGGTATTTTTTAACATTTATTACTTGAAAGTTATGAATTTTTATAAGCTAAAGTTTGTTAAGATGTGCAACATTCATGTTTTGATTTTCTGTTAATCATATGTAGGCTAATTTATTGGAAATTAGTTTCGATAATACAAAACTACAAACTTTGTATGTTGCATTTTAAAATGGACAAATATTATATTGTCATTTTTTGACAATAGTGAGTAACCATGGAAGTGACTGACCATATGTTGCATGTTAAAATAAATTCCCTGTATGTGTCTTAATTGTATTTTTACCTTCCGTCTCCTTTAGGTAAGGAGGGTATTGTCTTTGGTCAAAAAATTCGATGGTGAGTTTTAAATGAATAAGCACGTTTTAGAGTCCCTATAATACGATTTTACTGGCTTTACAATGATGTCTGTTTGTGTGTGTGACCGTGTGTCTGTGACAAATTTTTCTCCGACGATAACTCCAAAACTACAATTCTAAAAATTATGATCCTTTCTTATTCCTCTTCCTTACAACCGTATGAAGAGCTGATTAGATTTTGGTTATAATTGGTCAACCGGAAATACCTTATTTGAAGTTCTTAACAGTTTTTCTTACAAAAACGCAGTTAAATATCATTTTTCGGCATTTACATAAAATTGTTTGAACAAAATAAAATTAATATTATGATTTGATAACAATTTCTTTTTTGTTTCAGGATTATGCGTACATTCTTTTAGTCAACGATACCAGGTGGTAAGTGTTCTGAAATGTAATACCTACCTGTAATTTTAAGTACGAGGGTGGTTTGACGGAAGAGTTACTTTTTAAAGGTTGGCAACACTTTCACTACGATGATTATATTGCTGGCTTCCACCAAGTTTCTGATGTCTACTGTTAAAATTTCACACAAATCTGACAGATAGTTTATGTTTTATACTAATCTAAAGAAACCTAGGAAATGTTACGTAAATGTATTGCGTCCAATGAAATGATTTGTAAGTGGTTTTCAGCTTTTTAAAGTGGTCATATGAGCACAGATGATGCAGAACGTCTGGGACCGTCATTTACTGTAACTATTCGAGAAATGGTTAATAAAATCCATGCCCTAGTAATTAGTGATCGTCGATTAAAAGTACGTGAGATAGCTAATGAAGTCAACATTTCAACCGAACGGGTATGCAATATTTTGCATGAACGTTTACATATGAAAAAGCTCTTCGCGAGATGGGTGCCGCGGCTACTTAATTCAGATCAAATGCGCACTCGCATTAAAAATTCAGAGGAATGTTAATTTATTTTCAAACGTAATTTAAGGGAATTTTTCCGCCGATATGTCACAGTAGATGAAACGTGATACACCATTATACGTCAGAAACTAAAATGCAGTCGAAACATTGAACTTTTCTTGAGGAACGTGGTCCCAAGAAGGCAAAAACCATTTTTTCGGCCAGTAGGGTCATGGCCACAGTATTTTGGGATTCGAAAGGTATGATCTTTATTAATTGTTTCCAAAAAGGAAAAACGATAACTGGCCAATATTATGCTGATTTGTTGACACGTTTTGATGCCAAACTAAAGAGAAAACGACATCATTTGATGATGAAAAAAGTGTTGTTCCATTACGATAATGCGTTTTCTCATTCGTCCGCTGTTGTTACAACAAAATTAGTCGAATTGTGTTACGAGGTGCTACCTCATTCGCCATTTTTATCAGATCTGGCTCTGTGATTTCTTCTTATTTCCAAATTTAAAAAGATGGCTCGGCGGAAAGAGATTTCACAATAATAAAGAGGGGATATCCGAGACAAATACTTTGAAGAGTTGCCGAAAGATTACTTTTTGGGTGTTTTGAAAAAATTGGAAACTCGCTGGGCTAAGTGTGTACAATTGAAAAAGGATTATGTTGAAAAATAAAATTCTTTTAAAAGTAAAATAACTTTTTTTATTGAAAAGTCACTCTTCCGTCAAACCACTCTCGTACAACCCTACGGATGTTAATTTAGTAACTTTCAGTTACATATGCGTGTGTTCGTACAGTATGAAATAACATAACAAGTAACCCTTACAGCAATGTTGTGAAATTTATCGATGCAGTAAACACGACAAGATAGCGAAATCTTGATTGTACTGCAAATTGCGAGTATAGGATTTCATTGCTGAAATATTTCACGGTAAATTATATTATTGTCACGATAATTTATACATGTGGAATGGACTGAATGTAATGTTAGCTGAAACAATAAAATTGCAGTAGTGGAATTGTTCAATTGAATTCTACTAAATTATAGCGAAATCTATATTACCTGTAATGTTGCTATAAAATAAATCTCATTTATATTACTCACAAACGTGCTTTCTAATGAAACGGTTAAGATAAAATCTGACATCCCAATATTGACAGAATTACGAATAGAACATAATAAACCTGATTTGATGATCCACGATTTAAGGGCGAAGGAAATAATTTTAAATTGAAGTTGGAATCACAAACAAAAACATTCTGGCTACAACGGAGCTAACAAAGTCAAGAGTATGAGCTGTTGGCTAATGAGTTGAAGTGCATCCTCCAAGGAACAAAGGTGACCATCATAGGGATGGCCTAGTCACTATACATTTCAAGCGATACATGAAACAATTGGAGATCAAGGATAAACTATTGGCTTATATCCAGACAGTAGTGCTTAAGAGAACCTGGGAAAGCATTCTTATAGATTGACAAGACAACTGGCTTGAAGAAGAGGCGTCAGAATTAATGGATCCGTTGGAAACTAATCCAGCTGATCCAACAGAAAATAATTGAATATGTATATATTTTGAATTTATTTTATTTACTCACAATATTTTAATGTAAGCGTTTCTAGCGTTTCTGTGAATTGAATGTACAGGTGGAACGAAATTCGAGTTCCGTATATGAAAAACTTTCTTAATAAGCACGCTACCGAAAATTGATGTAGGTCTTTACGGGACAACTTTTTGAAAGAACTTTCATAGGCACCATAGAAATTTTCGATCATCTTTTGTTTTTGAGCTACATACAAGATTTTTTATAATAGCGTTTTAAAACAGATCATTTATTTTCAAATTAGTCCAGTCATTAGGTAGATTTACCCTGCAAAAGGTCGGGTATTTTTGATTTTTGGATATGTTATATATTTAGAGGTCTCAACAGAAAATGCAAGTTTTCCCCCTCGGGGGCCTTCGGGAAGCACCGCCAACTTGAGAAAAAAGGCACAAAAAAGCGGTTTTTTCTAAATATCTCTTCACTTATTTGCATTAGGCAAAAATAGTTATTATCTAATTTGTTGACTATAAAATTCTCTACAACTTTTATCTAAAACATTTTTTCTATAATTAATAGATAGCAAGCTACAGTGCTTCAAACAGAGCAAATTTTTTGAAAATTACATGAATGCTTCATTTAAATCATATTTTATTATATTTTTTTACGTTTTTTTACAATTTACTAATTTAATATCAACATTTTGAATTTTTCAAAATCAAAAAGTGCAAGACCAAGGTTCATCTATTCGTTGCTAAATGCAATACTTTTAAGTACTAGTGCTTAAAAGTAACTTTTATGTATTAAAATGTCACTTTTACGCATTAAACTGCCATTTTTAAGCACTCGTGCTTAATGTTACTTTTAAGCAATAGTTCTTGAAAGTGTGTGTGTGTGTGTGTGTGTGTGTGAGTGTGTGTGTGTGTGTGTGTGTGATTTTCTCCGACGATAACTCCAATACTACAATTTTAAAAAATTTAATTCTTTCGTATTCCTCTTCTGTACATCCACATGAAGAGTTGATTAGATTTTAGTTATAATTGATCCACCGGAAGTACCCTTATTTCAAGTTTTTAACAGTTTTTCATAAAAAACGCAGTTAAATATTATTTTTTGACATTTTGTTATTATATATATTAAAGAAAATACTCTTCTCTATACGTTTTGTTCATACATTTTCCTTCATATTCAATAGATGTAGATTTAAAGCATTATAAAGAAATTAATTTTCAAAAATTAGTCAGCTTTGCTATTTATCATGGAAACAGCTGATATATTCAAAAAAATTCTAATTGACAGATGTCAGTTGCAAGTGCAAAACCAAATATGGAAAATATAAGATCAAAAATTGGCATGTCATAGTGTTCCTCGCAAGAGATATGCAGAGAAAGGTCAAAGAGAGCATGGAAGGACTGTATCGCAGAAGACTTGAGAAAGGAAGGACTGTGTGAAAAAGATGCTTTGGACAGGAATGAGTTGAAGAGAAGAGAAAACAGCGACCCCTAATAAAATAGGGGAAAGCTGAAGCAGAAAGAAGGAAGTGTCAAGTGTATTTTACTTAGTGTATGTTTATGTTATAATTTTATTGGATTTTTCAAATGAACTTTTGGTATGGAATTTGTAAAAAATAGTAAGTGTTCGCGTTCGATTTTACATGATATTATATAGAAACTGTTCCAAGGTCCTTTTGGTATGGGATTTGTACAAAATACATCGAACTGACGGAAGGTCTTGTGCTGGCCACAACAGTTTTTTTATTACTATATGGAGTATTTTATACCAAAATAAAAAAATACGCATCTCATATTTTTCTATATAGATTAACATATTAAAAAATCAAAAAAGCGTGAACAACCCTATTCTTCTTATGCACAACATTACAGAAAAATGCTGATAAAAGTTTTAATTTATTCATTGTTTTATACATCGATATGGTATCTGAAATCTTTAGTAAATACATCATTCCAAATTTCAATTCATGAATGATAATAGCAAAAAACAGTGAACATTTCAATAGCATTAAATCCTTACAAACAAAACAAATTCTGTTTGTAAAGATACATCAATCAATTCAGTACCGTACTCAATTATTCACAAATTTCCATAAACATATTTAATTACAACCCTGGTTTATCTGACAACCGAAGATGAATGGCTGACATTTTGAAAGAGTTAGTCTCTCAACTCGATATAAACTTTAATATGAACTTAAGTCATTTATATCAACAAGCGTAAGAAATAGGGGTAATTTTTCCGGCACGCTCAAGTGACAAACTTTGCAGGATCTATTTGTTTTAGCGGAGGAAAGTGTACATGAAAGACTTTTATATAGAATGAAAACTTCTGTAGAGTTTAGTTAATAATTAATTTTGTTTATAAAATGGCGTGAATTTAATTCAGTTAGTTATGAATAATTTATTTTCATTTTACTTTTAAATCAAACAGTAAATATACAGCAGATTAGCAATGAATTTTGATAGGGCGGAATGAATAAATTCCCTTACTTAAGATTTAGAGTAAATCTTCTGGAATTATTTTAAGATGATGGTAATTACATTTGTTCTTGTAATATATTCACTTTTTACCTCTCGCTAAGAGAGGTATTGGATTCATGCTAAAATTCGCTTGTCCAGATTTTATTGAATAAGCACGATTTAAGGTCCCTAGAGTCCGATTATAACATTTTTAAAATGATGTCTGTGTGTGTGTGTGTGGATGTGTGGATGTGTGTATGTATGTCTGGATGTTGTAGACACGATTCCTCAAAAACTATAACTTAAAACTTAAAAAATATTTAACTACAGTTTCTTCAATCTGACATTCCTGGGAAGAGCTGAAAAGGTTTTGGTAACAATTGAACAACCGGAAGTAGTAGTTTCTTAGAAAAATTCTTCTAAATATAATTTTTGGGAGTTTTTTTTATTAAGTATTGAAGAACATAGAATTCTTAATCTAATACACTTAAATTTTTTATTATATCTTGTATAGATTTAGAGCTAAAGACACTATAATTTATAGAGTAAACTAATCGCAGAGGCTAAGGCACTAAGGAAACCAGTTGACAAATTCCAAGGTTTATAACATAGTTTGTAAATGACATATGTCATTGTCAAATATCAACAGTTTTAGTGACATTCTGATAGCTTTTTTCTGGGAAGTATATTTAATCTTTCTTAATGTTTTATTAATTAAATATTTGAAATTACAGGTAAAATTGTGGTAAAATGCATATATCCATCAGAAATACCGCCAATCTGGCTAATGAATTGGAAGAATCTCTGACATTAAGAAACTTCCTCATACAATGAAAAATAGATATAATTAGAATTATATGTGGGCAGAAGACATGTTAAATACAATACAAATAATATTTGAGTAAAGTTCTGTAATTATTTGTTATAAAACAACGATTCGAAAGCGAAGTGCAATACAATACTTATATAGCCTAATATGGAAATGGCGAGAGGTCTTGTGCTGGCCACAACAGATTTTTTGTAAAAGAAAAAAAGCCGGAACAGTAAGACCTACACTTATTTCTACGTTAAATCGCAAGGAGGTTGCCAAAGAATATTTTTAACTCAATCTATGTCTGTTTCAAACAACAAAAATTCATCAATTACTAAATTTATGGTTTAAAAACATTGGCTGTTTCAATGAAACAGTTGAAAAACAACGCAAGGAAATTTACTGTCTTCATTCCCTCATTATAAACGAAGAAGATGTGCGTGAGGGTCAAGTTAATGTAACAGCCCTTTGCCTTAAGGGCGCTCTACTCTCTCAGAGCAGCCCTTCAGTGGTCTGAAGACAAGATGTCGTTATCTGTTGCTGAGGTTGTTTGCTCTTGTGGTTAAGTACTTACCCTTTCTGGTTTTTATTATGCACAGTAAAGATATTTACTTGGGAGAACAATACGAGTATTTTACCTCATTGACGTTGGATTTCTGTTATGTGTATATACTTCATTACCAAGTGAGCTTGAGTAATAAATAAAAATTTGTACGAATACAGGGATCTAGTTATGTATTTGGTGACAAGCAGGGACGTAGGCAGGGGTGGGCCAGGCAAAAACTCTGGCCCACCCATTGGCTCACCCGTTTTAAAAGTCAAATGAGAAAACATTTCACGCACATTATTGGAACTGCATTTCTCATTCCAAAAGAATAACGGCATTTATGGTAAAGAAACAGAACATCTGTTCAATAGGACATCTGCACGTGACGTTTCAACATGGCGGCCACCAGCTGATCTTGGACAACCAAACCTTCAGTTTGCATTGTGTCTTACGGAAAAATATTGTGCCGTAAGCTTTTATTGTGTTTTTACGGCACTTATTGTTTTATTTGGGAAAAACTGATTAGAGTGTGTAAAAATGAGTATATGAGGAGTGTTTTCCATAAAAAATAACTCAGGACATTCTTATTATTTAATGAGTTCCAGGTTATTAAATTAAAACTAACCCAATCCTATTTTTTTGTGTATACTATTATTACATATAAAATAATTTAAACATACTCGGATAGGAACATATTGTATGAATGTTTAAATATATGTAATTTTCTTTAATAATATGTATAAAAAACATGAAAAAATATTTTTTAAATGACAGAATTGCAAATTTTGAATGAAGTTTTTTTTTTTAGTAACAGAAAATATATATATATATATATTTGTGTCTGTTTCTTACAAAGGTTTAAAAATTAGATAGGTAATCAATTATTGATTTCATATTGATTTTTAAAAGGCATTTATAATCCTCGTCAAAAAAATATCAATATATAAGGATCCACATTATGTATCCACTTAAATTTATCGATTTAACGTACTTTGGCTTCCAAAGATAAATTTTTGACGTATAAACTCAATAAGCTCATTTATATACAATAAAAATACACAATATGACAATAAGAAAAATGAACTCGAAGATAAATATATATATATTTCAAATTTAATTTTCTTTATAAATTAAAAAAAATCTAACAATTCAATTTATTTTAATTTCAATATTCATGTTTTCATTTAACAATGCACATAAAAAAACTTATACAAACTCAAATGAATGTAATACAACCTAATGATACAAGCTACTGATTTCAATTTAAAATTTTAAAAATATATTTATAAATACGACTGCTTTGTTTTACTAGTAAATATTTCATACACTTATCTTTAATTATGGCTAAAAAAAAAAACTGAATTTCTTGTACAGAAAACACATTCGCTGCATAAGACGCAATGTTAAACTGAAGCTTGGTTGCCCGAGATCAGCTGATCATCCGCCATGTTGTGACGTAGGTACAGGTGCCCTATACATTTCATCATTTCAACAAAACGGTTTGTCTGTGCCTGCGACAAATATCACACTATCGTTCTCTCTCCGATCTTGGCCGAACATATCCGAAAGCCCCCTAAAAATAACACTATAATCAGTTGTAGGGCGCGCCTCTAGCATTCTAGTCCTGCAGCGCTCAATGGCAGCAGTGGCGTCCGTCGCAGCGCAAGCGTCGTGACATATTTAATTGGGAATGCCACTCCAGTGGCGTGCAATAGAAGGCGACGATGCAATTTACGCCGGGAAATCTGTGGGAGAGAATTTATTTGAAGGTTTTGTGGATTATGTTGGTAGGAATGGTATTGACAGGATTTTTTTGCTATTTTTAAAGTTGAGCAAATAGAGAAATATTAAAAAGAAATATTTGGCTGACGGAAAATAACAAATGTCGCGGAGAAAAAATAATGAGACAATAAAATAAAAAATAACGTTCTCTGAGATTGATATTTGATATTTATGAACTCATTATTCACAAAAATTACAATATTATGCATCCACCATTTTTCTTATATATACAGCGTGTCTCTTAAATAGGGGGACATGGCTTAACCACAGATTCCTGAGGCTAAAATAAGACGATTTAACTAAACCTGATTCTACCGGAAAATGTACCATTTAGCCAGAATTGTGCTTCAAAGGTCTTCGAAAAAAAAAAATTAACTGCGTATAATAATAGAACGCTTTATACGATTTGGATGAAATTTGGTATGACAGTTCATATGGTTATATCATCTTTTAAGGTGATACTTGTTATTGGCAAGAGCCAACAAAGTGTCTGACATCTGGTGGCAAAATAAAACATATAAGTTGTAGGGAAAACGTTGTGATCTCATATAGGGTTATAAGTAAATAGCAACCAAAAATGACCAGCAAATCGAAGAAATATTGTTCTGTACCGCAGTGCAATAATTATACAAGTGCTGACATTTCCGTTTATTATTTCCCAAAAAGAGAAATATTAAAAAATAAGTGTAAAAATCGCGTTAAAAATCGGAAAGGACATATCACCGTTCATAAACGTGTGTTCACAACATTTTTTACCTAAGCGATTTTATTCCATATAAGTATTTATAAAAATTTATGCTTCAAAATATTATTGTTTTGTAGTTATTAATAGAAAAATATATAAAAAAGAAATGGTAAACCAAGCCAAAAATTACCTAAAGAAAATTCGACAAAATCCCTGTACAGAGAAGAAAAATAGAGAGACGTTACCTGTAAATAGTAACTATTATTCTTTAATATTATATATTTATTTTAAATTGTTTATAGAAAAGATAGAAAAGAAGAATAAACTATAAAAATACCAGAAGTTGAGCAACAGCAAGAGAAGAAGACGTGCAAAACAAAGAACTTTATGTGCATTTGTATTTAATGTTATTACGATTGAATGATGAGCCCTTTTCAAATTAGATGTTTGAACACACAGTCCATTTATTTCTATATTATTCTGTTTATCTGTCTTATATCCGCACAAGTATGTCCAGCTAAAAATAATTAAATAAGTAGATAACATGCAGATAACTTCAATTTTGAATCTTATTTTCCTTTATATACTGCTTCTCCTTCGATCATAGGCCGCACAGCACCATTTAAATAAATGTATATGTCTGACATTGTGATAAACATATTTAATTTCATTTAAAAATAACAAAATATCCTCAAAACAAAGCATCAAAATACAACTAGCACAAACGTAAAATATAATGTTTTCCCTATAAGTCGGCCATTAGTGCTGCCATCTCTAGGATGTGGCTCTCCCGGATTGTTAGTGAACGACTAGTGTATGAAACTTAGATGTGCCAACATTGATTAGACCGTAACTTTTTAATGGCCACGCCGATAACATAAAATTATATTTTTCCAAAAAGATACATTCAATAGTAAACTTTTCTCTCTCTGTTTAATTTGTGATATCTGTTACGGTTCAGTAACCTGAGTGACTGTACCGTGATTTTTTTTAAAATAAATTTAATCTAGCAGTCTATCCAAATATCAAACACCTAATTTTTAATGACAGTAACAAGTTGTTAATCTTCTCAACTTGTTTAGTTGTAAGCTAACGTATTTATTCGTGTTATTTATAATAATGGTATTAAAATACTATTAGGCCGAACAAACGGATGTTTCTGAATAATGCGAAGGAATTTTTTGACAACCCAAAAACAATTGTTACTGTCATTAGAAATTCGGTGTTTGACATTTGAATAGATTGCTAGATTAAATTTATTTAAAAAAAAAAAACACGGGAAAGACATTCAGGTTTTATTTTTTTCTGTCTGAACCGTAACAGATATCACAAATTAAACAGAGAGAGAGAAAAGTTTGCTATTGAATGAATCTTATATATACTTTGGCTTATAAAGTAATCTCCTTTCTTTTTATACCAATTTTAGATGTTAACGGACTCTTTTCCTCGTTATAACAATAGCATATTATAATTACTCCTTACATCTCGATCGAAGTACCACACACACATATACACACACACATACACATTTTTTTTCTCTTTATCTCTAAATGTTTAGAAGAAATAATAAAATTTTTAATTGTATCAGATGGAGAATTTTATGTTCTTCAATATTTTAAGAAACTACTACTTCCTGTTGTCTAATTGTTATCAAAACCTTTTCAGCTCTTCCCATTGATGTAAGATTGAAGAATACGTACTTAAACAGGTCGTAAGTATTATAGTTTTTGAGAAATCGTCCTTCCAATACCTATCGAGGCACACACACACACACACACACACACACACACACACATATGCAGTTTTTAGCATGAATCCAATACCTCTCTTAGCGAGAGGTAAAAAAATGTTTGACTTCAACTTCAACCGACAGGAAACTGAAATAGAGAAAAAATTGCTATTGAAATGTAGTTGGGAATAAAGTTACAGTTCAAATAAGATAATCTGCGAGCATAGCAAATTTCACTTTTCTGTCTCGTCTTTTTGCAGACATTTTTCTTTTGTGTCGTCATTATCTCGCTATTTCCTTCTCTTTAGATTACACACAATTTTCCATTTCAGTACCTTTTCAATTTCTTCTAAAATTAACTTTTTATTTTCATTTCCACCACTTTTCATATCTTCTGTAATTTCTTTTCTTTTAGAAAAAATGTTACTTAACTGTGATTTATTAGAATCGGGAGAAAGTCGAAAGGTCAGCGTGCAAAACAATTATTTTCCCCTCATCATAAAGGAATTTATGCCAACGAAGTTTGCATATTTTCTCACCGTAATCTCCACTCAGAATAAATTTTATTTGCCTGAGATAAAAATCTGTTGTGGCCAGCACAATACCTCTCGCAATTTCCATTTTTTGTTATGTACGTATTATATTGCACTTCGCTATCGAACCGTCGTTTTATAACAAAAAAATTACAGAACTTTACCGAAATATAGTTTTTTATTGTATTTAACATATCTTCTGCACACATACAATTCTTATTATATCCATTTTTCATTGTATGAGGAAGTTTTTAAATGTCAGAGATTCTTCCAATTCGTTAACCAGATTGGCGGTATTTCTGATGGATATATGCATTTTACCTATAATTTTAAATATTTAATTAATAAAACAATAAGAAAGATTAAATGTACTTCCCAGAAAAAGCTTTCAGAATGTCACTAAAACTGTTGATTTTTGACATTGCTATCTGTTATTTACAAATTATGTTATAAACATTTAAATTTGTCAACTGGTTTCCTTAGTGTAGTTTAGCCTCTGCGATGTATTATATCCGATTATTCTACAGGGTGTTAAAAAATAAGTGTCCCAAATTATGAGGGCATATAGTACTGACCAAAATGAATAAAAAAGTTTAATCAAAATGGGTCCGATCTTCAATAGTTTCCGAGATAAAAGGCAATGAAAAATGAGTTTTTTCGGTGTTTACCTCTAATCTCGAAAACTGTAAGAGTTACGACTTTGATTAAATGAGACATTTTGTTTCCCTAGTTTTCAAATAACTTCGTAAATATTAGAAAGTAAAAAAAAATGTTTCTTATAAAATATTATTGTTTTTTTTATAATCTATTTACTGGCATAGACAAAATTTTGTTCGACCATTATCTTAGTCAGTTTTTCTTCGATTCTAATACAAAATGGCCTCTTTCTCAAAAACAGTTGCAGATCGGACCCATGTTGATTAAACTTTTTTTTACTCATTTTGGTCAGTACTATATGCCCTCATAATTTGTGACACTTATTTTTTAACACTCTGTATATATTATAGTGTCTTTATCTCTAGATCTATATAAGATATAATAAAAATTTTAAGTGTATTAGATGGAAAATTTTAAATATATAAAATAACTCAATGAAAACCAGTTGAAAAATTAAAATGTTTGTAATTGACAATGTCAAATGTCCAGGTATATAATTGAAGGCTTTTTCTGGGAAGTACATTTAATATTTCTTATTTTATTATTAATTAAATATTTAAAATCATAGGTACATATATTACATACCCATCAAAAATACCGCCAATCTCGTCAATGAATTTGAAGAATCTCGAACATTTAGAAGAGCAGGAGGAAACTTATTTATGGAATGAAATAAAAAATATAAAAATATATCAATAATAGATGTAATTAATATTTTTTCTATATCGGTGTTCTTACCAGTCTGTAAAAAAATTGTCTATCACTGAAAACACGACGTTTAGAAGATCTATAAGAGTTCTATTTGTGGCTCCTTTCGTGTTGTAGAGTTGGTAGTCATGATTTTATAACTGTCATATTAATGAATAATTACATCTAACCTCAAAATGTCAAGTTATTGGTAATATTTCAACATATTATTTGTAACGTGCAGTATTTTCTTAGAATTTATGTAAATTATAGTTAAGATGTGAATACGGCTCTGTGCGAGTAAAATTGAAGTGTGGAATGTGCGCTGTAGACGAGTACGTAGTGTAACGGACAACGAGAAGGATAGCAGAGAGTGGTCAGTCAGCACGCGGAGAGCGTAAGAGGCACATGTATGTTGCACACGCACTGTAAACCTTCAGGTGTCCCTTAGCCTCAGGCAAGAACGCATATCCAGAGAAGAGAATCACGAGGACGAGCAAACAGCGGCACGGTGACGAGAAGACCTGCCAATCGTCCGCCTTCGAGGTCGAGCAGATAGCACGGTGATGAGAACTGTCCGCCACAAGGTCACTTTTTAACTTTTGACGTAGCATTCTTAAAAAAATTAATTGTAAAATTACCTCAATAAAAAAAAATAGTATAAAAAACATGCATCATAAGGCCTGTTAACGCACTCGTCCTTTGTAAAACTCGCCTACGGCTCGTTTTCCAAACTTGGACTCGTATGTTAACAGATTGCCTTATGATACTTGTGTTTTAATGTACTATTGTGTGTGTACCAGAAATGTTAAATACAATATGTACTTAAATAGCTTAATATGGAAATGACGAGAGGTCTTGTGCTGGCCACAACAGATTTTTAAAATTGTGAATGCACACGTTAATTAAAAAATTCCAATTAAGTCACAAATTAGACGATTAACATTAAACTTGGTAGAGACACTAATTACTATTCACATAACCTCACAAAAATAATTGTGTCTAGTTTTGCCCTCTCTGTCACAGCGTAAAATGTCAATTTATTCTCATAATAATTAGTTTCGAACTTTATTACATTTAGCTAGAAATTGAAACATATAAAACCAAGACAGACCATATCTTGTTATTAACATATATAGAGTTCTGTAAGTTAATTATGAATATACAGTCTGCAGTGGTCTTCCTGGCACATTTAATGAACAATTCCATTCGCTAATTAGTTGTAAGTGTGAGAAGATAAAGGAAATTCAGTTATAAAGTATGTCTGTGGTGGCAAACTTGGTACTGAATGTTGTAACTTGGTTGAAGTCAAGGAATGTCGCAGCTGCATCTTCTAAATCTCTTGTATGTCAAAATTGAGATTATCTTGTTGCGAAAAGTGCCATGTGGCTATTAAAAACATATTAAACTGCTTTTGCTTAAATAATAATAGAATTCTTATTTACCTTCTGTCACCTTTAGGTAAGGAAGGTATTGTCTGGTCAAAAAATTCGTTGGTGAGTTTTTAATGAATAAACATGTTTGATGGTCCCTAGAATACAAATTTACTATTTTTAAGATGATGTGTGTGTGTGTCCGTGATATGGAATTTGTAAAAAAAATAGTAATTATAGCATTTATCCATTTTTATTTCAATACTTTTATTTCTAAAAATTCACACAGTTGTTCAAATACTCTAAAAATGCGTACACTTACGTAACTCTCTCTTTACAATCAAATAATATTACTGCCAAGTTTATATCTCTACCCATTTATGAATTATTGCCCCAAAAGTCAATATACCCCACATTTAGATAAAAACTTCAAAATTTTCAAAAATCTAATTTCTAATGTATCTAGATACTTCTCAATACGCTGATTCCAAATTTTGAAACCGCAGGTCGATATCTCGTTTCGTTCTCGAGATATTTATATTTAAAGTTTTGGTCAAAACTGCCCATTTTTGGGTATTAACCCAAAAATGGGCCGAGATATGAATTTGGCGACATCACCATTCGATTCTACGAACAAAAATACATAAGTATAGCAATTTTCATAATTTTTGTTCAACCGGTTCATTTTTTATAAATAAAAGACTGAAAACCCCTGAAAATAGCCAAAATCTGAAAAAATCGTAAGGGGTACCCCTTACGATTTTTGCGATTTTTGGCCATTTTCAATTATTTTGCTTTAGAGATTGTATGCGGTGTTCAAAAATTCTAAAAATTGGTGTACTTATGTAATTTTACCCGTAGGATCGAATGGTGATATTGCCAAATTCATATCTCGGCCCATTTTTGGGTTAATACCCAAAAATGGGTAGTTCTGAGCAAAACTTTAAATTTAAATATCTCGAGAACGAAAAGAGATATCGACCTGCGGTTTCAAAATTTGGAATCAGTGCATTGAGAAGTATTTAGGTACATAAAAATTAGATTTTTGAAAATTTTGAAATTTTTATCTATATGTACGGTATATTGACTTTTGGGGCAATAATGGGTAGAGATATAAACTTATTAAAATTATTTGATTGTAAAGAGAATGTTACGTAAGTGTAAGCATTTTAGAGTATTTATATATGAGTATACATAATGTATATTCATAGATGGAAGATATAATAAAATTTTTAAATGTATCGGATAAAGATTTTTATATTCTTTAGTATTTGTAATAACATGCATTTTCAAAAAATAGTATTTAGATTTTTTTTAAGAAATTAGTATTTCCGTTTGTTACCAAAATCTAATCAGCTCTTCCCAAGAATGCCCGATTGAGGAAACCGCAGTTAAACATGTCTTACACCTTATAATATTTGAGAAACCGTGCTTCTAACATACACACACACACACGCACACACACACACACACACACAAACACACACACAACACACACAATACACACACACGGACATCATCGTAAAATGTTGTAATCGAATTCTAGGGACCTTACAACGTGCTAATCCACAAAAATCTGGATATGCGATTTTTAGCATGGTTCCAATACCTCTCTTAGCGTGAGGTAAAAAGGGGCCCGCTAAGAAAGTTTGGGAAACACTGGCATAGATCATAGGGCAGCATAAAATTTTAATTCCCTAAAAATGGGAGTGCTCATAGTTGGTACGCCGGGTAACCTCATTACGATATAAAATTTATAAAGCTCCAGCAACAAGTTAGTCAAACCTCGGCATGAAATATTCCCACTTCATCCTGTATTTTTTATGAAACACGTTGGCATTTAACTACGGGTTTTGTGTTTACCTGTGAATAATCACAATATTACAGATTATTATTAATTTACTCTCGATTCGTAATGGGTACTTGCGTACCTTTTTTTTATTAAATATTTTTGAAGAGAAGGTAAAAACTTGCTACCCATATTTTTTCTTTTGGCAAAATTTTTATTAATGAGCCAGAAAAAAAATAATGAAATTTGATTATTTGAATTCCCGCCATGTATGACGTAGAATTACGCCGCACCAATGAATAGTCGTAAAGCCACAGCGTGGTGCCGTCCCATAGTAATGGTATGTTTGTGCGGGTAATGTAGATCACCTGTTTGACGTTTCAATAATAGTTTAGAGGTTAGTATTTTAGTTTATTTTTTTGGTATCGATATTTTAAATTACAAGTAACTACCTATGTGTGTATTTATTAAGTAATTAATGTATTTGAGAGACCAGAGAGAGAGAGAGGAAAATGAACTAATGTCAAATTCAAATTAAAATTTCTCGCACGCCATGCCATCTATTGATAACAATCTTAAACATGCTTCCCCTCCCCCAGTTCAATATAAAGACGTCACAGAAAATTTTCTTTCTTAATTTAGTAAAAAAACAAATAATTATTTTAAAATAAAAATTATATTTTTATATATGTTTTCAATATAACATTACGTATATAGTGACAGAAATCGGATTTTCAGTACCACGCAAGTATCCCATTGAACTTTGTTGTATAGCTACGTTGAAATAATTAATTAATATCCAGTTGACAAATTCAAATTTTTATAACATAGTTTGTAAATGGCAGATGTCAGTGTCAAAAATCAACAGTTTTAGTCACATTCTGAAAGCTTTCTCTGGGAAGAACATTGAATCTTTCTTATTGTTTTATTAATTACATATTTAAAATTGTAGGTAAAATGCATATCCATCAAAAATACCACCAATCTAGTTAATGAATTGGAAGAATCTCTGGCATTTAGGAACTTCCCCATACAATGAACAATAGATATAATTAGAATTGTATGTGTGTAGAAGACATGTTAAATATAATAAAAAAAAAACAATATTTGGGTAAAGTTCTGTAATTTTTACCTCTCGCTAAGAGAGGTATTGGATTCATTATTGAGTAAGCACGATTTAAGGTCCCTAGAATCCGATTAAAACATTTTTAAAATGTGTGTGTGTGTGTGTGTGTGTGTGTGTGTGTGTGTGTGTGTGGATGTATATATATGTTTTGGTAACAATTGAACAACCCGAAGTAGTAGTATCTTAGAAAAATTTTTCTAAATATAAGTTTTTGGGAGGTTTAAAATTCTCCATCTAATACACATAAATTTTTATTATATCTTGTATAGATTTAGAGATAAAGACACTATTATTTATAGAGTGAACTAATCGCAGAGGCTACGGCACTAAGAAAACCAGATGACAAATTCCAATGTTTATAACATAATTTGTAAATGACACATGTCAGTATCAAAAATCAACAGTTTTAGTGACATTCTGATAGCTTTTACTGGGAAGTATATTTAATTTTTCTTATTGTTTTATTAATTAAATATTTGAAATTATAGGTAAAATTGTGGTAAAATGCATATTTCCATCAGAAATACCGCCAATCAGGTTAATGAATTGGAACAATCTCTGATATTTAGTAACTTCCTCATACAATGAAAAATAGATATAATTAGAATTATATGTGTGCAGAAAACATGTTAAATATAATAAAAAACAATATTTGGGTAATGTTCTATAATATTTTGTTATAAAACGACGGTTCGATAGCGAAGTGCAGTACAATACTTATATAACATAAAATGGAAATGGCGAGAGGTATTGTGCTGGCCACAACAGATTTTTAATAATCTTTTTTTACAAGCTAGTGTACAAACGTTATTTTTCTGTAATTTTGTAATTCTCTCAGCATAGTGACATGTCAAAGTCATAATGTATGTAATCGCAACATTGTCCGGATGCAGGGAGTCATGTCGCGGTGCGTTTACATGCAGCAAGCGACCGGAGCGGGTTGTTTACTCCAATTGTTTCCAGGCCACTGCTAACCATATTAACCCGCCTACACCAATTCATTATGGGGTGTTTCAACACATTGTCAGCTGTCACACATCGGTAATGTGCTCAAAACACTCAATTATAACTCAGGTATTTTTTATAACGATTACTTAATTAAAGTGATTGTTTAAAAAGTTATATTAACGTAATATTACGTGCCTGTTATACTATACTCGTAAGTAGTAGTATGTTATAGTCTGTTCGCTCCTAGCTGAAACAAGCCGATATTTTATTACCCCAATAGATATTACCACAAACAAATAGAAAATCCTCAGGTAGTGTGGAACAGGGACGTATTCGAAATCTGCATAAGTAAGGGAAAATGTCATTATTACATGTATACAGTTATACTCGTCATAAAATAATCAAATAATGGCAACTTTCCTTCACACTTTTTACAGACTCCTCGTTTTACAATGCGACGAACGGATGCGAGAGACGTTTTTGTCGCAATCGAAGTTCTTTTCAGAGCATTCGTTTCACCCACTTCTACAAAATGATTATACACATTTAATATAACTTGCTGCGTTTGTTCGTTGATGAAATATTTAAAACAATTTGTGTCTTCATCATTTTGCACAACGTCGACATCGGTGTCACAGGTATTGACTTCGTCACTAACACTGGCAGAAGCATTGTCGACATCCCAGGGCCTCCACATTTCCATATTTAAAATTTCACTTACAACCGCTGCTAACTAATGTTACATGTAAACTGAGTTAAGACGAAAGAAAACCGGGATTATAAAGGAAAGAAATTCAATCAAGGGTTACTTAAATGAATAGTAGATTAAATAATTCCTAGAAATTATGATGATGGCCAAACCCGAAAACAATGTCATTAGCCGAAAACGTCTTTCCAGGTAATTCTTAATTATACCTATTCAATGATAATACCTAGCTGTAAATACATTTCAAAATAATTTCAAAAAATCTCTTAAAAATTTACAAACGCATATATCAAAACGAACTGAATACAATCCTTGTTCAACACTCCATTTACAACTGACCGCCGTTTGATGAACAAAGGCTCAAGACAGTGGTTTATGGTTTGTGGTAATAACTATTGGGGTAATAAATTATCGGCTTGTTTCAGCTAGGAGCGAACAGACTTTACATCCGAAGTGGGAGATAAAGCGCGAGGCTGTGATGAAACTCCCACCGAGGTTATGTATACTATTTTATTCACAATTATCCTCATTTTAAATCAATAATTTTCAAAATAAATCAATGAGTTATATAACCTTTAATTTTATTAATATATTTGACATTTCTCTTAAATTTGTTTAGCCTATTTATTGTAAGGATCTATGACAGTGTTGCTAGACAGCCTCTACATAAATATTTCCAACCCAAGAGATAAAAGTGAAATATGTTATTTCCAACCCAAGAGATTGTCACTAAAGTTAGGAATGACGTATTTCTCAACCCCCAAAAGGTTAAAAATGGGTATATTACTATAATGGTTGTGAATAAAAAAATGATACTGTTCAAAATTTAAAACAGAGAACAAGCCGGTTGTCATCATTCGGTTCTATGGACCACGCCTCCAACGAAATATTCAGCGGCGTGCATAATATATTTTTACCTTCCGTCACCTTTAGGTAAGGAAGGTATTGTCTTTGGTCAAAAAAATCGGTAGTGAGTTTTTAATGAAAAAGCACGTTTTAGGGTCCCTACAATACGAAATAACTATTTTTAAGATGATGTCTGTATGTATGTATGTGTGTGTGTGTCCGTGTGTGTTTGTGTGTGTATGTGTGTGTGTGTGTGTGTGTGTGTGTGTGTGTGTGTGTGTGTGTGTGTGTGACAAATTTATCCCCGACGATAACTCCAATACTATAATTCTAAAAATTATAATTCTTTCGGATTCCTCTTCTGTACATCCATATGAAGAGTTGATTAGATTTTGGTTATAATTGATCCACCGGAAGTACCCTTATTTGAAGTTTTTAACAGTTTTTCTTAAAAAACACAGTTAAATATTATTTTTTTGACATTTTGTTATTATATTTATTAAAGAAAATACTCTTCTCTATATGGTTTCATTATTCATTTTCCTTCATATTCAGTAGATGTAGAGTTAAAGCATTATAAAGAAATTAATTTTCAAAAATTAGTCAGCTTTGCTATTTATCATGGTAACAGCTGATACATTCAAAATTCTAATTGACAGATGTGTGTTGCAAGTGCAAAACCAAATATGGAAAGTATGGTATGAAAAATTCGTATTTCATAGTGGTGGAAACAGCGACCCCTAATAAAATAGGGGAAAGCTGAAGCAGAAAGTAAAATGTGTCAAGTGCATTTTACTTAGTCATAATTTTATTGGATTTATAGAACCTTTTCAAATGAACTTTTGGTATGAAATTTATAAAAAATAGTATTTGTTCTTGTTTGATTTTACATGATATTATATAGAAATTGCTCCACGGTCCTTTTGGTATGGGATTTGTGCAAAATACATCGAATTGACGGAAGATCTTGTGCTGGCCACAACAGATTTTTTTTATTAATATAATTGATAACAAAAACGGTGTAGCCCCTAAACCACCAAGTGTGTCGCGCTGTCTATTAAATACTCAATGCTCTGAAAGGAGGGTATACTTGGATATAGACTATCAATAAGACAAGTGAAAAATTCATTAACTTCATAGGGGTTTCATAGCTCAGTTGGGAGACCATCGTACCGGCAATACGATTGTCCTAGGTTCATATCCCGGTGAAGTCCATGAATTTTTCACAAAATAATTATTCTTATATCAGACTGTTATTAGAAAAAATGATAATTATTTCTAAATAGAATTTTGACTTACAAAGATAACATAGTTGAAATATTATTATTGAAACCATAATAGGCTACTTGCGTGGTACTGAAAATCCGATTTCTGTCACTATATACGTAATATTATATTGAAAACATATATAAAAATATAAATTTGATTTTAAAATAATTATTTGTTTTTTACTAAATTAAGAAAAAAAATTTTCTGTGACGTCTTTATATTGAACTGGGGGAGGGGAAGCATGTTTAAGAATGTTATCAATAGATGGCATGGCGTGCGAGAAAGTTTTAATTTGAATTTGACATTAGTTCATTTTTCTCTCTCCCTGGTCTCTCAAATACATTAATTACTTAATAAATAAACACATAGGTAGTTACTTGTAATTTAAAATATCGATACCAAAAAGATAAACTAAAATGCTAACCTCCAAACTATTATTGAAACGTCAAACAGGTGATCTACATTACCTGCACAAAGATACCATTACTATGGGACGGCACCACGTTGTGACTTTACGACTATTCATTGGTGCGGCGTAATTCTACGTCATACATGGTGGGAATTCAAATAATCAAATTTCATTATTTTTTTCTGGCTAATTAATAAAAATTTTGTCAAAAGAAAAAAAAGGGTAGCAAGTTTTACCTTCTCTTCAAAAATATTAAATAAAAAAAGGTACGCAAGTAGCCTATTATAAGAGTTTGTTATAAAGTTAATATTTCTTAATCTCAATAATTCTAACGTGACTCACGTATATTTGCAACACTCTATAAAAAAATTGTTACATGTCTTTCGCAGCATAAAAAACAATGTAGCGTCGCTAAAATAAAAAACTAAATTTAAATTTACTTTTCGCCCACGACATGCAACAAAACTCATTATTTTTGCTATCAAATTTAAAATTCTATCAGTTGTAATTACATTCAAAATTACGAGCAAGAATATGGCCGTGATTACTGGGGCATGTATAACGAATTTTAATTAAATTCAGCGCCGAACAAAACAAGCTGTTCTCTTGTTCCGTACTTACGAAGAGTTTATTCTTTTTTATCATTTAGAAACAGGACAAGTTAACACAGGATTATACTCTTGTAGTAAAGTTCTTTGGATTAAAATACAAAGAAGGTATCTTATCCAAAGTAGGTATATAATACCGTGAGTATTTTTTAACGTGAAACACTGGGTTTGTCATATCCATGGTGATGACTTGTTATTTGATTGACAGCAATGTATTTGCTCGTTCCATTTAAAATTAAACATAGGGAACGAATCTGACAGATTATATTTAAATATTGTAAGAAATTTAGCGGAGTCAGAATACCATTTGAGAGTACTAAACATATTTCGGGCACAAAGTGCACACAGTATTTTTTCTACATCTAAATTTAATTTTTAGAAAGTAGGTATACTTATTTAAACAAAATTAACCTCTAATGACATCTTGTCAATATGACAGATAACCGATGAATTTTCCCATAAGTTATGATTTGACATTTGATTGACAGCAATGTCTGTCTCTGTCTCATTTAAAATAACACATGGAGAATGAATTTGACAGAAGTATTATATTTAAATATTGTAAGAAATTTACCCGAGTCAGAAAACCATTCGGGCACAAGTACACACTATATTTTTTCTACAACTAATTTTAATTTAGAATGCAGTTATAATTATTTAAACAAAATTAACCTCTATTGATGTCTTATCAAATGTCAAATTCGTTCCCTATGTTTCATTTTAAATGGAACGGGCAAATACATTGCTGTCAATTAAATGTCAAGTCGGAACCATGGATATGACAAACCCAATGTTTCACGTTAAAAAATACTCACGGTATAATGATTACGTAAGTGTGTCTATAAGTTACGCTTAGCCGTATAAAACCTAATATATAGATTGACGCTTTGTTTACGCATAGCTATCGTCCCCGCTAACGCAGTAGCTATTTGTATATTAACACGTTGGCTGCGGAAGTCAAAAATGCTGTCTTGATTTCAGTGCGGTATTGGTCCCCGGAGACCAAAAGCAAACTCTCTGTATATGCGGGACTGGGCTCCGGCGACCAGTGTTGTTTGGAACATAAATTACCATCATTTGGCTGCTAGTTGTATTAAAACTTAGTATGTCGATACAGAAAACTGTTAGGTCTCTGAAGACCGGAACCGCACCAAATAAATAATATAAAAAAAATTGTCAATTTTTTTATATTTATGATAATAGAGAATTAATTTTAATTTCGAAATAACATAATAGAATAGAAATGTTTGAAAAACAATTAATTAGGTATATACAGGTGTCTCTTAAATAGGGGGACATGGCTTAGCCACAGATTCCTGAGGCTAAAATAAGAAGATTTAACCAAACTTGCTTCTACCGGAAAGTGTACCATTTAGCCAGAATTCTGCTTCAAAGTTCTTCGAAAAAAATAATAATCGGACGCTTTATTCGATTTGGATGAAATTTGGTACGACAGTTTATATGGTTATGTCATCTTTTAAGGTGGTACTTGTTATTATTAGTGAACCACTAGTGTATGAAACTTAGGTGTCCCAACATTAATTAGACCGTACCTTTTTAATGGCAATGCCGAAAACATGAAATTATTTTTTTTCAGAAAGATACATTCAATAGTAAACTTTTCTCTCTTATGATATCTGTTACGGTTCACAGAGAAAAAAATAAAATCTGAGTGTCTGCATTGCTAAATTTTTAAAATAAATTTAATCTAGCAGTCTATCCAAATGTCAAACAAGTAATTTTTAATGACAGTAACGAGTTGTCAAACTTCACAACTTGTTTAGGAGGAAGCTGAGATATGTAATCGTCTTATTTATAATAATAGTAGTAAAATATTATGTTACTAATTTTAGAATATTGCGAAGAAAATTTTTGACAACCCGTAAAACAATTGTTACTGTCATTGTCTCTTTAGAGGTCGCGCGGTATTCTCTTGAAATCGACAATGTACATTTGCGCTCGAAACACACATAAGATTTTTTCTACACTCGCCACAATGGGGTCCTCCACCATAACAAAAAATAATAAAATATAAACTTAATAATAATACTTACAGTACTACTCAATAAATAACGATTATATTTTTTAAATTTAATTTATTGAGCTATTGCTTCAATCTAATCTAAGCATTTTTTACTTTCGTTATGTAGTGCTAGAGTGCAATTTACTTCGAAAAAGTTCTAACGACTAAAACTGTCCTTTACCGACATTGAAATGTCAAGACGTGGAAGCAATTTGTTCTTGTGGAGAAACTTCCGTTAGTTTGCCTCAATCCACAAATCAATTCGATAGAGGCCGACAAGTATTCGAACTATGTGACTTACAGTGTTTCAGCTTTCAGGTTTCAGCCACCGCAAAAACTTGACGAGAGCAAGGTAATTTCACGTATTGATTTTATTAATGGAATGCAGTTTAGTAATGCATTGATTTTCGGCTTGCAAGGTCGCGACATACTTCAATATTTATGCCACTAATAATATAAAAATACTCTTTTTAAGTAGAACTTTTTGTTGTTTTTCTAGAATTTCTTTTCAAATTATTATTATTACCTTTTCTTTTATATGGTGCAATTTAGTAACTTCATTTTTACCTCCCGCTACCCTAGGTAAGGGAGGTATAGGGATCGTGCTAAAAATCACATATCGAAATTTTAGTAAATGACCACGTTTTAAGGTCCCTAGAATCCAATTTTAACATTTTCACGATAATGTCTGTATGTGTGTATGTGTGTGTGTGTGTGTATGAGTGTATGTATGTGTGTATGTGTATGAATTTTGTCTTCGCTCTAACTCAAATACTATCATTTAGAAAATTTTGAAATCTTGTATTTCTACCCTATTCTAACATAGATAGAAGCCATTAGATTTTGGTGTAAATTGGACAAACGGAAATGACTTTACTTGAAGGTCATAATGGTTTTTCTTCAAAAAATAACATTAAATGCCATTTTTTCGCATTTTGTCATTATGAAAATTAAAGAATATTGAATTTTCTACAAGTATACATTAATACTTTTTCTATATATTTTACAGATAAATTTAAAAATCATTTTTACCTCCCGCTACCCTTGGTAAGGAAGGTATAGGGATCGTGCTAAAAATCAAATATCGAGATTTTAGTAAATGACCACGTTTTAAGGTCCCTAGAATCCAATTTTAACATTTTTACGATGATGTCTGTATGTGTATGTGTGTGTGTATGTATGTGTGTATGTATGTGTGTGTGTATGTATGTGTGTGTATGTATGTATGTGTGTATGTGTAGGGATTTTGTCTTCGCTCTAACTCAAATACTAGCATTGCGAAAATTCTGAAACCTTGTATTTATACCCTATTCTAATATGAAAAGAAGCCATTAGATTTTGGTGTAAATCGGATAATCGGAAATGGCACTTTACCTGAAGCTCATAATGGTTTTTCTTCAAAAAATACCATTAAATGCCATTTTTTCGAATTTTATGTCTTATGAAAATTAAAGATTATTGAATTTTCTACAATAATACTTTTTCTATATATTTTACAGATAAATTTAAAAATAATTTTTTTTATTAGTCGCGAAGCCTAAGATAAAAACTATTCCTTTGTTACACAGTTCATTTTTCAAATGAATGTAACTGACAATAAATGTCACTGTCAGAAAACTTATCACTTCAAATTAATAATAGTGACATTTTAAAAAGAAAATAGTAAATAACGCAATAGTTTTCTGCAATGGAACAGTTTGCAGCATTAGTAATTATGGAAGTATGTATTTAAATTAATAAAAATTAAATAGCGGGAGGTTTTGTGTTGGCCACATCAGATTTTTTTATTTAAATACATTGTATAAAAGCATATTTAAAGTAAAGGTTTGCAATCTGCCTAGTATAAGATAGAGCACCATTATTCTTAATCAAATCTTTACAAAACTTGAACCAAAACACTCCAAACAAACCATTAATTAATCTTAGCACTCTCCGTTCATCTGTACCTCTTTACACATAATTCTTCCTTTCATCCTTCATTTGTTTGCTCTCTAGTGACCAGACTTTCATCCCACGCTACTTGTTGAATGCTCTTTTACGCAACAGGCCTTGGATTGTACATAGCATCCGTACATTGTCTGACTACTGTTTTGCGTGTGTCTTCATACTGTTTGTTGTGTTGTGTGCTCTTGTGTTAGCCCATTCGTCTACCCAAATGGCTTGGACAAGTGTTTATGAAGTGATGGACTTGTTAAGGAAAACTTGGGGGAGTTGTGAATGATTGTATGTGGCAATGTAGTGGGAAGGGTGCGTGTAAATATTAATATATCATGGAGCAAACATGTTTGTAGGTGTAATGTCTTTGTTAATAAACAGACCTCTGTTTGGTGGTTTAGGTACAATAATAATCAATTGTCATACGGATTAACCCTACGTTAGAGTGCCTCAATTACATGTAATGGCGACAGTGGCGCCGTACGAACCAAGACGCCATGTTTTTACTAAACTTAACATAGGCGGTATTTAAAATTTTCACACTACATTTACTTGTTTAATGTTTTAAATATTTGAATTTATTCAATTTAAACATTTATGGCCGATAGTATAAAGATAAGTTAAAAATGTGTTGAACTGCAGTTAAGCAAACGGAGTTTATTTAGTGAACTTAAGTTAATTATATTTGGATGGTATAACATTAAAATGAACTGGAGTCACCTGAACGTAGTTTATCCCTTACTCAGTCGGTAATATTTCATACAGCTCACTTCATGTCATTGTATTTGTCAATTTTTTTGAATGAATGTTCTCGGACTTGTTGACCTACGAATATAAAATGAACAAAAAGCAGAGATCTAAGAATTTGGATCAAGAAAGAAAACAGTTATTCGTCATTTTTCTAGATCACCAGCTAAATATGAAAAAAAAACAGTTCCTACATGCAATTCTTAAGTTTATTAAAATTTGGTTTGTTCCTATTCGTGGCAGAGGTCCCAAAATATATAGAAGTTCTAAAACCGTTCGTTTTTCGAAACGAAACCGCAATTTAAATTCAATATCGTTTCGAAAGGATTTCTCCTTTCCCGAAATATTCGATGGCGTGTATTCATTATATATGCATTCATTATATTCTAGTCGTCACTATAAGAACTTGAATCGAACAACATAATTTTTAATCTAGAATTTAAAACAGCATATAATTTAAATGAATTATAAAGTATTTGCTAAAGCACTAAACTTACCAAAATATTAATTATAATCAATAAACTTTCGTACATACTTATTTACAACGTAGACACTTATAATTCTGAATGTTATTTAGAATATAAAAACGTCAATTATTATTTAAACTCAATTTGAACGGATGAAGTCGGCCGCTCAAGTTAAGCGTAGTTTAAATTCAAGTCAAAATCTGATTTTGCTTTATACTACAGAAATTTTATTTGAACCTAGTTCAATATTAATTAAACTAAGTTAAAAAAACTGAACTATGTTTATACTATCGGGCATTAAAGTATTATCACGTAAATGTAGTGTGTAAATTTCATATACCGTCTATATCATTTAGTAAAAACATGGCGACTTGCTTCGCATGTCGCCACTGTAGGTAGTGATGCCGCGAGACGAGATATGGCGTGAAACAATCCACTCTGCATCTCGTCTCGTCATATTTTTCTTACTTCCTCTCGATCTCGACTCGAGAGTCTCGAATTTATAATTAGAAATTGTAAACAAATTAAAATTACAAGCAACATGAATTTAATAAACGGTGGTTAATAAAACTTTTAAATGTATTAGATAGAGAATTTTATGTTCTTCAATATTTAATAAAAAAAATCTGTTGTGGCCAGCACAAGACCTTCCGTCAATTCCATGTATTTTGTACAAATCCCATACCAAAAGGTCCTTGGAACAGATTCTGTATAATATCATGTAAAAACACATACTATTTTTTACAAATTCCATACCAAAAGTTCATTTGAAAAGGTTCTATAAATCCAATAAAATTATAACATAAACTACACTAAGTAATGTCCTTCCATCTTCTCTTTGGCCTTTCTCTGCGTGTCACTTGCGAGCAACACTATGACATACCAATTTTAGATTCTATACTTTTTTCCATATTTGGTTTTGCACTTGCAACTGCCATCTGTCAATTAAATTTTTTTGAATAATTATGTCAGCTGTTTCCATGATAAATAACAAAGTTGACTAATTTTTGAAAATTAATTTCTTTATAATGCTTTAAATTTACATCTATTGAATATGAAGGAAAATGTATAATCAAACTGTATAGAGAAGAGTATTTTCTTTAATATATATAATAACAAAATGTCAAAAAATAATATTTAACTGCATTTTTTTAAGAAAAACTGTTAAAAACTTTAAATAAGGGTACTTCCGGTGGATCAATTATAACCAAAATCTAATCAACTCTTCATATGGATGTACAGAAGAGGAATACGAAAGAATTATAATTTTTAAAATTGTAGTATTGGAGTTATCGTCGGAGAAAAATGGTATATTCGTATTGTAGGGACCCTAAAACGTGCTTATTCATTAAAAACTCACCACCGAATTTTTTGACCAAAGACAATACCTTCCTTACCTAAAGGTGACGAAAGGTAAAAATCCCAAAAATTATATTTAGAAGAATTTTTCCAAGAAACTACTACAATTGTTACCAAAACCTTTTCAGCTCTTCCCAGGAATATCAGATTGAGGAAACTGCAGTTAAATATTTTTTAAGTCTTATAGTTTTTGAGGAATCGTCCCTCCAACATTCATACATACACACACACATACACATCCACACACACACAGACATCATTTAAAAAATGTTATAATCGGACTGTAGGGACCTTAAATCGTGCTTATTCAATAAAATCTGGATATGCGAATTTTAGCTTGAATCCAATACCTCTCTTAGCGAGAGGTAAAAAAAGCAGTTAAATGTCATTCTCCTGTAATCGTCATGTAATTTACTTCCCTGCCGTAAAATTAGCAGGGAAATTGAATTTCTCTGCCTAGGCAGGGAAGTAAAATTCAACGTTTCCGTACTTATTTTCACAAACACATTTTACGTTTTAATATAAAATACAATTATAAAATAAAAAGAAATGATGTCCAGGACACGGTTGTTTTAAATTCTTGTACAATTTTAAATAAACTTTCTTAAGTTTTCAATGCGATTTACTTGTTAAATGAAAAAATAGGTTATATGTACCATTCTGAAATTGAAAGGATCTCCTGTTAATAACGTCTATATGCACATAATAAATTTAAACCTCCCCAGTTTCCAATATAAATTAGAAATCACTTTTAGGTTCATTAGATTAATTTAACCTGCTTTAACCGCTTTCTTTATAGAAATCTCTGTGGTGAGTCGATTGTGAGTAAATCAGGAGAATCCGAGATTTATTTATCAGCAGCGCGACCACAGCTGTGCTTTTCCTGCTGCTTCAGTGGTGGCACAAGTGGGGCAGCAGAATTTAGTGGACCGACGGGCAGGGTTGTTAATAACAAGAGACGGAGGTATTAAATATATGGACGGAGATAAACTTGGATAAAGGATGAGGGTTCAAATGATTCATTTTTTATAGGATAATACATTGCAATAATGTTGAAAGTTCTTAAAATTTATTTAAATCTTATACATATACATACGAGGTGTGGCAATTAAATAACGAGATTTATTTTTTTCCGGCTTCCCTGTAAATTTGGCAACATTGCAGGCTATGTCATATTAATTTATCAACTTCCCTCCATCCATTGTTAAAATTTCAAGATAATTAGGCAAACCATTCGGCAGTAGCCTTTGATTGAAGTTAACTACTTTCTCGAACTCCGCCGGAATGGGGTATGTGACTAAATTTTGATTTTACATATATGATACTAGACCAAAAAATAAAATACCCGTATTAATTATTCGTAGTTTACGAGAAAATAATTATTAAAACTTTGGAGAAGGGATCTGTGACGTCAGTAGGGTAGAATGGTAGAAGAAGACAGTTAGACTGAGATAGATATGTTGTGGTAGGTTATGGAATGGCGAACGTGACAGCTGCGTAAATTGCTAATAACAATATTATTACAAACTAATGTTTACTTTTTATTATTATAATGAGAAGCTATAGAGGTTTGTTTTTATATATTATGACATATATTGAAATTCGATTATGGTCACATACCCCATTATGTGTCAATATGAAATTCCGTGTGAAACTTAAAAAATCCGCTACAGAAATGTACGAATTATTGAAGAATGTTTATGGTGATGAGGGTCTATCTAGTACTCAAGTTTTCGAGCAGTTTAGAAGATTTAAAGAATGAAGAAAAGAGATCGGAGACGATTAGCGCGTCAGCCGTGCACTGACATTGTTCTTTTTAAAATGCGAGTGATTGTTCACATGGATTAAGTGCCTGAGGGGCATTTCGTTAACCAAGCATATTACAAGAAGGTTTTGATAACCCTTCATGTACGGGTAAGGAGAAAAAGGGCTGAAATGTGATGGATTCTCCATGAAGACAACGCGCCGGAACAAAACGCCTTGTCCGGCAAGATATTTTTGACGAAATACAAAATCAACGTGTTGGTACATCACTTGACCTAGTTCCATGTGACTTGCTTTTATTCCCAAATTGTAATTCTGCGTTAAAAGGCACCAAATTTGGGGCCGAGATGTAGTTATAGAAAAGCGGCAGAGCTTATGAACAACCTAACAAACAAGGCCTGCTGGCATTGCTTCCAACAATGGAATACTTGCATCGGGCGGTGTAGGGTTTGGGAGGAGAGTACATTGAAGGTAGCTATATTTGTTTTGTTCAATTTTATACACTGTCAATGTTCTAAGATCAATCTTGTTATTTATTTGCCACTCCTCGTACATATACATGGTGTCTCAGGACGAGCTTACGCTATCTATATTTTAAATACTATTTAATATAATTTAATGAAATTTGGTATCTAGGGGTTATCCTACATGCCCGTTTCAACTAAAATATTTTCAAAGCAGTAGCACTTCCGGTTTGACCGGAAATTGACCTCAACTTTCTTATTTTAAATAGAATACGCTATATTTTATTTTACCATTGAATGCAGCGGAAAATTTTACATATGAAGCAATAAAAACATTTTACTCATGATCAACTACTTCCGGCGTTATTCAACTTTTTTTGATTTTTTGTCTGAAATCCGGCACATTTTCAAAACTCTGTATATCGGGAACGAGATCGAATTTTTATAATCTGAAAAAAGCATTTTATAAAGGAGACTTTAAGCTACATTATCATAGAAGAATCCTCGATTATTTATAAAAATGTGATGGGTACGTTCCACTAAAATTTCAGTTGACAAACTTCAAAAAAGACAATTATTTTAAATGGAACCCCCCTTTTTTATTACATAAATGTGTTCTATGGTAAAAAATAAGGGTACTTTATGTAACATGTCCTATGTTGAAAGTTGATAGATTTTCAGTAAATTAGAAAAACATGTAATCTGGATATAATTATTTTATTAATACGGATAAGTAAGCCATGGAAAAACAAATAAATTCTAAATACAAAACTATGATTAATTTAATACATATTCAAACTGTCCTCCATTCATATGTAAGCACATCGTTACTCTTTTCAATACTTCTTCTTGTGTAGCATTTTTTATCATCCGAGGAGACATGTTGTTAAATGCTGTTCGTACCCTATGTTGGCAATCTTCTTTAGTAGTTAATAAAAAAGGAGGGTTCCATTTAAAAAATTGTCTTTTTTGAAGTTTGTCAACTGAAATTTTAGTGTAACGTACCCGTCACATTTTTATAAATAATCGAGGATTCTTCTATGATAATGTAGCTAAAGGTCTCCTTTATAAAAGGCTTTTTTCAGATTATAAAAATTCGATCACGTTCCTGATATACAGAGTTTTGAAAATGTGTCGGATTTCAGACAAAAAATCAAAAAAGTTGAATAACGCCGGAAGTAGTTTATCATAAGTAAAATGTTTTTATTACTTCATATGTAAAATTTTCCGCTGCATTCAATGGTAAAATAAGATATAGCGTATTCCATTTAAAATAAGAAAGTTGAGGTCAATTTCCGGTCAAACCGGAAGTGCTACTGCTTTGAAAATATTTTAGTTGAAACGGACATGTAGGATAACCCCTAGACACCAAATTTCGTTAAATTATATTGAATAGTATTTAAAATATAGATAGCGTAAGCTCGTCCTGAGACACCCTATATATATATATATATATATATATATATATATATATATATATACCGAGAGTTTTTTTTATCAGTAAACATGGGCGTATGTCATTACTATAGTTACATTTAAAATGATTGACAGCAATGTATTATCGCGTTTTTTTTTTAAACTGGACATAGGACGTGACATTTAGTATATCTGTCAATGTCATCAAATTGTCATACTTCAAAATGTATACAGTTGAAGAAAAAGTTCATATTGTAAATTGGAGTAATTATAACGAGTCTACAACAAGTTTCTGACTTATGTGCATTAACTTTTAATAAGCGACCCAGTCCAACAACTATAAGAAAAATTTACAATGACTACATAACTAAAGGATACGTCAATAAACAGCACAAGAAGAAAATCAGACCAAGTACTGTGGTTAATAGAAAGAAACAAGAAATTATGCAATTAATTGAAAGTGACAACACCCTGTCAACAATTTTTTTTCTGAAATTAAGAATACTAGTATACAAGGTTTTAAGACGAGAACATTTCAAGAGTTTTAAATATCAAAATCACCAAGAGTTATTACACAACGATATAGAACGAAGAAATATCTTTTGCGAAGATATGATGAACAAAATTAATAGTGGGGAAATAACTGGATCGAATTTTATTTACGGATGAAGCGACATTTTATATTAATCGGGAAGTAAATTCACAAAATTGCAGGTATTGGAGTCGTCAAAATTTTCACTTATATCTGCACCAGGTATTCCCCCAACGCTGGAGAGGACGTGGTGGAGAAATGGAGTGGCCTGCAATGCCACCAGATCTTGCACCAAACGATTTTTTTTTCTTTGGGGCCATTTAAAAAATTGTATTTACAATGGTGACAAAATTGATCAATTAAAAAATAGGGATAAAATATAATTTATATTAATTATTTCTTGCCTTAGGCTTATGTCAGAGTATAGAATTATACCATATAATTTGAACTTTTTCTTCAACTGTATACATTTTAAAATATGACAATTTGATGACATTGACAGATTTACTAAATGTCATGTCCTATGTCCAGTTTTTAAAAAAACGCGATAATACATTGCTGTCAATCATTTTAAATGTAACTATGGTAATGACATACGCCCATGTTCACTGATAAAAAAAACTCTCGGTATATATATATATATATTATGTTTCCCTTCCAGATATATTTATTTATCATTGTTGAAAAGTATAGTGGACGTATTCTTTTTTCTAAAAACAATTTCCTCATTCTCTGCTACGAGATAAAAAAATCTTCGATTCACCAGATAACTTTTTCGCACCTTGAAAAAATGTTATCATCGTCATCTGCATTTTCCATTCCTTTCTGGTCGTTCCATTCAATCACAAACTTATCTTCCCATTTTCACCCGGTGTGTAGGGGGGGGGGAGGGGGCAGTGAGGGTGACCTAGTTCCTCAAGTCACCACGCGGACGTAGCGCTGCAGACAGTAGTGGGGGAAACAAGACTTGTATCGTGACGGAGACGCCTACCGGCAGGACGAAGAATTAGGGCAGTGTGGCAGGAGGGAATAGAGGTTGTTTGGGGTTGATTTTATGTTGGAAGAGGTCGTGCAGCGGTCGAAATAACACTCTGTATATTTGGTATTGATATAGAGAATGATGTTTAAATTCCATGGTTTATAATCTCTTACCTTAATTCTTTTATTTATTATTTAGATAATACAACCAATGTAAACATTTGCGCTCGCTTTTGTCGAAGTTACTTTACCACCTCCACAAGTAAATCTTATATATGACTGCTCTGTCGATATATTACATAACCAAACAAAATGCCGTACTGCTGTGTAAAGGAATACGAAATAAAATAGAGCATTCATTTACAAAAATCATAATAAAAAAATCTGTTGTGGCTAGCACAAGACCTCTCGCCATTTCCATATTAGACTATATAAGTATTGTATTGCACTTCGCTTTCGAACCGTCGTTTTATAACAAAATATTACAGAACTTTACTCAAATATCGTTTTTTATTGTATTTAACATGTCTTCTGCACACATATAATTCTAATTATATCTATTTTTCATTGTATTAGGAAGTTTTTAAATGTCGGAGATTCTTCCAATTCATTAACCAGATTGGCGGTATTTCTGATGGATATATGCATTTTACCACAATTTTACCTATAATTTCAAATATTTAATTAATAAAACAATAAGAAATATTAAATATACTTAAAATTTTTATTATATCTTGTATAGATTTAGAGATAAAGATACTATAATTTAGAGAGTATTCTAATCGCAGAGGCTAAGGCACTAAGGAAACCAGTTTACAAATTCCAATGTTTATAACATAGTTTGTAAATGACACATGTCAGTGTTAAAAATCAACAGTTTTAGTGACATTCTGATAGCTTTTTCTGGGAAGTATATTTAATCTTTCTTATTGTTTTATTAATTAAATATTTGAAATTATAGGTAAAATTGTGGTAAAATGCATATATCCATCAGAAATACCACCAATCTGGTTAATGGATTGGAAGAATCTCTAACATTTAGAAACTTCTTCATACAATGAAAAATAGATATAATTAGAATTATATGTGTGCAGAAGACATGTTAAATACAATAAAAAACAATATTTGGGTAAAGTTCTGTAATATTTTGTTATAAAACGATGGTTCGAAAGCGAAGTGCAATACAATACTTATATAGCCTAATATGGAAATGGCGAGAGGTCTTGTGCTGGCCACAACAGATTTTTTTTATTTCCTTCAAACAATGGTAAATAATTTTATTTGGTCGTAATTTTTAATTTTCTCTTTATTCTTTGATGTATTGCGTTTCTAATGTGGATCTCCAAATATCAGCCCCTTTCAAAATTACACTTTTAATACTGTACCATTTACAATTTAGAATTTATATTGTCTGGCAATCAAATAACAAATCACAGTTCTCCCTCAACAAGCCCAAATAAAACAACTCAATTATCCTCCAGGTATCCACTTTTCCTATTAAGTCCCTAATTCCCAAAGTTCCTGTCGTCTTGGTAAACTTATAAACTTAAAATAGCTCCGTTTTAGTCCCAAGTTGTCGGTCCTTTTAAACTAAATTCTGGTCATTTAATTCCCATGGCCTGGGAGACCCAGTCACGATCTCTAGTAACCTGTGGTGCATCCAAAACTCACTTCGATCCAAGCGGAGAAAAACAAGTGAGCTGCGCTCTGTTCAGCAACAAGTGCGGCGCGGGAGGCCATGGCCAGATAGATAATAAATAGTGGATATACAGTATGGCCAACTGGAAGAGGAAGAGAAGATTTATAACCTTTATTTTTATCGCAAATTATGATGTTAATCGTGCAAAAAAGAACGATTTCTGGGACACTTGAATATATTACATATTTTTTAAAACGTGCCTAAAAGTTCTGTGAAATTTGTGCCCAAAAAAGCTAATGTGGCCAACACAAAACCTCCCGCTATTTCATTTTTATTAATTTAAATACATACCTACGTATTTACTAATGCAGAAAACTATATATTATGTTCCATTGCATATAGCTATTAATTTATTTACTTTTTTTTTAAATGTCAGTTTTATTAATTTGAAGTATTTAGATTTTTGACAGTTATATAGGGTGTTATGTAAGTAAATGTTCAACGCTTAACCCATGGTAGAACTGACCCCAAAGATCAAAAATCTGGCAATAATTTTTGTTTAACAAACTTTCTACAAGAACTAGAGGCCTTTAAAACTGACCAATCATGTCATGGTTCAAAACTTTATAAAAAAGTAAAAATCAATGTGTTCTCTGGAAAAAACATTGATTGTCAATCTGACGTTTAATGTTTTTTTTTTTTTCATAGACATGCAATTTATATTTTGTTTTTTTGATATTCTCAAAATGCCATTTACCTTCACCAACCAAGAGTATGGAGACATGCATATGGTTTATGGCGAGACATTTTAAAATAGTCGTGCTGCTGTAAGACGGTACAGAGAGTTATTTCCAAATAGACGTATATGATATTATATGTCATTTGTGACAGGTATCACATTTTTTCCAGAGAACACATTGATTTTTACTTTTTTATAAAGTTTTGAACTATGACGTGATTGGTCAGTTTTAAAGGCCTCTAGTTCTTGTAGAAAGTATGTTAAACAAAAATTATTGCCAGATTTTTGATCTTTGGGGTTAGTTCTACCATGGGTTAAGCGTTGAACACTTACTTACATAACACCCTGTATTTACATGTCAGTTACATTCATTTGAAATATGAACTGTGTAACAAAGGAATTGTGTTTATCTTAGGCCACGGGATTTATATAAAAAAAATATTTTTAAAATTTATCTTTATCTGTAAAATATATAGAAAAAGTATTAATGTATCCCTGTAGAAAATTCAATAATCTTTAATTTTTATAAAGACATAAAATGCTAAAAAGTGGCATTTAATGATATTTTTTGAAGAAAAACCATTATGAGCTTCAAGTAAAGTGCAATTTCCGGTTATCCCATTTACACAAAAATGTAATGGTTTCTTTCCATATTAGAATAGGGTAGAAATACAGGGTTTCAGAATTTAAGTTACAACGAAGACACAATCCATACATATACAGACGCATACACACACACACACACACATACACACACACACACACACACACACACATACACACACACACACAGAGAGAGAGAGACATCATCGTGATGAATTGAATTCTAGGGACTTTAAAATGTGGCCATTTACTAAAATCTCGATATGCGATTTTTAGCACGATCCCTATACCTCCCTTACCAAGGGTAGCGGGAGGTAAAAATAGGGAGTTATTGCAACTTCTAAAATCAAAGAACGCAAACGTTAACCTTATGTAGAAAACACTTTATTTTAGAAATAAAGGACTTTCAATTTCAATGTTTACCGCATTTAATTCGTGTATTCACGCTAACGTTAACGCTAAAAACAACACAAACGAGGTTATATCCACACTCTTCACTGAAACATAAAGTCAAAAGATATTTAACGTGTGACGTTAAACGCTCGCTATTCCATTGCAAATAACGTGTCTCCTTATTCTTATAACGTAAACCTTATTAGTACGCCTGCGCACTCGGGCTGCCACGTGAATTTAAAGTGCAACTTATTTTTGCATTGAAGCTGCAATAACTCTTTAATATTGTATGGTGCCCAACTTTATCTACGAGTATCACGGTACGTAAAATTCAGAAAATATCAATTATTTGATATTACAAACTGTGGAATTCACCAAAATGTCAAATAACAATATTAATTTTAATATAATTTAATAACTACACATATCTATTTATCCCGCAATTTTAATTTATTTTAATTGAGTCGTTTGAAATAAACATACACGCCAATATTATAATTGTGAAATTACCATTAAATGCAATAAAACAGTAAACTAGTGCAGTTAGGTTAGTTTAATTAAATATCCGTCAATCCATGTGTACATACAAAAACATTTTGCCATTAGCTACATACATATATTTAGTTCAATATTGGAAATTTAATTGTAATTGGTACATAAAGAGTTGTTAAAATGAATAGGATAATATAGCGGGATGGAAAATAGATCTATGTATAGGGGAATTCAGTTTTTCTTTGCGCAAGCGTTACCTCATTATTTCCTACAAAAATATTTTAAATAAAAGTTATAGATAAATAAAATGATTATTCTAGCTCTTCATATAAAGGTAAAAATGAATTATAAAGTTACAGTTTTTATGAGTTTTATAGTCTAGGCAGCCATGGATGTATGACAAAATAAACAAATACTTAACTTTAAACGGCTGTAACTCAAGATCCGCTAATGTAAATTTTTTTTGTGTATTTTCAATAATAGGAAAGTTCGATGAAAAATCATGTAACTTCAAAGGGCTGTAACACGAGATCCGATGATGTTAAAAAATCATACGTGACATAAAAAGAATTTTTTCTACTCCCATGCGTGAAGTGAGTACTTCACGTATCAATTTTTATGTGTGAAGATGAGTTTTTGCACACGGTGCGTGAAGTGCTACTTCACGCACCGTTCATTATTTTAAATATTACAAACTGAATTGTATTTAAATAAAACAAAGCTGTTAAACACCTGTAACGTTGGTAACCATGGTTACCCAAGTCGATAATACAGAGGCTTTACGTTTAAAGAATGACAATGTGAAGAAAAAATATATTTTATTGCAAGGTCGTAGAAAAAGTATAGTATGTAACACGTGTGTGAAGCCTATTTTACATTCGGGTGGTTTGCAACACTCGCCTTCGGCTCGTGTCGCAATCTCCACCCTCATGTAAAAATGTCAGCTTCACACACTTGCCACATAATATACTATTATATATCCTGTAAAAGTATAACACGAACACACTATTTTTTACAAATTCCATATTGCAAGTTCCTTTGAAAAGATTCTACAAATCCAATAAAATTATAACACGGACGCCCATTATGTAAATTGCACTTGACGTTTCCTCATTCCTATCCAACGCATCTTCTTCACACAGTTATTCCTCTCTCAAATCTTCTGCTACACGGTCCTTCCATCTTCTCTTTGGCCTTCCTCGTACTCCTGGCATTGAAACTGTAAGTCACTTGCGAGGGACACTCTGTCACTTTTGTTACTTTCTGATCCTATACATTCTACTTTGGTTTTGCACTTGACACTGACATCTGTCAATTAGAATTTTTTGAATATGTCTGTTGTTTCCATAATTTTTACAAAGCTGACTGATTTATGAAAGTTAACCTCACTTAATCTCTCTATAACTCTATATCTATTGAATATGAAGGAAAATGTATAATCAAATCGTATAGAGAATAAGATTTTCTTTCATATTAATGACCATAAAATGTCGAAAATTGATATTTAACTACCTTTTTGCCAGAAAAACTGTTAAGAACTTCAAATAAGGGTACTTCCGGTTGACCAATTATAACCAAAATCTAATCAGCTCTTCATATGGTTGTAAAGAAGAGGAATACGAAAGAATCATAATTTTTAAAATTGTAGTTTTGGAGTTATCGTCGGAGAAAAAATTGTCACACACACACACACACACACACACACACACACACACACACACACACGGACACACGGACACGCACACACACACATATATACAGACATCAATGTAAAATTAGTAAAATCGTATTCTAGGGATCTTAAAACGTACTTATTCATTAAAAAATCACCACCAAATTTTTTGACCAAAGACAATACCTCCCTTACCTAAAGGTGACGCAAGGTACAAATTATATTTTTAAAAACATATAACCAGGTCAAGTTCTAAAAAGAAACCAATTAACATCAAGTACACCTCCATCTGATACAAAATTTCTTACAACTCAATGTAAGAAATCACATATCGCATCGTCTATGTCGTCAACAAAATCATTACAGTCTGCAACTTCATTCCTCTTCTTATTTTACTCCGTCTACAAAAGTCTCAATTTGTCATCCATTTCTAATCTTTCCTTTGGAACCCTTGCGCTATTTCGTATCCTTTGAGGGCACATGTCATCTGTTAGCATTGTGGAAGGACCCTCCCTTTCTGGTCAGCTGACTGATCGATATCGCCTAAGAAAGGACACTCGCCCACGCGAAATGTCCCCCCGTCTCTTACCCTTCGCGACGCCCTGCGCCTTCGATAGGATTGGGAATAAAATGTATAGTTCATGTTTGCCAAAACTTGAAAGATCAACAGAAAACGACTTAATGGTTATAAATTTAAAAAGATATCCCTTGTGGTGGAAGACGACCCGTTTAAAGGAGATTCTCTTAACAGTCTTAAGTGTAAAATAGGGTAGAATTATTAACTAGGGTTGCCAGATATCCTGTTTTTACTACTGAGTGTTTTACATTCAGGTGCAAAAAATCTGATGTGGCCAACACAAAACCTCCCGCTATTTAATTTTTATTAATTTAAATACATACCTACGTATTTAGTAATGCTTCAAACTATATTGTGTTCCATTGCATATAACTATTGCTTTATTTACGATTTTCTTTATTATTTAATATGTCACTATTATTAATTTGAAGTGATTAGTTTTTTGACAATGACGTTTACCTGTCAGTTACATTCATTTAAAAAATAAACTTTGTAACAAAGGAATTGTGTATATCTTAGGCTTCGGGATGAAAAAGTATTAATGTATACTGTACAAAATTCAATAATCTATAATTTTTATAATGACAAAAATGCGAAAAAATGGCATTTAATGGTATTTTTTAAAGAAATTATGAGCTTCAAGTAAAATGCCTTTTCCATTTATCCGATTTACACCAAAATCTAATGGTTTCTTTTCGTATTAGAATAGTGTAGAAATACAAGGTTTCAGAATTTTCTGAATGATAGTATTTGAGTTAAAGCGAAGAAAAAATGCATACACATACCTACATACACACACATACACACACACATACACATACACACACATGCACACACACATACGCACACACACACATACATACACACATATAGTCATCACCGTGAAAATGTTAAAATTGGATTCTAGGGACCTTAAAACGTGGTCATTTACTAAAATCTCGATATGTGATTTTTGGCACGATTCTTATACCTCTCTTACCAAGGGTAGCGGGAGGTAATAAAACGGGCCATTTGTTACTTCTAGCTAAGAGAGGTATTGGATTCATGCTAAAAATTGCATGTCTAGATTTTAGTGAATAAGCACGATGTAAGATCACTAGAATTCGACTTTAACAATTTTATAATGATGTATGTGTGTGTGTGAATGTGTGTATGTGAATGTGTGTATATGATTGTGTGTGTGTGTGTGTGTGTTTGTGTGTGTTTATATGTGTGGATATTGCAGGGACGATTCCTCAAAAACTATAACACTAAAGACCAATTTAACTACATATTCCTTACTCTAACATTAATGGGAAGAGCTGGAAAGGTTTTGGTAGCAATTGGACAACCGGAAGTAGTAGTTTCTCGAAAAAAAATTTCTAAATATTATTTTCTGGAAAGTTATATTATTACAATTATTATTAAAGAAAATAAAATTCTCTACCCAATACATTCAATCTTTTTTATTAAATCTTCTATAAATTTAGAGATAGGGAATTATAAATATATAAAATAATTCATTGATAAATGCATCAAACAGCCTATGGAAACAAGTTGAAAAATTAAAATTATGTTATTAACATTAATGAAGGCGTTTTTTGGGAAGTAAATTTAATATTTCTTATTTTATCAGTAATCTATATATATAAAAAAATAAGGTTTTTCTTTGGGGCCTTAGTTATGGACTTCTACCGAACCGATTTTGATGATTCTTTTTTTAAATGAAAGCTATTAGCATGTAAATGTGCACAAAAATCTAAAATGTTAAGATTTTCGTCTATTCCGTCTATTTTTATAAGGCCTTAAAGATTTTTTAATAAGTACCGCTGTCAAGCGATAGATGGCAGCACTGAACAACAAAAAGATGAAGAGAATGATGTAAAAATAGATACAATTTGTGAAAATTGCTACATGAATAATATTTTTGTTATTTAGGGCTGGTTTATCAATGCAAGGTTATATAATTTAACAGGTAAATAACGTGCAAAGCTTTTATCATACAAAGATCAAAAGTTAACCTTAATGACAGATAAATATGTCAACATGTCAACTTATAGTGAAACCAAAATAAGGAAATTTGCCCTCAAAAATTAATAAATATAATAGTTAATTCATTAAATCAAATATGGTAAGTAGTTTACATTGAGAAAAATTAATTAAGATATATTTTTTGTATTATAATATAATAATTTTTTTAAGCTAAAGTTTAAAAATTTATTGAATTATATATCCCATATATAAAATACATCATTATTACCTATTTAAAAATTGACCTGAGACAGGCGTACATTTACAGGTTTTTAAATAACGAAATCATTAAATTAAAAAGAGTATATTACAATCAACCAGTTGGATGCCCCTATGTTTCCGCTCTTAAACGCAACCCCTTAATACTACCTTTTACAACATGTTTTCACACTTTTGAAACATCGCTTCACATTAACAAAATATGAATTCACATTAACGAAAACTGATTTCACATAAATGAAAAATGAATTCCCAATTCCCATTAACGAAATATGATTTCATATTAACGAAAACGAAAATTGATTTCCTGTATAAGAAAAGTGAATTCACACCAATGAAAACTAATTTCAACTAAACGAAAACAAATTTCAAACCCTCAGGTTACTTACTTATTCTCGCTTCTAGCGTAACTAACATTGTTGTTATCAACTTTTATCATTGTTGTAATGAAGTTTCATCATTGTTTTAATCAAGCTCTCTTATTGTTGTAATCATATTGAATCTTTAGTTTTAGTTTCTTAAAAATACTATTCGCTATTTATTTAATATTTCATAAGTTTGCCTTATTTTTTGCCTCTCCAAAGATGGTTATTGCCCCTTCTTGCCTTTCCTTGGGGGTGCCCATTTAAGGTTCCTACGTAAGTACCAAACATTAAATATAACTACAGAAAATTTATAATTTAATAACATTACCCCATATTTTTTGTTGCAAATATTTGCAACGGGTACAGCTAGTAAATATTTAAAATTATAGATATAGCTGCCGCACGTTAAGTTGACACTGTCCTTTAATGCGGAAAACCTAAAATTCGTACATGGATAAGTTGAAATGTAAGGAATACGTAGTTAAATTGGTCTTTAGTTTTAAAGAATTTGAGAAACACTGTCTACACACACACACACACACACACACACACACGCACGCACACACACACACACACATACATACATACACAGACATCATTGTAAAGATGTTAAAATAGGATTCTAGTGACCTTAAAACGTGCTTATTCACTAAAATCTGGATATGGGATTTTAGCGAGAGGTAAAAATATCAACTCTCAAATTTCAATATTCATTTGTAAGAACTAACTACGAAGCAAGGTCGCCCATTAGACGATTATGCTATATTTTTAATAATATTCTTACAGATATTGATATTTATCACTTGTCACTTAGACACTTCAAGTGAGCATTGTTAAATACCTATAGTTTAACATGATTTTCATTATTGCAAATTTTGTTTTTTATATAATTATTATTATTTTTTTGTGTGTGTTGAAACATTGTAACAATTATGTATTCTTTGTGTATCCACCCCGTAATTGGGATTTCGATCCTGTGGAATGGATGGGATAATAAATAAATAAATAAATAAACTCTGGTAAATACTCATAATTATAATTTTATGTTCCTTTACATTACATCATTTCGTGCTGATCCTTCAAATTTTGGTGAAGTGAACTATATATTATTGCACCATCTATTAGTGAATAGAATAGGGGTACCTTTTTGTGCTGAGTCTGAATGCTACACCGGTATAGGATACAGATTGTAGACTCAGCAATTTAAAAGTATTGTGAAGTATACTCGTATATGTATGTACATAGATGTGGGAGTAAAATAGAATTGTAGTGCAGTGTACTGCATTACGTAGAATGAAAACGAAGGAAGATATTGAGAAATGTTTGTTCGGAAATGCAATATCCGAAGGTGATAAATAAATAAATGATCTAACAAATAACTGGACATGATTACATTGAATTCCAAAATGTGTTGTAATATTACCAGAAGAATTACATGCGACACTAGCGGAGTTTTAGGGAATTACAGTGCTGCCAACAAAATATACAGGTCCAAATAGTCACTGAAGAAAATGTTTGCTATATACAAGTTGGAAATTTTTTTAGTTCTTTATAAGAAAAACTTTCTTATTATGCAAGCTACATAAAATTGATGTAAGTCTTTATGGGCCAACATTTTGAAACAACTTTAATAGGCACCACAGGAATTTGAGATCGTCTTCTGTTTTTGAGCTACAGGCTAAAACTTGTTTTTCGCTTATTTTGAAAATACTTCATATCTCGCTTGTTAGAGATACAGAAAAAAAATTAAATAAGTTTTTTACGTAGAATAACGTGATGTAATTAAATAAAAATTATTGCCAGATTTACAATTTATGGAGTCAATTCTACCATGGGTTAAGCGTTGTACTCTTACTTCCTGTATATAGGTTGAACACGAAAAATAAAATAAATAATAATGATTAATGATTCGGTTCTACCATCCCGTAATAGTTATTAACGTCATTAGGCCGATATGAGGCAAATAACGGACGCGACTAAAGTTTATAATCAGTTGCATATCGGCCGTGTGGCGTTCAAGATTTTTCGTAATGAAATAAAATTTAAACATTTAGGAATAATAAAATTCTTCTACAGGTTGGGGGAGAATACCTCCCTGATTTGAACGGTTAATTGTAAGAAAACGGTTCAAGATACATAAAAAAGGTTTTTATTGCACAAAAGTACACATAATGCCGTTTTATTTTCACGATGTTTGGAAAATGATATCGTGCAAGTGGCGGCCTTGGCGAGCAATGTACATATTGAGCCTTTTGGCGAAGCGCATTTTCATCTTTGTGGCACAGTAAATAAACAAAATTTTCGTTACTGGGCATCTGAGAACCCTCGTGTACTGCATCAAAGACCTCTTCACAGCACCAAAATAACAGTTTGGTGCGCTGTGTCCTCTATACGCATTATTGGGCCTTATTTTTTGAATCCGAAGGATTAACTGTTCTGTTACCGTCAATTCGGCTCGCTATTGTGACATGGAGAACTTTTTGCCCCCAAAATGGAAGAGTATGGCGAGGAATACGACACAGAAGCCTTCTGGTTTCAGCCACGGCCCATACTGCCCGTCGATCTCGCGAAATTCTGCAAGAGCTCTTTCCCGGTCGCCTGATCTCTCACCGGGAGGATGTTCCATGGCCCCCTCGCTCCTCCGATTTGAGCCCGTGTGACTTTTTTCTGTGGGGATATGTCAAAGCTGTAGCTTGAAGCTCTGAAGGAGGCGATTGAGGACGTCATCGCTGGAATTTCGCAAGATATACTGGGAAGAGTGGCCAAAAACTTCTTTGAAAGGCTCAATATGTGCATTTCTCGCAAAGGCCGCCACTTGGACGATATCATTTTCAAAAAATCTTGAAAATAAAACGGCATTATATGTACTGTTGAGCAATAAAAACCTTTTTTATGTATCTTGAACCGTTTTCTTACAATTAACCGTTCAAACCAGGGAGGTCATTCTGCCCCACTCTGTATATCTGTCATACTGAACAACTTTTTTAGTTAATTTATAAATTCTCCTAGACAACAGTCCATCAATGCTGTTGTTTTTCTGGGAACACCTGATCCTTAATTGTAGGCGACTGTTATAAAAATAACGGCCTAGGCCGTTATTTCTATCTTTTCATTTTTGTTTTTAGTCTTGTTATGTCATAACAACAGTATGGCATTACGAAAAATATTTATATTTTGTTTTTCATGAAATAGAGAATATTTTTCAGTAATATTTTCGAAAAATGTTAAATTATAATAAAACAACATTTAGATTAAATTAAATAATTGTTTCATTTGACAAAGTATTATCATTAAAATGTTTATTCATATACAAAATTACAATTTGATGCTACATTAATTAAAATGTCAATTAAATATTTATTTTAATATATATTAACAAATATATATTTCATTGAAACATTTGCAATTAAATCATGTATTCTGATATGTTAATACGAAAACAAATTTAAATTACAAAACACAATTACAATTACATGATCTCATTTAAATCGGTATCAGTTTACAACGTTGAACACGGAAATGTAAAATGTAATTTGAGAGTACAATATATCAAGAGTCGTGTAATTTAAATACTTGTACGTTTTCTTCTTTTATCTTTCTGTACGCGCAGCAGATAAATTCTTTTCTTGAAACGTAAACAAACAACAAGATTCCCTAGCTTTTAAATTTATTTGATAAACAGATAAGTATGCACGGAAAAGAATTGAAATTGTGAATGCATTTATTTAATCACATTAAGAATTCAATTCAAAGAGATATGCGACCAAAATAATATATAAAAAAATACAATAGCTTTACGTGTCAAGACAAGGGTTATCGTATAATAGTGTAGAGAATCTACTGAAAAAATCTGTTCTGGAAAGCACAAGACCTCTCGCCATTTCCATATTAGGCTATATAAGTATTGAATTACACTTCCCTTTCGAACCGTCGTATTATAACAAAAAAATACAGAACTTTACCCAAATACTGTTTTTTATTGTATTTAACATGTCTTCTGCACACATATATTCTAATTATATATATATTTTTCATTGTATGAGGAAGTTTCTAAATGTCAGAGATTCTTCCAATTCATTAACCAGATTGGCGGTATTTCTGATGGATATAAGCATTTTACCTATAATTTCAAATATTTAATTAATAAAACAATAAGAAAGATTAAATATACTTCCCAGAAAAAGCTATCAGAATGTCACTAAAACTGTTGATTTTTGACACTGACATGTGTCATTTAAAAACTATGTTATAAACATTGGAATTTGTCAACTGGTTTCCTTAGTGCCTTAGCCTCTGCGATTAAATTACTCTGTATATTATAGTGTCTTTATATCTAAATCTATACAAGATTAGATAAAAATTTTAAGTGTATTATATGAAGAATTTTATGTTCTTCAATGTTTAATAAAAAAAAAACTCCCAAAAAATTATATTTAGAAGAATTTTTTTAAGAGATCACTACTTCCGGTTGTTCAATTGTTACCAAAACCTTTTCAGCTCTTCCCAGGAATGTCAGATTGAGGAATTCAAAGTTAAACAGATCTTAACTCTTATAGTTTTTGAGAAATCGTCCCGTACACATACACACATCCACACACACACAGACATAATTTTAAAAATGTTATAATCTGATTCTAGGGACCTTAAATCATACTTATTCAATAAAATCTGGATATGCGAATTTTAGCATGAATCCAATACCTCACTTAGCGAGAGGAAAAAAAATACATAATATAGCTATACGTATCAAGGCACGAGTAATTGTATAATAGTGTAGAGAGTCTACTGAAAAAATGCCTCCAACCTCAGAAAAATTGCTTCAAAAGCTTTTTTTACGGAATTCTGTAGAGAAAAATGCGTTGAATAACATATTATGTTATATTATGAAATGAATAATAGAGGTATTGGATTCATGCTAAAAATCATATATCCAGATTTTAGTGGATATGCACGATTTAAGGCCCTACAATCCGATTATAACATTTTTACGATGATGACCTGTTTAACTATGAATTCCTCAATCTGACATTTCTGGGAAGAGCTGAAAAGGTTTTGGTAAAAACTGGACAACCGGAAGTAGTAGTTTCTTTTAAAAAATATTATTTTTTGGAAATTTATGTTATTACAAATATTAAAGAATATAAAATTCTCTTTTCATTACATTGAACAATTTTATTTTATGTTTTATAGATTTAGAAATAGAGAATTATAAATATATAAAATAATACATTGTATAATGAATCAAACAGCCCATGGAGATTAGCTGAAAAATTAAAATGTTTGTAATTGACATAAATGTTAGTGTCAAAAATCCAGAGACATTACTGAAGGCTTTTTCTGAGAAGTACATTTAATATTTCTTACTTTATCATTAATTTAATATTTAAAATTATAGATATAGCTGCCGCACGTGAAGTTGACACTGTCCGTGAATGCGGAAAACCTAAAATTGGTATTTGGACGTCGAGATGTAATAGTAATTATAATATAACGAGGTAAAGTCTCCGTCAACATCTAAAACTGGTATGAAAAGAAGTGTCAACTAAACTCGCGCTTGCTATACATATATTTCATCATATATCCTTTAGAAATACCGCCAATTTCGTCAATGAATTGGAAGAATCTCGAATATTTAGAAGAGTAGGAGGAAACTTGTTCATAGAATGAATTGAAAAATAAAGAATAGACGTAATTAGAATATTTTGTGTGTACCAGAAATGTTAAATATAATACTTATATAACCTAATATGAAAATGGCGAGAGGTATTGTGCTGGCTACAACAGACTTTTTTTTATTTCGTACTATATTTATAAAAAAAATTACTAGAAAATTTCCGTAGGTTATAAAGAAGTGAGTAGCCATTAAAAAAGTCAACAAGTATTCCATCTCTAGAAACAAAACAAAGCGTAGCAAAACAAAAGAAACTGGCCATTATCCGACCAATCAGTTCACCATTTCGCTCTTTTAGGGCTAAAACAGCAAATAACGAAACAAAACAGTTGCGAGAATGACGTGCAAGGACTTCGCAATCGCAATACTTTCAACTGTTGACAAGTGAACGCTGTTGCCTGAACTGTAAAACTTACATTCTTTCACTTACAACTATTTAATGAACTGAAGGAAACAATGAACGATTGATTACTTGGACACAAAATTGATTTTCTTGTTAATAGTTTTGAGGGTCTCTAGTAGGATTTCAACTCAATTGGATACAGCTTGTACGTTATCAAGTGATGTCATATTAGTTTACTCTGTATCAAGCAAAAATTTTGAAGTTTTTGTCTGAACATGGGACATTAATTCAAAAATGGATAGAGATATAAACTTGCTAGTAATAGTATTTGATTGTAAATACAATGGTTGGTAGCACAAGCCCTGTTTTAACTAAAACACTGTTTTAAGAAATGTCAAATCCAAATTTCAATATTTAATTTCACCCTTATGTTTAAAGAACGATTTTTTAAAAAATATTTGTTTGAATACAAACTATGTTCTGCTTTAAAATCATATTTTCATAAATTTGATACTATTTATTTTTATTATTAAATAATGAAATCTGACATTTCTTAAAACAGCGTTTTAGTTAAAACAGGGCTTGTGCTACCAGCCAATGTTACGTAAGTATAACGTTTAGAAATTGAAATCTTAAAAGAAAATTGTTATCGCGTTATTCTTATGAGTATTAATGAAAAAAAAAAAAAATGTTTAAATATTATTCCGTTCGAAAACTACAAGCAATTGAAAGTTTGTGTGACATGTCATGTAATTTTAAATATTATCGCAAAAAATTCAGAAATTTCTGAAACCTTCTACTTCGACCCTATACTAATATGGAAAGACACCATTAGATTTTGGTGTAAAACAGGTAACCGGAAATCTTTTAAAAATACCATTAAATGCCATTTTTTCGCATATTATGTCATTATGAAAATTAGAGATTATTAAATTTCTTACAGGTATACATTAATACTTTTTCTATATAATTTACAGATTAATTTAACAAATTATCTGTTTTATAAATCCCGAAGCACAAAAACAATAAACATAAACACAATTCCTTTGCTACATATTTCAAATGTATGTAACTGACAAGTAAATATCACTGTCAAAAAATTAATCATTTCAAATTAATAATGATGATATTTAAAAAGAAAATAGTAAATAAAGCAATAGTTATATGCAATGGAACATAATATAGTTTGCAGCATTAGTAAATACGTAGGTATGTATGTAAATTAATACAAATTAAATAGACGGAGGTGTTGTGTTGGCCACATTAGATTTTTACTTTCAATTATCAGTCTGTTAAAAAGTGTTCTTAACGCGTACGTACCTACTTCAATGTTATTTGATTTGTGCCTATTTAAGATCATTAATTTTAAGTTGGAGTAAATAAAAGAAAAAACAAACACTGAAAAGAAACTCGTCAGTAGGTCAAGCGTAGAAGGATCCCGGTAATTTCCCTTTGAAACCTTGAGTTCAAGTCTTATTAGCTACTGAAAAGCAAAAACTGTAGCGATTACACTGATTTTAAACGAAAATCAGGCTGCTCTCTCTGATTAACGCCACTCTTCTCGTTAATTAGCGACACAAAAGATTAGGAAGATTCTAAAAAGGATTGGGATTTGAATGCTTGAAGGAAAATATGCGCTTTTACTGGATGTTTTAAGGGTTTTTGTGAAAAGGGAAGAGACAAGAAGTGGATATGTTTCAATGTTTTTGATTGCGCTTTTCGCAAACAAAAAAGTGAAATGTAGATTTTTTCTTTTGAATCTGGTATCTTTTAAAGCGAAAATATTATTTTATATATTTTGTTTCTGTAAAAAAAATATAAAGCATACTCAATTTTTATAAAGGTTTTGAACAGAATTAAAATACATGAATTTTCCACAAATAATAATAATAGCATTTATTGTAACAAAAGTTTAGTACAAAAAACAAGGACAACACTTAAGGTACAAACATCAAAGTTAAGAAGATATTAAAGGTGCATAAATTCATCTACCGAATATAGACATTTTTTGCTTAAAAACGACTTTAGCTATTATTTGAAGGAAACAGGATTGTTTATAATTTTTAAGTCTTCAGGAAGCCCATTGTAGAAGCGAGAGCCATTGTAGAGCAAATGTTCTTGATAAAATTTAGTGTTATAATGTGGTGGTAATAAATGTTTTCACATCCCGCTACTCTTGGTAAGGGATGTATAGGGATCGTGTTAAAAATCACATATCAAGATTTTAGTAAATGATCACGTTTTAAGGTCCCTAGAGTCCAATTTTAACATTTTTAAGATGATGTCTGTATGTGTGTATATGTGTATGTGTGTGTATGTATGTGTGTATATGTATGTGTGTATGTATGTATGTGTGTGTGTGTGTGTGTGTGTGTGTGTGTGTATGTGTGTATGTAGGGATTTTGTCTTCGCTCTAACTCAAATACTATGATTCAGAAAATTCTGGAACCTTGTATTTATTGAATTTTCTATAGGTATACATCAATACTTTTTACCTCTCGCTACCCTTGGTAAGGGAGGTATAGGGATTCTGCTAAAAATCACATATCGAGATATGTGTGTGTGTATATGTGTAGGGATTTTGTCTTCGCTCTAACTCAAATACTATCATTCAGAAAATTCTGAAACCTTGTATTTTTATTCTATTCTAATATGAAAAGAAGCTAATAGATTTTGATGTAAAGATAACCGGAAATGACACTTTACCTGAAGCTCATAATGGTTTTTCGCATTTTAACGTTATGAAAATTAAAGATTATTGAATTTTCTACAGGAATATATTAATACTTTTTCTATATATTTTACAGATAAATTTTAAAATATTTTTTTATTACAACTTCCGAAGCCTAAGAAAAACACAATTCCTTTGTTACACATTTCATATTTCAAATGAATGTAACTGACAGTAAATGTCACTGTCAAAAAACTAATCACTTTAAATTAATAATAGTGACATTTTAAAAAGAAAATAGTAAATAAAGCAATAGTTTTATGCAATGGAACAGTTTGCAGCGTTAGTAAATCCGTAGGTATGTATTTAAATTAATAAAAATTAAATAGCGGTAGGTTTTGTGTTGGCCACATCAGATTTTTTAAATCTTGTTTGGTACATATGAGATGCACGGTTGTTTGAAAATTTGGAAAAATTCATAAATGCTTATCGAGTAAACTGTCATTCTTTCTAAACGAATGAAAAGTTGTTTACAAGAATCTCTTTGTGAAGCTCCAACCAATATTCGAATAGCTCTTTTTTGCATTAAAAAAACTTTTTTAATGTCAGATGATCATCCCCATTGCACTATTCCATACTTTAAAACAGAATGTATACATGCAAAATAAAAAATTCTGATAACTTCTAAACTGCAGAATTTAGTTAAATGTCGAAGAGCAAAACAAAGTTGTGCAATTTTCAAACATAAATGATTAATTTGTGTAATCCATTTAAGGTTTTTCTTGTATAATTAATAAAGTTTTCGCAGAATATAAACTGACTTTAATACATACACAGCTCATGGAAAAATGTCTCCAGTAGTTAAATTAAAAAACATAGCAATTCCTTTAGTTTTTCTACCGTATAACAAAAAATATCACTCCTCTACTTTACATTCTTCTCTATCTCTTTCGATAGTGACAAGTGCTACTGTTTTCTGACATGACACCACCATCTAGCACGTCTACCATTTCCATTTTCTCTCATCACTACTACATGGCACCTCAGGCATTGCAAATGAGATTATCTTGTTCGTTATGCGGATTACCTCTACATGGATCTTGCTGTACGCGAGGTACATTGATATGGATATACGGATACAATGATAATGCACAGATGCACGTGCGAAATCATACACGCTGGAGGTGGATAGATGGGTAGATAGACATAGTCGTGTGAGGAAATTAGGGGGTAATAAGTGTGTGTGTGTGTGTGAGAGAGAGAGAGAGAGAGAGAGAGAAAGAGAGTGGAAGAGAAAGATTGTGTCGCATTTTGACATTTAGTATTTAGGATTTAGGTCTTCTTCACATAAATACAACTCCGAATGGCATACTAATGACATCCAATGGTTTGTAATGTATGGTAACACATCAGAACAACAAAAATTAATACAATTCGATTCAATTTGATGTTTGAGAATAAATGTTAATACCAGGGATGGAGCGAGTGAATCTTTACCATGTACCCGGCCAGATCGACAGAGATAGTCATGCATACATAATTCCGATTTGTTGTCTTTGTTTCCGTTACTTGTCAAATCTTTTGGTTGACAGGTTTGACAGATTTTAGGTTATTCTTGATATCATCATTGAAATATAATTATTTTCATATATGACAATGGTTCGAAGGTGTTGTGTTGAAAATTGTGTATCAAAATATGTGACGAACGGTGCTGTGTCGTTTCATTAGTAAGTTATGATTATAATTATGATTTCTTCTAAAAAATAATTTGACAAATAAACATTACATATTCTTATATGTGTTCTAATTTAGCGTTGCATTGGTAGTATTCGTACTTATTTCACGTTTTATGATCAAATATACTTAAACACAATTAATTTTTGACGTGAATTTGACAGATGTGAATATGACAGAAATGAATTTCAAATTCACTTGTCTAAAGTGGAATATCTATATCTTTCTCACTCACACTTCATGTGTTCTCTTTTAATATAGCCGGATACACAAGAAATACATACAGAGAATTTATTTTAAAATGCAACATTATAGTTCTTCTATGGTTACTCACTATTGTCAAAAAATGCAGCAATGTAATATTTGTCCATTTTAAAATGCAACATTATAAATAGCATTGCAGCACAGGGGATACCTCCAAAACACATCACAAATGGTGTCAATTCTAATTACGACCGACTAGAATATTGCCTCAGAGTGATTGGGAGTATTTTTTAACATTTATTACATGAAAGTTATGAATTTTTGTAAGCTAAAGTTTGTTAAGATGTACAACATTCATGTTTTGATTTTTTTTAATCGCATGTAGGCTAATTTATTGGAAATTAGTTTTGATAATACAAAACTACAAATTTTGTATACTGCATTTTAAAATGGACAAATATTACATTGCTGTCATTTTTTGACAATAGTGAGTAACCATGGAAGTGATTCGCCATATGTTGCATGTTAAAATAAATTCCCTGTATATCGATATACACTTGCTAAATCCAGTGGTCAACAAATCCATGGTTAATATTGTATTTCATAAAATAGAAGCTAAGGAGCTATTCTTTGACAGTAAATTTGACGTTTTGTACAAATTATAGCAACGCACATGATGTGTTTAATTAGTGCGCGTCAACTTTAAGTCATAGTGTGCTCTTGCAAAACCCAAAAATCTAATTCCTAAAATCCTAAATGATCACTAGATTTAGGGTATAAAAATTTAGGATATAGATATTAGGGTGATAAAAGTGCAACATCTGACACAGCCATAGAATCTTTTCCAAGGAACTTTGGGTATGGGATTTGTACAAAATACATAGAATTGACGGTAGGTGATGTGCTGGCCACATCAGATTTTTTTATATTAAAATTAAAATTGATTATGAAAAGTACGCGCGCACAAAACCTTTTTCAATTCATTTCCAAACTTCATATTTTCTCTTCCACTAACACATTCCCATAATTACATTCCTCAACCCTATTTCCATACGAGCATGTCCATATGTATTAACAATAACTTTCTAATTATCTTCCCGCCCACATATGAAAGGATTAACTGTTTCGGAATAACTCTATATGAGGGTGGAGTACACTAGGGTAGTAGTATGCCTGCAGACATCTGTTGGCGAGGGTAGTAACTACCATTTCACCCGGTAACATCGGTTTCTGAAGTGCCACCACTGGATCGATAACGAAGTTAGCCAGTGGCGTAGGGGTAAGGTTTTAAAAAGGGGTAGATGGGATTTTTTAACAAAAAAAATTGAATTTTTTTTGCGGTCTTTGGGCTGTTACTATTAAATGCCTTAAAGGTTAAAGGTTTTCTCCAGTTTTTCTTACCTTATTCTATCTAATCTATATTCATTATATTTACTTGGGTTACCAGTAAATCTAAAAAATTAAAACTTTTAATTTAGAAGTAAATAATCTAGACCATTTAAATGTAAGTTAAATACGGCGGTGACATCATTATGTTTGGGGCTAAATTTATCCAGTACAGCAGTACGAAAATTATCAAAGGTTAGAAGGTTACCTAGATATTTTAAAAATAAATTTAAAACAAAATGCCAAAAAAGGGCCTTAACAGCCAATATTAAAAATATGCTTAATCATCCCCCACGGTCTCCGGACTTTATCCAGATTGAGAAAGTGCGGAAAATTCTTAAAACAATTAAAAATATAAACCAAAAAAGAATTTAAAATAAATTACAAGCGAAATGGCAGAATATAATGCCATCGGTGACCAAAAATTTGGTAGATTCATTGACTCTTCGCTTAGTTACTGGTGGAAAAAAACCAAAAGGGAAACCATACAAATATTATATTTCTTTATGAAACATAAATACATGGTTTATTATTTAAATGTATTGGTTATCGCACTGAGACTTTTTACCTCTCACTAAGAGAGTAATTGGATTCATGCTAAAATTCGCATATCCAGATTTTATTGAATAAGTACGATTTAAGGTCCCTAGAATCCAATTATAACATTTTTAAAATGGCTGTGTGTGTGTGTGTGTGTATGTGTGTGTATGTGTGTGTATGTGTGTAAATGTGTGTGTGTGTGTGTGTGTGTGTGTGTGTGTATGTATGGATGTTGGAGGGCCGATTCCTCAAAAACTATAGGACTTAAGAACTGTTTAACTATGGATTCCTCAATCTGACATTCCTGGGAAGAGCTGAAAAAGTTTTGGTAACAACTGAACAACCGGAAGTAGTAGTTCCTTAGAAAAAATCTTGTAAATATAATTCTTTGGGAGTTTTTTTTTTTATTAAATATTGAAGAACATAAAATTCTTCATCTAATACACTTAAATAATTTATTATATCTTGTTTAGATTTAGAGATAAAGACAATATAATTTATAGAGTAAACTATACTTGCCGTGAAATAATTATGGACTGGAGATTTCTATACTGTTGCCAATTCAGGGGCAATTTTGAAAATGTTAATCTATGAAGAAGCGGCAACACCGCTGGGCAAGGGACAGGGTGCGGAGAAGGGAAAAAATTGAACATCAGTCCATAATCTTTTGACGGCGAGTATAATCGCAGAAACTGAAGCACTAAGGAAACCAGTTGACAAATTCCAATGCTTATAACATAGTTTGTAAACGACACATGGCAGTGTCAAAAATCAACAGTTTTAGTAACATTCTGATAGCTTTTTCTGGGAAGTATATTTAATCTTTCTTATTGTTTTAGTAATTAAATATTTGAAATTATACCTAGGTAATATGCATATATCCATCAGAAATACCGCCAATCTAGTTAATGAATTAGAAGAATCTCTGACATTTAAGAACTTCCTCATACAATGAAAAATAGATATAATTAGAATTATTTGTGTGCAGAAGACATGTTAAATACAATAAAAAACAATATTTTGGTAAAGTTCTGTAATTTTTCTTATAAAACGACGGTTCGAAGCGAAGTACAACACAATACTTATATAGCCTAATATGAAAATGGCGAGAGGTCTTGTGCTGGCCGCAACAAATTTTTTGTTATAAAACGGCGGTTTGATAGCGAAGTACCATTCAATACTTATATAGCCTAATATGGAAACGGCGAAAGGTCTTGTGCTGGCCACAACCTACTTTTTTTTACTATGTTTTCGGCTGTCATAAACTAGTGTGAAGTAGAAAAAATAATATACGTCACACTTCACAGAGAACATCGGATCTCTCACTCTAACTAAGCAAACCTGATCATATCAGCAATGAAAATGGTCATTTACTGCAATCTGACTACGAATTGTGCAGCCTTACTCAAAAATTTAAATAGATGGCGTTAGTAATTATTTGAAGAATGTCTTCTTTACTGCTATATAAATTTCTAAACATTCCCTCTGTTAATACCGAGTAACATTACTGACATTCAATTTAAATTCATGTCCAATTAACATGCCTCCAGTGTTCCAGTAAAACTGCAATTCTTACATAATTCACTCCTCAAATCTTGTCTCTGAACAACATTGTGTCAATTAGATTTATGCGTCTCATTAATCTCACAAAACTCGAGCACATGTCATGTTGTTAGGTTATGTTTAATAAAGTTATTCACCGCCGTTAGGCGGTAGGTAAATCATGTAGTATACAAGAGTCATTGCAAAGTTTGAATGAAGGGGTGCTTTTTATGTGTGAAACAGGAGAGTTTTGTTTGTTTATGCCCGATATATATACAGGAAGTCTCTTAAAAATTGGGTCCTTTACTGTTCTTGCTCTTTATTAATGACATTGTTAAACAGTTCAACACTCTCACGTCTTGTTATATGCTGATGACTTAAAGATTTTTAAAACTAATAATTCTATTGAAGATGCTAAGCTCCTACAGGCAGATATTAGTAACATTTCAGCTTGGTCTGTAACCTCTAACCTTTTTTTAAACTACAGTAAATGTAAAATAATGAGCTCTTTCGTCAAAAAAAACTATTTACAAATATGATTACAAAATAGACTCTCATACTCTTAAAAGGGTCATACAATTTAAAGATCTTGGTGTTTTATTTGATGAAAAGCTCAATTTCATTAAACACATATTACAAACTGTTAAATCTGCCTACAAAAATTTAGGTTTTATTATTAGAAATACACAATACTTCGTTCATATTTAAACTCTTAAGAAACTATATTTCTCGTTCGTAAGAACAAAACTGGAATATTGTCAGCAAGTTTGGTGTCCTATATATAATAAATACAGCCATGTTATTGAATCTATTCAACGCAAATTTATTAAATTTTGCTTCTTCAAGCTTTACAGATATTATCCTAGTTTTGATACTGATTACAAAGATTTGTTGTGTGAATTTAGTATTGTGTCTCTTGATACTCGAAGAAAAATACAATCATCATTGTTCCTTTATAAAGTTTTGCATTGTATTATAAATGATCCCGTAATCCTAGGTAAAATTCCTTTCTTAGTTCCTAGGCATAATTCCCGATTTAAATATACATTCTACTGTAACACTCCTCGAACGAACTATGAAGTAAAGTCACCTATTCGTATGATTTGTTTTAATTTTAACAATTTACCTGAATATTTCGACATTTTCGTCGGCTCGATTGTAAAATTTAAAAATGCTTTATACAATTATTATATTCATTAACTACTACTATTTATTACAATACATTATTATTTTTATTTATTCTATATATTAACGATATTATAAGTAATGTTAATAAATGTAATATAAAGTTATTTGCAGATGATACTTTAGTATATATATCTGCAGAATCTGTACATGAGGGGTTAGAGATAATACAAAATGAAATGAATCATATTACTAATTGGTTGGAATTAAATAAACTACTGCTTAATGTAAATAAAACTAAATATATGATTATAAATGACAGAAGTGACTATCATAAAGAACTAAAAATGGCAAGTAATAAAATAGAAAAAGTTAAAGAAATTAAATACTTGGGAGTAATAATAGATAGTAAGCTAAAATTCTACGAACATGTAGACTATGTTTGCAAAAAAATGGCAAAGAAAGTGCATTTTTTACGAAGAATAAGAAATAAAATCAATTACATTCAAGCTGTCAACATATATAAAACGATTATTGCGCCCCACATAGATTTTTGTGCTACTGTTTTATTTTTGTGTAATAAAAATCAGTTACAAAGAATTCAATGTATACAAAATAGGGCTATGCGATGTATTTTGAAAGTAAACAGATATACAAGTATATATAGCATGCTAAATGCCTTAAATTGGATAAATGTCAAACAGAGAATATATTATTTAACATAAATATTCATTTTCAAAATTATAAATAATTTTCTTCCTAGATATTTAAGTAAAGTATTTTTAAACATGAATGTACAAAATATAATTTAAGATATAAATTTGATTTAAAAGTAGAAACTGTATATAAAACTAGTTTAGATTTAAATTGTACAATAGTCTTCCGGAATCAACAAAAAAGGAGTTTAAGTTGTCTAGTTTTTAAAAAAAATGTATTAAATTTATTAAAAGTAATGTATAGCATATTATTTTCTTTTGAAATGTAATAATTATGTATGTAAATAACTTTATGTTAAATAAACTTATTATTATTATTATTAAACAGCTATATGTATTATTAAGTTCTGGGTTTTTTTTTTGTGTCATTCTATTTGTTAACTACTTGTGTCATTAAACATCTTAAATTTATGTTTTAGTATAGTCAACCTGTAATTGGGGTCTTGAACCCTGTTGGTCAGACTAACAATAAATAAATAAATAAATATTACTAATAGATGTACCTAATTAGAATTTTTATGAGTGTACCAGAAATTTTAAATACAACCTAAGATTTTTTGAAAAAGTAAAAATGGGTTCTCATTATTAAAGCGTCCAACCTTTACTAAATGGAACAATGACAGATTACATATGTTTAAATTTTTGGAGATATTAATTAAATAGAAAAGAAAATGCCGCCAAATTTAAATCTGGCACTCGTACTGGAACAACTTAACTAACCTTCATTTTCTGAGTTTTTAGCCGCATATGGCATTGTTATATCACTTTACCATCCTTGAATCTTCATTTTCAATATCTTTCCTACCCTTAGCACATATTCCCCTCGTAGACGTAACCCCCCCCCCCCCCCCCCCATCCTCTGTCTATGTCTGGTGAAATCAGAGCACGTGATACCGGGCATTAACGATTTAATATGCGGTGGTACGTCACCAAATCCCTCTAGCATCTACATACAGTACCAGCCGCAGCAGGCAGGGTGCAGGCAGTCAGAGGCGAGGATTGATTCATGGATATCAAACTGTCAATGAGGGAGATTCAATTTCATGCGAGAGCAATTAGGTTAGGTTAGTCTGCGAGGACGCGGAGGAGGTTTGGTTTTTAATTGAGGAGAAGTTATAGTATAATAACCTATTCTTCGAATCATAATTTAAATAATAGTTTTTATTCATGTAAGATATGCCATTATGCATGATAATGAAGCTTGCATTTCGGGAGGGCAAGTGATGTAAATAATTCGAATGAGTAATAGCAATTATAGAATACTATACTTTTTCCACAACTAGAGATGCATTCGGGCGGGGCGGGCCGAGCTTTTCGGCCCGAAAATAAAAATTACCGGCCCGACTCGAAGATCGACTCGACAAAAAAATTAGCTAGCTCGGCTCGAAAATTGACTCGAAATCGGGCCGGGCTTCGGGCCGGGTCGGGCCAAAGCTCGAAATTGGGTGCATCCGGCATTCCTAATGTTGATTTTTATGTTAAGGCGAAATGTTTAACTTTTTTCGTGTCAAACTTATAAAAAACCTCTACATTCCTATAACTTTCAACATTAGTTAACATAAGTAGTTAAAAAAGAGACCCTTCTAGTGTAAGTTTGTTATAAAAATTACAGACCTACGAGTATTTAACACTTTGTTTACCAAAGAATTTACACAACTTTTTCACAAATCTTATATAAAAAATAGAATTTTAATTTACATAAGGATTTTTTATCTAACTTTGTTTACGCTCAAGAATAGGACAAGAATCCATTATCAACAAAAATCACTTTTATTTAAGTATACGAGTAATAACAATAATAATAGCATCATCACAATATAATTATTATGCTTTAATGAATAACCTTGAATTCTTGAAGTAAAATAATACATTTTTATTTATTAATGTGAACTATGTTGTTATTAAATCATTTTGATCCTTTTTAACTTCATCCATTTTCATTCAAATATTAAGGAAACTGTGCATTTGAATGACCTATAAGATTTTTCGGGCTGGCCCGAAAAGCTCGAGTTTTCGGGCCGGGCCGAAATCAAAAGTCCGACTCGCCTCGATTTTTGAAAATGATTAGCCCGATTCGGCTCGATAAAAAATATCTTCAGCCCGACTCGATGATCGACTCGAAATCGAGGCGGGCTTCGGGCCGGGCCGGGTCAAAGCTCGAAATCAAGTGCATCTCTATTGCCGCTGTATATTCCAATCTCTCTGGTGTAGTTCATAATGTGTGAACAATAGTTAAATGGTATTTTACGAAGTAAATCGTTCGACTCCTGTCTATCAAGTAATTAAGAAAAAATCCATCCAAATATGAAATCAATCCCCCTATGACTACATCTATGTTTGGAGTGCCGTGGCGCCATCTGCCCGGTCGTGTAGCACGTGACACGTTGTGCGTGATGCGAGCTACGTGCCACATGCGCGTGATACGTACGCAGATTTATATGAGTTTGTGAATCGTGACGAGAGTGAATGAGATGTGGGTTGATGATCTTATACAGTTGTTGGTTGAAGTTCCTTTTTGCATATCAACATAATTAATTAAATTTGCTTTATGAAGATAATTGATAATGACATTGTAACACGGGCGGGGGGTGGGGGTGGGTGACCTAGCTGGTTTACTGTAAAATATATCATCACAGCATATTACCCATTACTGGGTGTGCCAGTATCTACAACACAAGTAGACATCGGTAATGATGACAATATATTTTTTTCCCTCTTGAAGTGTAATGGGAACTTTACAATTGTATACACAGCAAGAGTAACCTACATTTTACGCTTACTGTGTTGTAACTTGTCTAACTATGCGGTAAAATAATCAAAATACACTGGACGTTTATGGGCATTTAGAAAACAAATCATCTTTTCTATAATAAAGATCACGTAAAAAAGTACTACCTACATAAATTATTTTTTTACTTTAACATTTCCTATATTTAAAATTAATTTATATACACCAAAATCACGGCAGCGACATCTGTCATTATTGTAAAAATCCGCTGTTACCGACATAGTCATCGATCGATATACCTGTCAAATACTCGAGGCGAAAATTTATTACGAAGAAATCATGAACAAATAAATATATTATCAGTCATAAACAACGTCTATTATTACAAATAAATTTTCGCTAAAAGAAGTACTCTAATGAAGGTAAGTAAAATCAATTTTGGAAATTGACTTAACCCCAGTATTTTAAACTAACCTTTTTAAGAAGTATAACCTATTAAAAAAAGTGATTTTCGTTATCGTCGGTCAAAAAATTTGATACAATTTTCGTGCGTGAAGTATTTTACAGCGCTCCAGCTAATAAGGCACTCGCCTTAAGGGCTCGTGCCTTAAACAAAGCTGTTGCGCTGTAAAATACAACTTACACGCATTCGAATGTAAATAACTATTACCGTGCAGGCGTTACCTCACGGGCACTCATTGCTGGCGTGGAGAGTGCACCACAGGGATCACTATTGTGTCATTTAAAATTTGAAATATTTGGCGTTGGTCCCGTGGCTGCGTGCCTGAGTGTCTGGTCGCGAACCTGGGGAACCGGGTTCGATCCCGCCCAATATAAAATTTGAATGAGTTATTTTCGAAATGAGTGAAAAGCAAGTTTTTTTTGCCTGTACCTCAAAAACAAAAGAATATCGAAAATTCCTGTGGTGGCTATTAAACTTTTCTCAAAAAGTTTACTCTGGAATGTGCAAACGATTTTGCTCTATCGGTAATATTTCCCGAGATGCCCTAAAAAACATCGAAAATAAGACACCTGTACATCTTTTCAAAAAAATTTAATTGAGTAATTCCGGGAACATTTTGACGCTACCTTGTATTACATAGCAACAAAGTTCTGGCGAAGTCCATATTATTTCAAGCCAATATTTCTTTTTCTTTTCAATAAAAAGGATTAGTAAAAAACAATTTTCAGAAAATGGTATCAGCATTACATGTATCTATGTGTAAGATTCACTTTTCGGCTGCGTGCCAATGGTTTGAAATGCAGGCAGAAAGCACTTGACTTTCCAAAGTATAAACACATTTCTAGAAAAATAAACAACGCTCGATCCCTCCAACCCTTAGAGGCTGGTTGACTAGGTCAGTTGTGTTGTGACCAGTGTACTATGCAGATGTGTGTGTCAATAAGACGAGCAGTTTGCTGTAATGAAAAGTGAGTGAGTGCTCACAGTCATTCTAATTATTGTACAGATAAGACGATCGAGTGCAAATCAACAGAAGCTTGATTGATATGCTTATACACTGTTTGTGTATTTGATATGCATGGTATATGTGAAGTATACATTTGTATTATTTGTTTGTGGCCGCAAACGTGTGTATTTCCTTATCCGAATGGTTGTCTGGGACAACCCTGGGTCCATGGAGTCGTGTGCTCCGCGGTGGCTAGTGTACCTAATGGTGAAACACCGATAAGTGGGAGGCTAAGATTCATCAGAGATCTGGGACCTGGTGATCTTATGCTAAGCTCTCATACATGTCTGGGACATGTGAAGGTGGCTAGAGTACCTAGTGGTGAAACACCGTTAAGTGGGAGGCTTAGGTCCATGATGGGTTTGGGACCTACTTATGGCTGTAAGCTAAGCTCTCACAGGTCTGGGACGGGCCTAATACCTTCCCCCCTCCTGTCCATGTTATTAGATAATAATGCACGCTTGTGATAATTGTTGTGATTAGAATGACAATGTGTATTTATAACACCTAGGAGATCGCGTCATAGATGAGCTGTCCCACACTGATGAGCTCGTGTGCTTGTGGAGAAGAGGACGCCAATGACAGGTCAAAAGAAATGTGAAATGTATATTATATTAATGCATGTATTGTCGCCCCATATATTCCTCACAATACATAGTTCTATAGTAATTAGCCGAACTCTACATGCAATGAGCTTTAATAGTTCTGACTATCAAGGAAAGAAAAGATTATAATTATAGTATAATACAGTATGTTGTATGTTTATATCATACCTCTGTCCTATATTCAAGTTAAATACTAATTGAGAAATATTAATTAATTAAAAACCTACCTACTAACTTTTTTTATATCTTTTATATGTATGTGGTGCCATATGGCAACATAAATTTCCATCGCAATTTAGAAAATCGATTTTACATTCACAAAATCTCAGTATGCAATTATTAACAAAACGAAAACCATATACCTCTCTTAACAGATGTTTACACACAAAAATTGCTATATATATAAAATACGGCTTTATCACCGGCTACCCTGCCAGTGTTTAATAAAGTTTGCTTCTGTTAGATCAAAAGTGTTGCACAGAAGAGCCATCGTAGAGTTTTGAACAGGTTGTGTGTTTGTCGTGTGTCATATTTCATGGCAGTTACATGCAGCTGTTGAGAGAAAAATAAACTCCGTACAAAGAACAAAGGGAATTTTGTTACACATTAGAGTGCATGAATGAGAAGAGATGCACTTTGAGGCTAAAGCTTTAGTCATTCATAAACACAGAAAAAAAAAAAAACATCTAAATTGTAGTTGAATTAATTAAAGAAGTCTTTAATTTTCAGCCTACTAATATGTTTTCATTAAATGAGCCTGTTTCACATTTTTCAAAGACTATTTTAAATGAAAGTTTATGGAAAGATTTTCTTAGTAATAATTTTTATAATAATTTTAATAATTTGTTGTTATTTGTGGAAATAATTAAATAAAAAGATCACTCCTGTGACGTAGAAGCACATACATTACATCATTAATAGCTAATAGGAAAATAGTTTTTCCATCACCTACGTTTATTTATATCATTTATATAAATAAACGTAGGCTAAAGTTTGTCACATGTTAATAACAAAATCTTTTAATTTGACATTTGACGCTGACATTGCTCATTTTAAATGAATAATAAAGTAATAATGGCTAATTCAAATTACACTCAAGCTAAATCGAAGGTCGATAGCTGGATGATGGCTGAATTTATATCAGAACGATTGTTTTACTGCTACCGAAATAAGGGGTGTTAAAGAGTTGAGGTAAAATAAAATATAAAAACTGAATTTACTATATAAATTGATAATATATTTTACTTTAAAGTTCTGGTCATGATTCTTATTTGACACTTGTTTGACAACTTTGACAATACACTTGACACCTTATAACCGCTGAAGATGTATGTACTCTGACGTCACATTCTGTTTCAGATCACGTGACATTCAAAATTTTATCCAAATTTCAAAAATTAATTGTAAAATATCAATATTTTCAAATTTAATACTTACAAGTCATATAAAAATTCTTGCAACGGCCCTATTGTCTAAGTTGATTAAAGCTGTGTCCGATGTCGCATTTTGGCATTTAGTATTTAGGATTTAGGTCTTCTTCACATAAATACTACTCTGAATGGCACACTAGTGATACCCATTGGTTTATATGGCAACACTTTAGAACAACAAAAATAAATTATACAATTCGGTTCAATTTGATTCTTGAGAGTAAATGTTAATATTATATTTCATAAAACAGAAGTTGAGAAGCTATTCTTTGTCAGTAAATTTGACGTTTTGTACAAATTACAGCAACGAACATGATTTGTTTAATTAGTGAGCGTCAACTTCAAGGCATAGTGTGCTCCTGCAATTCCTAAAAATCTAATTCCTAAAATCCTAAATAATCAGTAGATTTATGGTATATAAATTTAGGATTTAGATGTTAGGGTGATAAAAGTGCAATATCGGGCACAGTCTTAGTTAAATTTTCTAAATTTGTAGTAACCAATTATACTAAAATTGAATACGAAATTAGATTAAATGACTACATTTAGTATTAAGAAAACTAAATATATATTTAAATTTTCTATTTACTTACATAATTCATTAGATAAATCACCGAAAATTGCAGGACAAAAATAATGAAGCCAATATATAGTAAAATAACCTGGGGGAACCGGGTTCGATCCCGACAGACGCCAAATATTTCCAATTTTAAATGGCACAAAAGTGACCCCTGTGGTGCACACCAGCTATGAGTGCCCGTGAGGTGACGCCTGGTAAGCACCCACACGGTAAAATATATCGTCATCATACCGATGTCTACATATGTTGTAGATACTGGCACACCCAGAAATGGGTAATATGCCGTGATGATATATTTATTTTTTATTTATTTATATATAGTAAAATTAAATAAAATAAGTAATTTAAAAAACTATTTGCATATTTAAATTGACGATTTTTTACAAGATATTTTTTATCTATTTCGAATTAGTTAAAACGCTAAATTAAGATTTGTAAATTATACTAAAATATTAGACATATTGCCTAATAAAATAATATCTAATTATAATTAAACAAAATTTCAATTCTTTTTACCTCCCGCTACCCTTGGTAAGGGAGGTATAGGGATCGTGCTAAAAATCTCATATATCGAGATTTTAGTAAATGACCACGTTTTAAGTTCCCTAGAATCCATTTTTAACATTTTCACGATGATGTCTGTATGTGTGTATGTGTGTGTGTGTGTATGTGTGTGTGTATGTGTAGGGATTTTGTCTTCACTCTAACTCAAATACTATCATTCAGAAAATTCTGAAACCTTGTATTTCCATCCCATTCTAATATGAATAGAAGCCATTAGATTTTGGTGTAAATCGGATAACCGGAAATGACACTTTACCTGAAGCTCATAATGGTTTTTCTTCAAAAAATACCATTAAATGCCATTTTTTTGCATTTTATGTCTTATGAAAATTAAAGATTATTGAATTTTCTACTGGAATACATTAATACTTTTTCTATATATTTTACACATAAATTTAAAAATAATTTTTTTTATTAGTCGCGAAGCCTAAGATAAACACAATAATTCGTTTGTTACACAGTTCATATTTCAAATGAATGTAACTGACAGTTAATGTCACTGTCAAAAAACTAATCACTTCAAATTAATAATAGTGACATTTTAAAAAGAAAATAGTAAATAAAGCAATAGTTTTCTGCAATGGAACAGTTTGCAGCGGTAGTAAATACGTAAGTATGTATTTAAATTAATAAAAATTCAATAGCGGGAGGTTTTGTGTTGGCTACATCAGATTTTTTTTTCTGTGTAGTGTTGTCAGTTTAGAATTAAGCTAATTTGAATGAAGAACTAGATTTCATTTAATTTCTTTCCTTTTGTGAAAATTCGCTTTTCTTCATTCTTAAATTACTCTGTTCTTAAATTTTTAATTAAATTTTTATTTACATATTTCAATATTAATTTTATTTTTTCCTCTGAGAGAATTTGAACAGTAAAAATTAATTGTTTAAGAAGGTATTATTCTTTGCTATAATTAAAAATTTAACGACAGGAGAGGTCGTAGTAGATAATCCATCCTCATAAAATTTCAAATGAGTTAAAAAAAATTTTGAAACGATTCAATCAGTGTTTATCAGTTAATGTGTAACCAAAGAAGCACAAACTTTTCAAAAATTTACAGCTCGATTCACAAAAGAGTTTAAACTAATCCTCATTTTTGGATTAGTGAATTCTATTCTATTCCGGTATTTAAAGGTAGATACTAGGAATAGATTAGACTATATATTAAGATATAAACTGTCAAAATTAGAGTAGAATTCGCTAATCAAAAAATCTGATGTGGCCAACACAAGACCTCCCGCTATTTAATTTTTATTAATTTAAATACATACCTACCTACGTATTTACTAACGCTGCAAACTATTCCATTGCAGAAAACTATTGCTTTATTTACCATTTTCTTTTTAAAATGTCACTATTATTAATTTGAAGTGATAAGTTTTCTGACAGTGACATTTTCTGTCAGTTACATTCATTTGAAAAATGAACTGTGTAACAAACGAATTATTGTGTTTCTCTTAGGCTTCGCGACTAATAAAAAAAATTATTTTTAAATTTATCTGTAAAATATATAGAAAAAGTAATAATGTATTCCTTTAGAAAATTCAATAATCTTTAATTTTTATAAGACATAAAATTCGAAAAAATGGCATTTAATGGTATTTTTTGAAGAAGAACCATTATGAGCTTCAAGTAAAGTACGATTTCCGTTTATCCGATTTACACCAAAATCTAATGGCTTCTATTCCTATTAGAATTGGGTAAAAATACAAGGTTTCAGAATTTTTTGAATGATAGTATTTGAGTTAGAGCGAAGACAAAATTCATATACATACACACATACATACACACATACACACTCACATACAAATACATACACACACATACAGACATTATCGTGAAAATGTTAAAATTGGATTCTAGGGACCTTAAAACGTGGTCATTTACTAAAATCTCGATATGTGATTTTTAGCACGATCCCTATACCTCCCTTACCTAGGGTAGCGGGATGTAAAAATGAAGTTACTAAATTGCACCATATAAAAGAAAAGGTAATAATAATAATTTGAAAAGAAATTCTAGAAAAACAACAAAAAGTTCTACTTAAAAAGAGTATTTCTATTCCTATTAGAATTGGGTAAAAACACAAGGTTTCAGAATTTTTTGAATGATAGTATTTGAGTTAGAGTGCTAACAAAATTCGTACACATACACACATACACACATACACACATACACACATACACACATACACACATACACACACACACATACACACACACACACATATACACACATACAGACATCATCGTGAAAATGTTAAAAATGGATTCTAGGGACCTTAAAACGTGGTCATTTACTAAAATCTCGATATGAGATTTTTAGCACGATCCCTATACCTCCCTTACCAAGGGTAGCGGGAGGTAAAAATGAGGATTAGCTTAATACTTTTTTGTGAATCGGGCTGTTGTGATTAAAAATTCTTAGCCCGGAAGCAATATTTATAGTGATTGTGACAATTTTTTTGAAAAAAAAATAGGCTTAAATTCCTGCAAAATGAATGTAACTACCCGAGTTTCATCATATTGAGTTACGTTAGTAAAATAAAATAATAATAATATCTGACTTTATTTTTCCAAAATATATATATATATATATATACAAATATAAAAACCTCGCGCTCCAAATTTGCGTTTCTTTGTTGTATTTTATTTAAAAGAAGACATTTCAACAAAAATTTTAGAATTTCTGGATTCTAGAATCCAACCAAAATTGCAATCGTTTTAATGTCCGTACGATGATATCTCTCTCTCTCTCTCTCTCTCTCTCTCTCTCTCTCTCTCTCTCTCTGTGTGTGTGTGTGTGTGTGTGTGTGTGTGTGTGAGTGTGTGTGTGTAGTAATTTCTTAGAAAAAATCCTCTAAAGTACATTTAATATTTCTTATTGAATTATTAATTAATTATTTAAAATTGTAGGTAGGTATGTGTATTAATAGTAATAGTACATACGAGGTCTTTAAGAAATACCTCTAATCCCGTCAATGACTATGAACCATTTTGAACAGTTTATTATTTTTCGCGAGTCGATAATTTAATTTTATCGTCGTGTATAAAATTCTATTTTTTTCTATAGCATATGTTAAAGAAAAGAATAAAAAATACCTATTATACGTTATTATTATTAATTGAACACAATTTTAAAATTCAGTATGTATGTGGGTTAGTGGGTTGTTATGGATTTTGTACGTAAATAAATAAGAATTAAAGTATTTTATCTACCCTTGATGTTAAAATGTTACTTTATCTATCCTTGCGGTTAAAGTGCTACTTTATCTACTATTTTGAGTAGATAAAAGCACAGTTTAACATCTGCTATAGAAAAAAGATTATAATTAGAATTATTTGTGTGTACAAGAAATGTTAAATTGAATGCTTATGCAATAAAACGGAAATAGCCACAAAAGATTCTTTTTTAATAAGCACATATTCACGCCAGATAGAATATTTTAAATTAGACCAGTTCCATAAATAATGTTTCACACCCGAAAACATAACGAAAAGAACAAACACGCGAAACATTTCATGAAGCAATTATTTTAAAAAGTATTTTACATCAGATAAAAATACCATTTTATTAAAATATTTCTGTCAGTACCGCGTGGGTGGTTAAGTTGCCTCGCTGCCCTTGTTTCGTTGGTTTTTCACCCTCTCACCAGAGGGCTAATACGCGCCAAGTGTACGCTTTATAAAGATAATAAGCGCGGTATTAAAAGCCCTACAATCCTGTAAATATTTAACGCCAATTTGGAGAACAGGGAACGGTTTCATTGCTGGCAAACGAGAGAACGTGGAATACCAGGTGTTTTGAAAAGAGGATAAAATTTGAAATATGTACTTCATACACCTGTGAAGTAAAGTGGTGGTTCAAAAATGCAATTAAAACTCATCATTTAATAACTATTAAGTGTAAAATAATGCAGTGATCAATTTATTTAATATTTACTGTAAATGTAAACTATAGTCGCTTTACATGGTATAGTACATTGATTCGATTTAGAATAATTACGTTTCGTTCGTTTCAGATAATTTTTGAAATCAGAAATATTGTACCTATAATTATATTTCAGAAACACAGTTATAAAGTATTTAGGATTCTTGGATAAAGCTTCCAAACAATGAATAAATTTACATTTAACAAGAGACTGAACGTCAAAAACTACTTTGAACCTTGACACCAAGCAATGAAAAAAAATCTGTTGTGGCCAGCACAAAACCTTCAGTCAATTCGATGTATTTTGTACAAATCCCATACCAAAAGTTCCTTGAAAAAGATTCTATATATCCTGTAAAATTGTAACACGAACACACTATTTTTTACAAATTCCATACCGAAAATTCCTTTTCCTATTTTATTAAAGGTTGCTGAGTCTTACTCTTCTCTTTTACTCATCCCTGTCCAACGCATCTTCTTCACACAATTCTTACTCTCTCAAATCTTCTGCTACACAGTCCTTCCATCTTCTCTTTGGCCTTTCTCGTACTTCCGGCATTGATAATTCAAATCTTGTGGCGAGGCGCAACTGCAAGCCACTTGCGAGGGACACTGTATCACATTCACATATAACTTTCTGACCCTATACTTTCAACTTTGGTTTTGCATTTGACACTGATATCTGCCAATTAAAATATATCTGCTGTTTCCATAAGTTAATCTCTCTTAATGTCTCTATAACTCTACATCTATTGTATATGAAGGAAAATGTGTAACCAAACCGTATAGAGAATAAGATATTCTTTCATATTGATAATCACAAAATGTCGAAAAATGATATTTAAAACTGCGTTTTTTCAAGAAAAACTGTAAAAACTTCAAATAAGGGTACTTCCGGTGGATCAATTGTAACCAAAATCTAATCAGCTCTTCATATGGATGTAAAGAATAGGAATACGAAAGAATTATAATTTTTAGAATTTTAGTATTGGAGTTGGAGAAAAATTTGTCACACACACACACACACACACACACACACACACACACACACACATTCATATTCTAGGGACCCTAAAACGTTCTTATGCATTAGAAACTAACTAACGAATTTTTTGACCAAAGACAATACCTTCCTTACCTAAAGGTATCGAAAGGTAAAAAAAAAATGTCAAAATTTGTTTCGTTGCACAACCTATGGATGTAAAATCATATAGGCAACTCTATAATTACATAAAAAATAATCTGTTGTGGCCAGCACAAGACCTTCCGTCAATTCGATGTATTTTGTACAAATCCCATACCAAAAAGTCCTTGGAACAGATTCTATATAATATCATGTAAAATCGAACACGAACACATACTATTTTTTACAAATTCTATACCAAAAGTTGATTCGAAAAGGTTCTATAAATCCAATAAAATTATAACATAAATGTACACTAAGTAAAATGCACTAGACACTTCCTTCATTTCTTCTTTCCCCTATTTTATTAGGGGTCGCTGTTTCCTCTTCTCTTCCAGTCATTCTTGTCCAACGCATCACACAGTCCTTTCTTTCTCAAGTCTTTTGCGATACAGTCCTTCCGTCTTCTCTTTGGCCTTTCTCTGCGTGTCACTTGCGAGGAACACTATGATATATCAATTTTAGATCCTACACTTTCCATATTTGGATTTGCACTTCCAACTGACATCTGTCAATTAGAATTTTTTAATATATCATCTGTTTCCATGATAAATAGCACAGCAGACTAATTTTTCAAAATTAATTTCTTTATAACGCTTTAAATCTACATCTATTGATTATGAAGGAAAATGTATAATAAAACCATATAGAGAAGAGTATTTTCTTTGATATGTATAATAACAAAATATCAAAAAATAATATTTAACTGCGTTTTTTTAGGAAAAATTGTTAAAAACTTCAAATAAGGTTACTTCCGGTGGAGTAATTATAACCAAAATCTATTCAACTCTTCATATGGTTGTACAGAAGAGGAATGCGAAAGAATTATAATTTTTAGAATTGTAGTATTGAAGTTATCGTCGGAGAAAATTTTGACATCATCTTAAAAATGGTATATTCGTATTGTAGGGACCCTAAAACGTGCTTATCCATTAAAAACTCACCACCGAATTTTTTGACCAAAGACAATACCTTCCTTACCTAAAGGTGACGGAAGGTAAAAAAGTCGTCCTTCATTTCCATGACGTCTAGAAGTGTTTAAAACCCTTTTAAGCAGTCGTTCACGGGGCGAAATTGAATCGAGCCAACGTGTCTAATTTGTGTCACGGCTTTAATTACATTGTACAGAGGCTGTAGGGGCGTCGTAGCTCTCACGGCGCGGCAAACTGCGCATACATTTTCACCTGTAATTCTCCTCTCCAACTGGAGATTTATTTCAGCGAGATTGAGCTGTACTGCCCTCCAGCTTAAACCTCTCATTTCATTATGCCATATGAATAGAGTGCAATGGAAAAATACGTAAGAGTGTATAGCGGTTTTATTTATTGGATGGACAATAGGGAGGTTTTTTTTATTTTCTCACAAATATAGAACACAAATGACTGCTGAAATTGAAATTAAAAATTAAAATTATTGCTCCATTTATCTATAATTAATATTTTTTGGGTAAACTGTAAGTACGTCACAAGTCAGTTATGCGCAAACTCAGACAGAACGGTGAAATCGAACCACTTGAACGTAGGTCGTAACAAAGCGTAAAAGCGCTTCACTGGTAACCGCAACAGCGTGCGTCGGTGTATAAATAGACATACGTTGCGCCAAGCCACTACCGACGTCATCACAGCTTAAAATCGTTTTTTTCGTAAAATCTGGGCATTTTTGAGAAAAATAAAACATGTTACATCATTTTTCAAGTCATTTACCATGGAATAAAAAAATAAAAAAAAATCGCTAAACTTCCCCATTAAAAATCTAGGATGAAATGTAATAGGGGCATTTTTTGTTTTATTTATTTATTTTTTTAAGTACAGAGCACAAAAAATATACATTTTTTATTTGTTATAAAAGAAAAACATATCTCTGTATACATTTTTTTCACCACCAACTATTACCGTATAAAATGTAACATTTAAATCATTCGCCATTGTATTTCCACCTCTCGCTAAGAGGTATTGCATTCATGCTATTTTAGTGAATAAGCACATATTAAGGTCCCTAGTATCAGATTTTAACATTTTTATAACAATGGACAACCGGAAGTAATAGTTTCTTAAAAGAACTTCTAAATATTATTTTTTGAAAATTTTTATTATTATAAATGTTGAAAAAAAATTAAGGTAATCCTCATTTTTGGATTAGTGAATTTTATTCTAATTTTGACAGTTTATATCTTAAAATATAGTCTAATCTATTCCTAGTATCTGCCTTTATTGACAATATCATGAAAAATAAATTTTAAATACCGGAATAGAATAGAATTCATTAATCCAAAAATGAGGATTAGCTTAAACTTTTTTGTGAATCGGGCTGTTAGAAATAAAGAAAATCGCACAGTCAAGACTACTACAAATGTCAGTGTCAAAAATCAACAGTTTTATTGACATTACTGAAAGCTTTTCCTGGGAAGTACATTTAATAGTTCTTATTGATTTATTAATTAAATATTTAAAATTGTAGATAGGTAAGTATATTAATAGTCCTTAAGTCCTTAAGATATACCGCCAATCCCGTCAATGAATTGGAACCATGAATCATCTTGAATATTTTAGAAGAGTAGGACAAGATTCCTTATAGAATGAAAGAATTCATAATTTATTAAATAAATATATCATCATGGCCTATTACTCATTTCTGGGAGTGCCAATCTGTTTTGTCACAAATATCCGTAAAGATGATGACATATTTGTAGATTTGTACCGTGCGGGAGTTTACCAGGCGTCACCTCACAGGCACTCACTGATATAATTAGAATGATTTGTGTGTATAAGAAATGTTAAATTCAGATTTTTTTTGCATTGGCGTACAATTTATATTCGGTATTGAATATCAAAATGTCATTTATCCTTATTACCTTATTGATGAACATAGCCTTTTTTTATAAAAGTCTCTGAGACATACAACCCGGGGTGACGCCAATGATTTTACATGTCAATTGACAATCCCGTATTTTTAACCAGACTGTGAAAACTTTGATTTCAGTAAATTTCAATTACATCAGAATTATTCCTTGTTGGTCCATTTCAAACTTCTGCTACTGTATGAAAAGAGTTAAACATCGAATTACTGCAGATTTGGGTTTCAGGCAGTTATCTCAACATTATATTAAGTTACGTTTACTTACATAACATGCTGTACCTATATTCTTATACAAGTATCTTTGGAATGTTGTTAATAAGAGTACATACAAGTTTTAACGGGATTTGAAACTTAAAGTGGATTCTGAACAACTTCAACGCATCAGAATTTAAATCCTAATTGTATGTGTTTTACCTTTACACGTTCTTTTACTAAGACAATAAGCTGTTGAACCAGCGAATAAAATGTTATATTTAAATCATTCGCCATGTACAATTGCTAAGAGAGGTATTGGATTCATACTAAATATCGCATATCCAGATTTTAGTAAAAACACCCGTTTTAAACTAAAATATTGAGTAAGAATATATTACCGGTCATTGTGATTTGTCGAAAGCCATTTGGAATAATTCCGTATCCGTACGCCGTTTGTTGGAATGATATATGATTCCAACATAATTTTTAGTTTTAGAATGTTAAGTTTCTAAAATAGTCTTGGAGAAAAATAATTTAGTTACAAACCAACAGTTTGAGTATGATGAAATGCTGGTTATTGTATGGACTTTGTGCGGATATTATATCATATTCCATTAATGAACTTTTAGGCCCGGTTTCCCACCTCTTGATAATGTATCAGTTAACTTATCCGTCAGATATTCGCGAGTGAAGAAGAGGAGGAGCTTAGCGCGTGACGTATGGTCAGTTTAAGATAGATGCTTCGTTTTCCGCAGGTGTATTCTTATACACTGCGGCGTTTGAAATACAAAGTAATATTAATATTACAGTTAATGTTAAATAAAAATAATGTTTCTAGTATGAATAACATTTTGAATTTTGCAACTAGTCCGTTTCATATAAAAATTATGTTCAGCATTCTCTCGAATTTTGAATTTACATGATTCGAGTCTTTATTTTCTTGAATCTACATAGTACTGCATTATTACAGTCTTTGGTAGATTAATGGAGAGATAAGTATTATTATTTTATTGTCATCTTTGTGTAGGCAGGTCTACAAGTTTAGATTTCATTACAAAGTATTTTAATAAAGACACTAAGTAATTATTATCTTGTAGTTATACCCGGCAAAATATAATCTTGCTTTACAAAATGCACGGAGCACGCATATTTTTACTCGGTTCCTTTCCCATTTTTAAAAGATGAATGCATAACTTTCGTCTACCAACTATTTCAAATTGGCAAATTTCTCTAATAATTTTTTCTATAGAATTTAGGTTCTTGTTTTCAGGAAATTATGGAAATTAATTATTTCTGGATTTCTGCGTGCTAATGACGTACATAGGTTAAACGCAACTAAAACGTGTTGAAGTTTTAGATTTTGTTATTATGCTTTATTTCACGTAAGAATAGCGTTGGTTTAGTTAGGGATATATTAATTCTAGCCTTTGATTGGTCAGAATATAAACCTATTTCACAGAAACGAAACAAATATCGCCTGTCAGTTGTCATAAAAAATCTATAGAATTAAGTGATGTTTAACCATATTATGTTGCAATTTTAGATTTTGATATTTTTACAGATAAATATATTTATTATTGACAAAGCTTGGTTTCGCAAATTTAAATTATTTATTCAATGCTTGTAAAAACGGTCGGCTCTTAAGAGTAATCTACTATTTTCTTACGTAAAATGAAGTATAGCCTACAAATTTCACTCCACTCGTGATTTATTTGTTAAATAAGTGACAGAAACGATGCGTTCGCCGCTACCTCGGCTAGGACTTACTACCATGCACTAGTTCATATTTTCGCCGCTAGACGTCATATTGCTCTATTTCACTAGCGAATAATGAAAAGTTGAATCATCTGCATATTTTTGAGCGCAGTAATTACTTCGTCGGTATAGGATCGTCTTAATCTAAAAGTTTTTAATAACTCTGCTACATTTCATTGCTTAGCACCATCTACCTTTTTTACACTCACGTGTTCTGTTAGCTTTTATAAGCTATACAAAAACCCCACACCCAGTAAGCCACAATGCCTATTCTTAGGCGAAAGTCATTAGCACATTAGCATTCCTGGCAAAATCCGCGTCCGATTCCTGTTGGGGTTTTTACTCCGTCTAGACGCGGGTCGGCAACCGCCGCGACGCCCACGCACCCATACTAAAGGCTATTTATTATCTACTTAACACGCTAAAGGATAAAGCACACGGGGAAAAACTTATACACCTAATGGATAAATTCCTGTAGATTAGACAATATTGAGGCAGTTAGAAAAAATCTGATGTGGTCAACACAATACCTCCCGCTATTTAATTTTTATTAATTTAAATACTACATATTTACTAATACTACAAACTATATTAAGTTCTTTTGCATATAAATATTGCTTTATTTACTATTTTCTTTTTAAAATGTCCCTATTACTAATTTGAAATGATTAGTTTTTTTGCAATGACATTTATCAGTGAGTTACGTTGAAACATAAACTGTATAAACAAAAGAATTCTATTTATCTTTGATTCATAGGCTAAATTAGAATATTTTATAAATTTATATAGAAAATGTATGAATCCATATTTGTAGAAAATATATATGTCATTTGTGACAGTGATATTTTTTCCAGAGAACATTGACGTTTACTTTTTTTACAAAATTTTAACTTATGACTTGATTGATCAGTTTTAAAGGCCTCTAGTTCTTGTAGAAAACATGTTAAACAAAAATTATCGGCAGATTTACTATCTATGGGGTTAGTTCTACAATGGGTTAAGCATTGTATACTTACTTACATACATGACCCCCTATATATATATATATATATATATATATATATATATATATATATATATATATATATATATATATATATATATACTCTAAAGTGTCAAAATTTCAGTAAGTCAAACAAATTTTGTAACTCACTAGTAGTATTTTTAAAACCTAGCAACCAGTTTTATTTTGTAATAATATCATCACACCTCAAGATATCCTTCCGGGATTGGTGGATTAAAAAGTCTTGTAACTTCGTTATGCAAGCAGCCACAAATTATTTTCTTCTATTTGTTGGTAACCTATTGTCGTCGGCAAGTGTCAGTTTCGTCTGGGGCGCGAGTTGTGAGACAGCCTATATATATATATATATATATATATAGGCTGTCTCACAACTCGCGCCCCAGACGAAACTGACACTTGCCGACGACAATAGGTTACCAACAAATAGAAGAAAATAATTTGTGGCTGCTTGCATAACGAAGTTACAAGACTTTTTAATCCACCAATCCCGGAAGGATATCTTGAGGTGTGATGATATTATTACAAAATAAAACTGGTTGCTAGGTTTTAAAAATACTACTAGTGAGTTACAAAATTTGTTTGACTTACTGAAATTTTGACACTTTAGAGTTGACTTTTCACTGTCAACAAATTTAGGTTAGCGAAGGTGTCATCCGTGATCATCATTTATACCGTACACTGCAACGTGTTGTAGCAGCTGTGTAAAATGTGTTAAACGAAAATATTATAATCATTTCTAAGTAATCAGCGGCTGAATACATGGTAAGAATTTGCCTTTTATTATTCAACTTGTCAAATTTAATTTGACACTGACATTTTTCGAAAACTACAGTCGTCCACACATTTTAAAGAAGATTTGATTTGTATAGAACCATAGTAACGTAAAATTACGGCAAACTCACGTTAAAGGTGTAGGTCTCTGATTGGTCAATTTTAAGACGTCTTTTCTCTAATATCTTTTAAACTAGATTTTTTTTTCTTATAAATTACTCGTCCGAGTGCAGTCTCGTGTTTCCTCATTTGCTCTGGGGCGCGAGTTGTGTGACACCCTGTATATCTGTATATATATATATATATATATATATATATATATATATATATATATATATACCGAGAGTTTTTTACCTCTCGCTAAGAGAGGTATTGGATTCATGCTAAAATTCGCATATCCAGATTTTATTGAATAAGCACGATTTAAGGTCCCTACAATCCGATTATAACATTTTTAAAATGATGTCTGTGTGTGTGTGTGTGTGGATGTATGTGTGTGTGTGTGTATGTATGTATGTATGTATGTCTGGATGTTGTAGTCACGATTCCTCAAAAACTATAAGACTTAAAAAATATTTAACTGCAGTTTCCTCAATCTGACATTCCTGGGAAGAGCTGAAAAGGTTTTGGTAACAATTGAAGAACCGGAAGTAGTAGTTTCTTAGAAAAATTCTTCTAAATATAATTTTTTGGGATTTTTTTTTATTAAATATTGAAGAACATAAAATTCACCATCTAATACACTTAAAATTTTTATTATATCTTGTATAGATTTAGAGATAAAGACTATATAATTTATAGAGTATACTAATCGCAGAGGCCAAGGCACTAAGGAAACCAGTTGACAAATTCCAATGTTTATAACATGACACATGTCATTGTCAAATATCAACAGTTTTAGTGACATTCTGATAGCTTTTTCTGGGAAGTATATATTTAACTTTTCTTATTGTTTTATTAATTAAATATTTGAAATTATAGGTAAAATTGTGGTAAAATGCATATATCTGTCAGAAATATCGCCAATCTGGTTAATGAATTGGAACAATATTTGACATTTAGAAACATCCTCATACAATGAAAAATAGATATAATTTGAATTATATGTGTGCAGAAGACATGCTAAATATAGTAAGAAACAATATTTGGGTAATGTTCTATAAGATTTTGTTATAAAACGACGGTTCGAAAGCGAAGTGCAATACAATACTTATATAGCCTAATATGGAAATGGCGAGAGGTCTTGTGCTGGCCACAACAGATTTTTTTATCAGTGAACATGGGCGTATGTCATTACCATAGTTACATTTAAAATGATTGACAGCAATGCATTATCGTGTTTTTTTTAAAAACTGGACATAGGACGTGACATTTAGTATATCTGTCAATGTCATCAAATTGTCATACTTTAAAATGTATACAGTTAAAGAAAAGTTCAAATTGTAAATTGGAGTAATTATAACGAGTCTACAACAAGTTTCTGACTTATGTGCATTAACTTTTAATAAGCGACCCAGTCCAACAACTATAAGAAAAATTTACAATGACTACAGAACTAAAGGATACGTCAATAAACAGCACAAGAAGAAAATCAGATCAAGTACTGTAGTTAATAGTAAGAAACAAGAAATTATGCAATTAATTGAAAGTGACAGCACCCTGTCAACAATTTTTTTTTCTGAAATTAAGAATACTAGTATACAAGGTTTTAAGACAAGAACATTTTAAGAGTTTTAAATATCAAAATCACCAAGAGTTATTACACAACGATACAGAACGAAGAAATATCTTTTGCGAAGATATGATGAACAAAATTAATAGTGGGGAAATATTACTGGATCGAATTTTATTTACGGATGAAGCGACATTTTATATTAATCGGGAAGTAAATTCACAAAATTGCAGGTATTGGAGTCGTCAAAATTTTCACTTATATCTGCACCAGGTATTCCCCCAACGCTGGATAGGACGTGGTGGAGAAGTGGAGTGGCCTGCAATGCCACCAGATCTTGCACCAAACGATTTTTTTTTCTTTGGGGCCATTTAAAAAATTGTATTTACAATGGTGACAAAATTAATATTGATCAATTAAAAAATAGGGATAAAATATAATTTATATTAATTATTTCTTGCCTTAGGCTTATGTCAGAGTATAGAATTATACCATACAATTTGATCTTTTTCTTCAACTGTATACATTTTGAAGTATGACAATTTGATGATATTGACAGATATACTAAATGTCACGTCCTATGTCCAATTTTAAAAAAAACGCGATAATACATTGCTGTCAATCATTTTAAATGTAACTATGGTAATGACATACGCCCATGTTCACTGATAAAAAAAACTCTCGGTATATATATATATATATATATATATATATATATATATATATATAGAGAGAGAGAGAGAGAGAGAGAGAGAGATAGGAGAGAGAAAGAGAGAAGAAAAACTATTTTGAGTTTCAAGTAAAAAGTGGCTATTTCCATTCCCGGTTATTCGATTTCACCAAAATCTAATGGCTTTTACAATAAGTTAGAAACACACACGGACATCATTGTGAAAATGTTAAAATTGGATTCTAGGGACCTTAAAACGTGGTCATTCACCAAAATTTTGATATGCGATTTTTAGCACGATCCCTATACCTCCTTTACCAAGGGTAGCGGGATGTAATAAATGTGGAATATTACATCGTACTCAATATTTTTAACAAAGTTTTAAGGATTAAATTGTTATTTAGGTTGTTACAATTTTTACACGAAAATATTAAGGAAATAAATATGTTATCGGCTTTCTTATTTTTGGAAAGTATTCGTCTACCTCAAGATCAATAAATGTACAATAATTTAGACATAAAATTGGTAACCGGAAATGATACCTTGTAAATAATTAAACAGTTTATCAGCGTTCGTCTTATCAAATATTCCCGTCGTACAATTTTCGGTCCTTGCCTTTCTTCCGTAGTGTTTTATAGATTTTTATTCATTGTTGAAGGTTGTTCGTCAAAGTCCGTAAAAGAGTAAAAGATGACAGTTGGTGTGACAAGAAGTTTGTATAGTGAAACTTTACTACCCCGGTTTCAATTTCAATAATTCAATACGGTACGAAATTGCATTTCAAATGAACGCCGGCGAAGGCGCATGCATGGAATGTAAGAATGCAGTGCTATGCAGCCCGGCTATTCGCCAAGCATTTTCCCACAATTTCCAAGACATATGTACTTTCATTGTTTGCTGAACAAGATTTAAGATCGTGTTCCACATTTAACAGCGACGTTTTGCATAAATGTTTCCAAGATTGCAAGGTTGTTTCCTATTGCCCGGAAAATATTAAATAACCGAGAAAATTTTTCATACATTTATTTTAGTTCTTGTGAATGCTTATATGAAAATTTGTAACCCTATGTGGGAAATAAACATTGTTTTTGTTGAACTTGAGCGATAATCGCCTGAGGAATGGATGAGGGGTTCCGAAGGAAAAATAATCGGACAAGCAGTATGTAGTGAAATTATTTATTTCAAGCCAACGTTTCGACTAACACGTTAGTCTTCTTCAGGGCACTATAAAAAATCTGTTATGGCCAGCACAAAACCTTCCGTCAATTCGATGTATTTTGTATATATCCCATACCTAAGTTCCTTGAAAAAGTTTCTGTATATCCTGTAAAATTGTAACCCGAACACACTATTTTTTAAAAATTTTGTGCCGAAAGTTCCTTTCCCTATTTTATTAGGGGTCGCTGTTTCTTACTCTTCTCTTTAACTCATTCCTGTCCAACACATCTTCTTCACGCAATTCTTCCTCTCTCAAATCTTCTGTTACACAGTCCTTTCATCTTCTCTTTGGCCTTTCTCGTACTTCCGGCATTGAAAATTCAAATTTTGAGGCGAGGAACAACTGCAAGTCACTTGCGAGAGACACTCTATCACATTCACATATAACTTATTGAAATTATAATTTTTAGAATTGTAGTATTGGAGTTATCGTCGGAGAAAAATTTGTCACACACGGACACACACACACACACACACACACACACACACACACACACACACACATACAGACATCATCTTAAAAATAGCAAATTCGTATTCTAGGGACCCTAAAACGTGCTTATTCATTAAAAACTCACCAACGAATTTTTTGACCAAAGACAATACCATCCTTACCTAAAGGTGACGGAAGGTAAAAATACAAAAATGTACTATTGAGGTACAGAACGAAAAACAAAAACATGAAATGTACTTTAAAAATCTGTTGTGGCCAGCACAAGACCTCTCGCCATTTCCATATTAGGCTATATAAGTATTGTATTGCACTTCGCTTTCGAACCGACGTTTTATAACAAAAAATTACAGAACTTTACCCAAATATTGTTTTTTATTGTATTTAACATGTCTTCTGCACACATACGAGTACAATGCTAATTATATCTATTTTTCATTGTATGAGGAAGTTCGTAAATGTCAGATATTCTTCCAATTCATTAATAAGATTGGCGGTATTTCTGATGAAAATATGCATATTACCTATAAATATTTAATTAATAAAACAATAAGAAATATTAAATGTACTTCCCAGAAAAAGCTTTCAGAATGTCACTAAAATTGTTGATTTTTGACACTGACATTGATATCTGTCATTTACAAACTATGTTATACACATTTGAATTTGTCAAGTGGTTTCCTCAGTGCCTTAGCCTCTGCGATTAGATTACTCTATATATTATAGTGTCTTTATTTCTAAATCTATACAAGATATAATAAAAAATTTAAGTGTATTAGACGGAGAATTTTATGTTCTTCAATATTAGTAGTAACAAAAATTTTCAAGTAGTAATATTTAGAAGAATTTTTTAAAGATACTACTACTTCCGATTGTCCAATTGTTTGTTCCCAAGACCTTTTCAGCTCTTCCCAGGAATGTCAAATTAAGGAATTCATAGTTAAATAGGTCTTAAGTCTTATAGTTTTTAAGGAATCGTTCCTCCAACATCCAGACACACATCCACACATACACACATCCACACACAGACACACACACACAGACATCATTTTAAAAATGTTATAATCGGATTCTAGGGACCTTAAATCGTGCTTATTCAGCAATATCTGGATATGAGAATTTTAGCATGAATCCAATACCTACCTCTCTTTGCGAGAGGTACAAATATTTATCAAAGGTTTTCATTTTACATCTTTGACCACAAAAATTTTACCTTATCTCTTATTTATTTATTTATTTATTTATTATAATTGACTTTTCATCTTTTTCAATGTTATTTCTTATGTTTTTATAAAGTACGACGATCAACTTGTTTCTCATAGATGGTTGCCACTAAAACTTTATGTAATTAGACAATTTCTGTAAGTAAATCTATAGAAGATATAATAAAAATGTTCAATGTATTCGATAGAGAATTTTATATTCTTCAATGTTTGTAAGATTATAGATTTCCAAAAAATAATATTTTTATAAGAAACTGCTACTTCCGGTTGTCCAATTGTTACCAAAACCTTTCAGCTCTTCCCATTAATGTCAGATTAAGGAATACGTACTTAAATTGCTCTTTAATCTTATAGAATTTGAGAAACCATCCGTCCAACACCCACACATACATACACACACATACACACAGACATTCACCAAATCTGGATATGCGATTTATAGCATGAATCCAATACCTCTCTTAGCGAGAGATAAAAAAATTATACTATGTCACAAATTTTATGAAAACTTTTTGAAAAACATCATCACCATCTACAAATTGTAGCTACCAACAGGGAATAAAAATCGAAAGTTGTCCATTCCCTTGCGACATTTTTATAACAAATTTCTAAGCGGGCTGGGGGCATTTTATCTGGGATATTTACGATCTGTCAGCAGTCAGCAGTGAATAAAAACACACAACCTGTCGGTTCGAATCGAGTTACATTGACATTTAATTAAAAACTCGCGAATCGATACCAGATTACATCGCCTACTTCGATACATTAAATGGATATAAATTTCATTCTCATTATTTCTCTTTGATTTGGAAAATTGCTCATTAACGGATTGTTTTAAGCACGGTATAATAAATGAGATTTAAAAGAGGAAATTAAATTTTTCTGTTATTGAATTACCTGCTGTTATAGGATTCCCGTTTTATTACACTCTAAATGGTGTATTATGATGGTACACAGAAACAAATTTTCAATTTTATTATGCCGTTTTACCTTTCGCTAAGAGAGGTATTGGATTCATGCTAAAATTCGCATATCCAGATTTTATTGAATAAGCACGATTTAAGGTCCTAAGAATCAGATTATAACATTTTTAAAATGATGTCTGTGTGTGTGTGTGTGTGGATATGTGTGTGTGTGGATATGTGTGTGTGTGGATATGTGTGTATGTGTGTTTGTGTGTATGTATGTATGGATATTGGAGGGACGATTTCTCAAAAACTATAAGTCTTAAGAACTGCTTAACTATGGATTCCTCAATCTTACATTCCTGGGAAGAGGTGAAAAGGTTTTGGTAACAATTGAACAACCGAAAGTAGTTCTTAGAAAAATTCTTCTAAATATAATTTTCTGGAAATTTTTGTTACTACAAATATTGAAGAACATAAAATTCACCATCAAATACACTTAAATTTTTTATTAGGTATATCTTGTATAGATTTAGAGATAGACACTATAAATATAGAGTAATCTAATCGCAAAGGCTGAGGCACTAAGGAAACTAGTTGACAAATGTTTATAACATAGTTTGTAAATGACACATGTCAATGTCAAAAATCAACAGTTTTAGTGACATTCTGATAGCTTTTTCTGGGAAGTATATTTAATCTTTCTTATTGTTTTAATAATTAAATATTTGAAATTATAGGTAAAATGCATATACCCATCAGAAATACCGCCAATCTGGTTAATAAATTGGAAGAATCTCTTACATATAGGAACTTCCTCATATAATGAAAAGTAGATATAATTAGAATTATATGTGTGCAGAAGACATGTTAAATACAATAAAAAACAATATTTGGGCAAAGTTCTGTAATATTTTGTTATAAAACGACGGTTCGAAAGCGAAGTGCAATGCAATACTTATATAGCCTAATATGGAAATGGCGGGAGGTCTTGTGCTGGCCACAACAGATTTTTTTATATCATGATTTATGAGATAGTCAAATTTTCAACATAACAGTAAATCTGATATTCTATTGAAATTTTTATTACAAATTAGGGTATTTTGTATTTTTATTAATATTTTTTTTTTGTCTTTTGAATTCATTACCGAACAAATATTAATTTGAGCTATATAATTTTATGTACATTTTCATTTGTATTTGATTATGGTAATCCATTTAATATTTATAATGAAATCCATTTAGATTTAATTTGATGTTTCAGATTAAATGTTAATACAATATTTCATAAAATAGAAGCAAAGGTTAGGAAGCTATACTTTGACAGTAAATTTGACATTTTGTAGAAATTATAGCAACAAACATGATTTATTTAATTAGTGTCCGATGTTGCACTTTTGTCACCCTAATATTTAAATCATAAATTCATATGCCCTAAATCTAGTGATTATTTAGGATTTTAGGAATTAGATTTTAAGGTTTTGCAGGAGCACACTATGCATTGAAGTTGACGCGCACTAATTAAACGAATCACGTTCGTTGCTATAATTTGTGCAAAACGTCAAATTTACTGTCAAAGAATAGCTTTTTCGTTTCAATTTTATGAAATATAATATTAACATTTACTCTCAAGCATCAAATTGAATCGAATTGTATAATTAATTTTTGTTTTACTAAAGTGTTGCCATACAAACGAATGGATATCACTAGTGTGCCATTCGAAGTTGTATTTATGTGAAGAAGACCTAAATCCTAAATCTAAATGTCAAAATGTGACATCGGTCACAGCCTAAATCTAGTTTCAATATTGCCACTAGATATCAGCCAGAAAAAAATCTGTTGTGGCCAGCACAAGACCTCTCGGCATTTCCATATTAGACTATATAAGTATTGTATTGCACTTTGCTATCGAACCGTCGTTTTATAACAAAATATTATAGAACTTTACCCAAATATTGTTTTTTATTGTATTTAACATGTCTTCTGCACACATATAATTTTAATTATATCTATTTTTCATTGTATGAGGAAGTTTCTAAATGTCACAGATTCTTCCAATTCATTAACCAGATTGGCGGTATTTCTGATGGATATATGCATATTACAAAATGTTATTCAAACTGTTGATTTTTGACACTGAAATCTGTCATTTACAAATTATGTTATAAACATTTGAATTTGTAAACTGGTTTCCTTAGTGTAGTTTCGCCTACTCCACTTGTTATATCCCGATATTCTATATATTATAGCGTCTTTATCTCTAATTTTTTAGAAGATACAATAAAAAATTTAAATGTAGCAGGTGTAGAATTTTGTTCTTCAAAATTAGTAATATCAAAAATTTTCAAAAATTAATATTTGGAAGAATTTCTTTTAAAAACTACTACTTCCGGTTGTTCAATTGTTACCAAAACCTTATCTGCTCTTCCTAGGAATGTCAGATTGAGGAATTCATAGTTAAAGAGGTCTTATGTCTTATAGTTTTTGAGAAATCGTCCGACCAACATCCAGCCATACACACACACACACACACACACACACACACACACACACACATACACACATACAAACAAACACACACACAAACAAACACACACACAGACATCATTGTAAAAATGTTAAAATCGGATTGTAGTGACCTTGAAACGTGCTTATTCATTAAAATCTGGATATGTGATTTTTAGCATGATTTCAATACCTCTCTTAGCGAGAGGTAAAAATATAATGTTAAACAGGTTGTAGTCTAATTTAAAAAGAATATTATATAATCATTATCTACATAGACCTTTTTTATATTGAAAAACGTCTACATTGAAAATGATTAAAAGCACAAAAAGCTTTACAAAAAGCCCATTCTTTCCCACTTACTCCTCGGCAAAAAAACTATCGCTTAACAGTTTAACAAGTTGAATATTCTGGATTGTAATTTAGCAGTGCCAGCATTTAATAAATGTGACAAGTTCCGCATGTCCAAGGCTCCGTGGCGATAATAAAATCTAATTTCGTAGCGTCAGGAAGACGGAAACGTCGGGGAGAATTAATACAGCTGGCACTGCCACTGGCAACACTGAGTGAAGATAGCGTCTAGCAATAGAGCACATCTTTTATACCCGGGATATTCTGCTGAGTACTGAGTGAATCTAATGTACATTAACATGAATAGACACGCTGACAACAAACAACTACAAATACTGTAATAGTATTTAAAATACCGTATTATTTCATCTATTACATACCTATCGACAGTTAAGTATTTTTAGGTGAAACCAATTCGAGTTCTTTATATGTATGAAATACACTGCTGGACAAAAAAATCGGACACTTGGTTTCTTGGTGATCGTGTGATGTTTAGCGATGTTTATTTTGTTATTTAAACAGTTGATGGTTGAGTGAACGCAGTGCGAAGGGTGGTGGTAGGTGTTTGTTGATAAGAGGGGGTAAGGGTACAAAAGGGGGCAAGTGTCAGGAGACGGATGTCAGGATTGATGATGTGATGATGACATGGATATTGAGGATATATGGTGGTTTAAAATATGGATTATACAGGGTTAGTTAAAAGTATGGAGACAGCGATTTATTGTCGTTAATATTCATTTTAGGAAATTATGTTCAATACAAAAGTTTTTTTAAGAAATTTTGATCTACATTTGAGAATACTTGAATTTTTTTTTTCTTCAATTATTTTTGAGTTACGCTTGTCCGCGTAATTTTTTTAAATGGGAACCTATTAATTTTACTCTACCATTCGATAGAGTATTTTTTTCTCTTTACAACACTATGTTTGTTTTCTTGTTTTTCAATTTATTTTAATAACATTTTTACAAGGAAAAACACCGTTTCAAGTATTTACGAATAGTAGGTTCATCTAAAGATAGACAAAATTATTTCCAATAAAGTTGTCGGTCACAATCATATCATTAAAAACAAATTAATAACTAAGTAAATTACATCGCTCGAGTTTGTTTATCGCTTCGCTTTTGTCTATCTTAGATGTACCTGTTATTCGTAAATACTTGAACCGGTGTTTTTCCTTCTAAAAATATTATTAAAATAAATTGAAAAAAAAAACAAACATACTGTTGTAAAGAGAAAAAAACTTTAACCTGAGATTGTAAAACTGACCCTTAGTGTAATTACGTAGAAATGTATAGTCCATAATTTAAAGTGTGTTTCATAATTTTTGATTCTTTTTAAAGTAGGTTATTGAGCTTCAAACTGAACTGACTATAATTCTGAAATGGATAGTAGTCTCTTTCAGTTTTATAAAAAAAAATATATATCATCACGGCATATTACCCATTTCTGGGTGTGCCAATCTGCTTTATCGCAGATATCGGTAATGATGATGACATATTTGTACCGTGCGGGCGCTTACCAGGCGTCACCACACGGGCACTCATTGCTGTCGTGGAGAGTACACCACACCACACTTTTGTGCCATTTAAAATTCGAAATATTTAGCGTCGGTCGGGATCGAACCCGGTACCCCCAGGTTCGCGACCAGACACTCAGGCACGAGGCCACGAGACCTCTTTCAGTTTTATATCAGAAATAATTATACCGCTGTATAAAATTGCATTTATTAATCCAATACCCGCAGAACTTGGCCAACATCGTTAAGAGAATATAGATTGGTTTTATCTGTTGGATTCAAATTATAATCCTTCAAGTATCCGATAATCTTTAAAGCCTTCATTATTTATGAACGAAAATATAATAAGGATTTAAAATTAATTTCGCTCACAATGCCTTTGCTTTGCGTTGCATATTTAAACTTACAAAACGAAGAACAGGACACGGGAAACAACTCCACAAATCTAGATTCCAATTTTGATAATTTCCTTGTACTGTTTCCTGATTTCTATCGCGATTAATATACTGTAATTATGTAAGCTTAATTATATTATAATCTATGGTTGTTTCCACAAGAAATTGCTTTTTAACTCGGCTGTTTGTAATTTCTAAATACTTTTTTGTTGGATTTTAATTCGGATCGTGCGAAGGAATTATGATAATGAGCTATGTCTAAAATGTTCGTAAATATAGTCACAATTTTTCTGCAATTAATGGGAAGAGTTGAAAAGGTTTTAATAACAATTGGACAACCGGAAGTAGTAGTTTTAGTATTTATTATTGAATTAATATTAATAGCAATAGTACATATCTCCTCAAGAAATACCGCCAAACCCTTCAATGAATTGGTACCATTTTCAACATCCTAGAAGAGTAGAACAAGATTTCTTATAGAACGAAAGAATAGATATACAGAGAATTTATTTTAAAATGCAACATTATAGTTCATCACTTCCATGGTTACTCACTACTGTCAAAAAATGACAGCAATGTAATATTTGTCCATTTTATAATGCAACATTATAAATAGTATTGCAGCACAGGAGATACCTCCAAAACACATCACAAATGGTGTCAATTCTTATTACGATCAACTAGAATATTGCCTGAGAGTGATTGGGGGTATTTTTTAATATTTATTACATGAAAGTTATGAATTTTTGTAAGCTAAAGTTTTTTTTTTAGTTTTGATAATACAAAACTGCAAATTTTGTATGTTGCATTTTAAAATGGACAAATATTACATTGCTGTCATTTTTTGACAATAGTAAGTAACCATGGAAGTGATTCGCCATATGTTGCATATTAAAATAAATTCTCTGTATTCTATACAGAAAGTTCCTTGGAAAATATTCTATAAATCCAATATAATTACATATATCATATATAAATACTCTAAAAGTTACCTTTACAATTAAATAATATTACTACCAAGTTTATATCTCTACCCATTTTTGAATTATTGCCCCAAAAGTCAATATACCCAACATTTAGATAAAAACTTCAAAATTTTCAAAAATCTAATTTTTATGTACCTAGATACTTCTTAATGCGCTGATTCCAAATTTTGAAACCGCAGGTCGATATCTCTTTTCGTTCTCGAGATATTTAGATTCAAAGTTTTGCTCAAAACTGCCCATTTTTGGGTAATAACCCAAAAATGGGTCGAGATATGAATTTCGCGACAACACTATTCGATTCTACAGGCAAAATTACAAAAGTACACCAATTTTCAGAATTTTTGAGCACCGCATACAGTCTCTAAAGCAAAATAACTGAAAATGGCCAAAAATCGCAAAAATCATAAGGGGTACCCCTTACGATTTTTTCAGATTTTGGCCATTTTCAGGGGTTTTCAAGCTTTTATTCATAAAAAATGAACCGGTTGGATAAAAATTATGAAAATTGCTATACTTATGTATTTTTGTCCGTAGAATCGACTGGTGATGTCGCCAAATTCATATCTCGACCCATTTTTGGGTTAATACCCAAAAATGGGCAGTTTTGGGCAAAAGTTTAAATCTAAATATCTCGAGAACGAAACGAGATATCGACCTGCGGTTTCAAAATTTGGAATCAGCGTAATGAGAAATATCTAGATACATACAAATTAGATTTTTGAAAATTTTAAAGTTTTTATCTAAATGTGGGGTATATTGACTTTTGGGGCAATAATTCAAAAATGGGTAGAGATATAAACTTGGTAGTAATATTATTTGATTGTAAAGAGAATGTTGCGTAAGTGTACGCATTTTTAGAGAATTTGAACAACTGTGTGAATTTCTTTAATATTTATAAAAATAAAATATCAAAAAATAATATTTACCTAACTGCGTTTTTTTAAGAAATAGTGTTAAAAACTTCAAAAAAGGTGGATCAATTATAACCAAAATTTAATCAGCTCTTCATATGGATGTAAAGAAGAGGAATATGAAAGAATTATTATTTTTAGAATTGTAGTATTGGAGTTATCGTCGGAGAAAAATTTGTCACACACGGACACACATACACACACACACATACACACACATACACACACTCACGCATACAGACATCATCTTAAAAATAGTAAATTCGTATTCTAGGGACCATCAAACGTGCTTATTCATTAAAAACTCGCCAACGAATTTTTTGACCAAAGACAATATCTTCCTTATTTAAAGGTGACGAAAGGTAAAAAATACCGATAATTACGTTAATTATTATTTGTATTATGCATGTATGTGCTAAATAAAATAAAATTTTAGCGACTAGGCCAACTAATTTGGATTAGGGCTCGTAAAATACATAAAAAATAAGGAAATTTTTATTTTAGCGTCTCAATAACATTTATAAAAATACCTACTAACCCGAAACGTCTTCTTAATAGTTACATTTTGGTTGATTTAGACCCGCAACAAATAAAATTGCTCACGCTTTGAGACACCATATTTCCCCCTACTACACAAAAACCCAAAGTCGTATTCAGAGTGAACTTTGCGCCAATCATATCTCTATGAGTCTCTCGGAAATCACCTTCAGCTTATCTTACCGTAAATGCTTCATCCCCGCCCACCCCCTTTCCGGTATTCCGTTACCGTTACTAACCCGATCTCTGACCTTCCACCCTTGCTACTAACATCGACATCGACACCGACTCCGGACGCTTGTTGATAGCTGATGAGACAGATGAGCATAGCTTTCATTTCCCCCTTCATCACCCTGATTTTTCTACAGCTTCTCGCCGTGGTTTACTTATTGAGATATATGTATGTTCTTCTCTTTTGCGTCTATAAAAAATCTGTTATGGCCAGCACAAGACCTCCCGCCATTTCCATATTAGGTTATATATGTATTGTATTACACTTCGCTATCGAACCGGCGTTTTATAACAAAATATTACAGAACTTTACCCACATATTGTTTTTTATTGTATTTAACATCTCTTCTGCACACATATAATTCTAATTATATCTATTTTATATCATTTTCATGTCAGAGATTGTTCCATTTCATTAACCAGATTGGCGGTATTTCTGATGGATATATGCATTTTACCACAATTTTACCTATAATTTCCAATATTTAATTAATAAAACAATAAGAAAAATTAAATATACTTCCCAGAAAAAGCTATCAGAATGTCACTAAAAATGTTGATATTTGACAATGACATGTGTCATGTTATAAACATTCGAATTTGTCAATTGGTTCCCTTAGTGCCTTGGCCTCTGCGATTAGTTTACTCTATAAATTATAGTGTCTTTATCTCTAAATCTATACAAGATATAATAAAAATTTTAAGTGTATTGGATGGAGAATTTTATTTTCTTCAATATTTAATAAAAAAAACTCCCGAAAAATTATATTTAGAAGAATTTTTCCCAGAAACTACTACTTCCGGTTGTTCAATTGTTACCAAAACCTTTTCAGCTCTTCCCAGGAATGTCAGATTGAGGACACTGGAGTTAAATAATTTTTAAGTCTTATAATTTTTGAGGAATCGTGTCTACAACATCCAGACATACATACACACACACACACATACACACATTCACACACACACACACACACGCACACACAGACATCATTTTAAAAATGTTATAATCGGATTCTAGGGTCTTTAAATCAAGCTTATTCAATAAAATCTGGATATGCGAATTTTAGCATGAATCCAATACCTCTCTTAGCGAGAGGTAAAAATCTGTTGTGGCCAGCACAATACCTCTCGCCATTTCCATATTTGACTATATAAGTCGTTTTCTAACAAAAAACAAAATACAGAACTTTACCCAAAATTGTTTTTACCTCTCGCTAAGAGAGGTATTGGAATCATGCTAAAAATCGCATATCCAGATTTTAGTGGATAAGCACGTTTTAAGGTCCCTATAATCCGATTATAACATTTTTACGATGATGTCTGTATATGTGTGTATGTGTGTATGTGTGTATGTGTGTGTGTGTGTGTGTGTGTGTGTGTGTGTGTGTGTGTGTGCGTGCGTGGATGTTGGAGCCACGATTTCTCAAATACTATAAGATTTAAAAAAATATTTAACTGCAGTTTCCTCAATCTGACATTCCTGGGAAGAGCTGATTAGATTTTGGTAACAATTGGACAACCGGAAGTAACAGTTTCTTTTTGAAAAATCTTCTAAATATTATTTTTTTAAATTTATAATATAAAATATGAAAGAATATAAAATTCTCTATCCAATACATTAAACATTTTTATTATATCATCTATAGATTTAGAGATAGACTGAATTATAAATATTCGTATATAAAACAATCCATTCTATAAAGAATTATTTAGCCCATGGAAACCAGTTGAAAATTTTCGGACATTACTGAAGACCATGAAGACTTTTTCTGGAAAGTACATTTTTCTTATTTTATCATTAATTGAATATTTAAAATTATAGTTAGATATAGAATTCGTGCATGGACAAGTGGAAATGTAATAGAAATATAATATGCTGTTGTTATAACGAGGAAAAAACTCTGTCAACATCTAAAATTGGTATAAAAAGAAAAGGGATTCATTTATAAGCCAAAGTATATACAGTATCGGTGTTAACTAAATACGCGCTTACTATACATATAATTCATTATATACCCTTCAGAAATACCACCAATCTCGTCAGTGAATTGGAAGAAGGAAGACTCTCGAACATTTAGAAGAGTAGGAGGAAACTTGTTCAGAGAAAGAATTGAAAAATAAGAATTTTTTGTGTGTACCAGAAATGTTAAATACAATATTTATATAGCCTAATATGAAAATGGCGAGAGGTATTGTGCTGCCACAAAAAAATTTTCTATTAATAAAATCTTTACTGAAACAGATACATATTATTGAACAAACCAAGATGTTATGAATCATAATAGGTCTTAGATGTTTTAAAATCTATGATACTATACAGTGTGAACACTGAAAACCGTGGCGTTTAACATGGGAGAACAGTTTTTCTGAAATATTATCTGTCCCGCAAGAGTATAGTGGGAGTTTTTGATATGTTTAGAAAGATTATTTAATTTGGCATCGAAAAGTATCTAAATACTCCTAATTTAATGCTTTATTATTGAAATATTTACGAAAATATAATGCTACTTGACAGTTATTACTTATAACTTACTAAAAACAGTAACCATGGAAACGTATTCGGTAGCTTACTTGGTTAAATGAAGGCTCCATGATAATTTTTCACCAGTTCAAATCCCTTCCGGTTCAGGTTAATATTTTTATATTTATTTTGTACAGTTTATTATTAAATAAATTACAAAATTAAAACAAATAATTTTTTGGTACATCAAGTATTTTATTGACTAAATGTACAAGAAGTGAAATAAATATGTAAATTTAAGCCAAATTAAGTTAAGTTTTATGTTCGTCATTAACGCATTTTTTCAAATTTTAAAATGATTCGTCTAGTTCGTTCATGGGATGCAATTTCTCGTAAACTCATCCCTTGATTGTAAAATTTAATTATACTAATTTTTTCTTCTAATGAAAAATCCAATGGATTTACAAAGTTTTCGGGAAGAATGTATTTAATAATACAAAAATAAATATAAAAATAATAAAAATATTAACTTGAACCGGGAGGGATTTTGGACTTGTGAAAAATTATCATGGAGCCTTGATTTAACCAAGTCAGCTACCTAACACGTTTCCATGATTACTGTTTTTAGTAAATTATAAGTAATAACTGTCAAGTAGGATTATACTTTCGTATATATTTCAATAATAAGGCATTAAATTGAGAGCATTTAGATACTCTTCGATGTCAAATTAAATAATCTTTCTGAACATATCAAAAACTCCCACTATACTCTTGGGGGACAGATAATATTTGAAAAAAACTGTTTTCCCATGTTAAACGCCTATGTCACGGTTTTCAGTGTTCACACTGTATAGGTAGGTAATAGCTATAAAATAGCTAACGCCTGATTTGTCAAATTACCATATACTAGTAAAACCCTACTTACATTCAACTATTTGATACACTTTCTTTCTAAAAGAGCAAAAACCCACCCGAATCAGTTTACCAGAAGAAGTTCCTACTCTTGAGCCTCAAAGCTCAAGACGCCTCAAGACAGAAACGAAACTCTTGATATTAAAAGTAGGGCGTATATTGATTCAGAGGAGTCTTCTATCGCGGTCCATGGGCGGCGGTACGCTTCGAAATTGGGGCGTCGTGCCCCGTGAATTATTGATGTTCCTCGACATGAAATATGAAATTTTATTTGTCCCGTCTGCTTCTATGCTCCGCACCGCCGTTTTGTACGCACCATGTGTAAAGTAGGGATCAAGATAGTAGCTTTAGAAAATGGGAGATTATGAAGATGAAAAATAAGGGTTATGGATGAAATGGGGAATTGGAGTAACTGCGGAGGTATAAAACAACTTACCCGGATTTGTATACCGAGCACAGGCTTCAAAACATTGTGGCAACGTGTTTTCCTTGCCTTTCAGCCGAAATATTCTAATATGTTTGCGGTTTCTACATTGTATTAAATGAAATGTCAGCGCTTGTATAATTTGTTTTACAGAAAGTTGTGGTTTGTTTTGCGAACGAAAGGACGAGGGTTCAAATCCTGAGTTCAGAAACTATAAGGGCTGGTTTATGTTCAATTTAATTTACGAATTTACAATTTATAATTTAGATTTTAAAGCCGGGTTTATGCAGCAACATGGAGGTATGAAACAAATATGGAGGTAGCTTATGTGAACTCAAATGAAGCCAACTGCTCCCCACTACCAGTCGGGACCATTTGTCATTTTGTGTCGTGTACAGTACAATGTTTTGTTGAGATTTAATTTTCTGGTGTTGTGCGAAGTAATATATTGTGGACTATTTTTATTATTGTTACTGCTTCATTAAAAATGTGTTTACAAAAAATTAGAGCAGAATTCGCTAATCCAAAAATAAGAATTAGCTTAAACTTTTTTGTCAATCGGGCTGTAATTGTTTTAAAAAAATGTATAAATACAGACATTTTTTTTACTTTGTATGAACATTGTTTTGAACATGGGCCCCTGGAAAATCATATAGTTCATTTAATTAAATCTATATGTCATAATTATTTTAAAGTTTGCATTTTTTAACAAAATCAAATATTGATAAATCCCAAAATATTAGAATTTGAAATAACAAAATGACATTGTTTATAAGCTACTAAAAGACTGGTTTTTTATAATAAAAATGATCTAAATCAATTGTTTATTTTTTAATGTACTCTTATACCTTTTTCATTTAATTTAGACGTAACATATTTTATGTAGCTTAATTTTTACAAATTGTAGTGAATAAAAGATTAGTAATTATTTACTACTGTAATTTAATGTCTCGTATATATTTGAAGTAACTTTTTACTATTTAATATTTCCAAATAGTTTTAAATTTATTTTCATAAGAAATATAATTATCAGTAAATCCCTTTTTTTAAAAAAAAAAAGTAATGATATTGTTTCAGTTAGACATTTTTCGCATTTCGTACTTCAAAAATACCGCGAGATCCCCACTCTAGCTCGGGACCAAGACATGTATGCGTCCGTCCCCACTAGGCTTCACTCCCCTCGCCCATAGTATCGCTTTACGCTCCCTCCATATTTGTTTCATACCTCCATGTGCAGCAATAACATAGTCATTACCATAATCATAGTCGTAAGAATTGTCTTAAGATAATTGATCGTTCATGCAGCCATTTTTGTTGTGATTATTAATATATCACCTCCAAATCTGAATTACTTACACACACACAGACATACACACACACACACTCACACACTCACACACACACACATACACACACATACATATCAACAGACATCATTGTATAAATGTTAAAATCGGATTATGGGGACATCGAAACGTGCTTATTCACTAAAATCTCTATATGTGATTTTTAGCACGATCCCTATTAGGAATGACGATGGGTACCCGGGTACTCGAAACCTACCCGATAATAATGTACCCGGGTATAAAATTTCTTACCCGATTACCCGAAATATACCCGTTGCCCGTTAATTACCCAATACCCTTTAATTACCCGTACAGTTTTCAGCTGCCGGAAAGATTGTATCTAAAAGAAGAGCTTTTATTGTCATATCATAGGTAATTAATATAATTTATGTTAAGTTTTTTATAGAGATACAGTATATTATTTATTTGCATTACTTTTTATTTAAAATATATTTACGTAAATAACAATTATGAATTTTATTAAAAAGTAAACTGCTAATATAAGGGTAACTGGTAATTAACAAATTAACGAATTGTGTATATGTACTTAAAGGATAACGGGTAATTAAAGGGCATCGGATAATTAACGGGTAAAGGGTACTAACCGGGTAGTTGTTTTGGGTACACGGGTACCAAAATTATCGGAATTCGTCATTCCTAATCCCTATGCCTCTCTTATCTAGGGTAGCGGGAGGTAAAAAAATTAAAAACAGCTTCTAGTTTGATTTTGAAAATGTATTTCCAAAAAAAAAAAAAAATTAATACCATAAGTAGGCATGTATTTAATATATAAATATATAAATAAATATATCATCACGGCATATTACCCATTTCTGAGTGTACCACAATCTGCTTTATCGCAAATATCGCTAATGATGATGACATATTTGAAACGTGCGGGCACTTACCAGGCGTCACCTCACGGGCACTCATTGCTGGCGTGGAGAGTGCACAACAGGGATCACTTTTGTGCCATTTAAAATTCTGATTGCATTTACTGGGAAGTATATTTAATTTTTCTTATTGTTTTATTAATTAAATATTTGAAATTATAGATAAAATTGTAGTAAAATGCATATATCCATCAGAAATACCGCCAATCTCCTTAATGAATTGGAACAATCTCTGACATTTAGAAACTTCCTCATACAATGAAAAATAGATATAATTAGAATTATATGTGTGCAGAAGACATGTTAAATATAATAAAAAACAATATTTGGGTAATGTTCTATAATATTTTGTTATAACGACGGGTCGAAAGCGAAGTGCAATACAATACTTATATAGCCTAATATGGAAATGGCGAGAGGTCTTGTGCTGGCCACAAAAGTGATCATTCATTGAAAAAATATATGTAATAATGCTAGTAAATTGAAAAATACAGAAATAAATTTAAAAAAGGAACACAAAACACAAGTACATTTCTTTTTGCTGCAATTAATTATTAAACCAAAAAGTGCCTCGGTTCTTAATAGTGTCCGTCTTAATCGTGACACAGACCAGTGAATCACGTTCCGAGGACGGAAAGAAACGATAATAAAGTTGTTTATAAGCGCGCAAAAAGCCGAATGCTTCTTCTCTCTGTAAAATGAAAACATCGCGTGAAATAAGTTCAATAAGTGATGAGTCAGGTCTATTTTCCGCTCTGTCTGATTTACGTAGACAAGTAGCTGAAATGTTGGCAAATACTCTGAATGCTTTTAAAATTTATGCGGTGTTTACCAAACCCATGATATGTAAAGGAATTTATTATTTGTTGATGATAGGAAGCAATTTATAAGAATTGATTTTACTCAAAGTTGTCGTCGATTCAGGGATATAATTTACTATTCAATAATGTATTACACTTATGTTTTTTATTACTGTATTTACGTACACAGTTTAAAAGAACATTGTTTCTTAAATAAATAAATAAATAAATATATCATCACGGCATATTACCCATTTCTGGGTGTGCCAGTATCTACAACACATGTAGACCTCGGTAATGATGATATATTTTACCGTGCGGGCGTCTACCAGGCGTTACCTCACGGGCACTCATAGCTGGTGTGGAGAGTGCACCGGGGTCACTTTTGTGCCATTTAAAATTGGAAATGTTTGGCGTCTGTCGGGATCGAACCCGGTTCCCCCGGGTTCGCGACCAGACACTTAGAATAAGAATTAAGAATTATCAAATAATACAGGTTTATTATAGTTTAGACTAACGAATGTCTGAAGTAATTTTAGTTTATTTACGTATAGTCATATACCGTGAGTATTTTTTAACATCAAACATTGGGTTTGTCATATCTATGGTTATGACTTGACATTTGATTGACAACAATGTATTTGCCTATCCCATTTAAAATGAAACATAGGGAACGAATTTGACATATGACAAGACACCAATATAGGTTAATTTTATTTAAATAATGGGCTACTTGCGCGGTACTGAAAATCCGATTTCTATCACTATAAATGTAATGTTATGTTGAAAACATATATAAAAATATAAATTTTATTTAAAAAAAAATTATTTGTTTTTTAGTAAATAAAGAAAGAAAATTTTCTGTAATAAGTGCTAACTAAGCATTCTTATTAGTTTATAATTTAATGAATTCGAAATATTTGGCACAATAGTGACCCCTGTGGTGCACTCTCCACGCCAGCAATGAGTGCCCGTGAGGTGAAGCCTGGTAAACGCCCGCACGGTACAAATATGTCATCATCATTACCAATATCTGCGAGAAAGCAGATTGGCACACCTAGAAATGGGTAATATGCCGTGATGATATATTTATTTATTTTTATTTATTTAAGGAATAATATAGTCTTTTTTCTTATTTCTATCTCTTATAGCAATAAATATTTTCTGATAATTTGTTTATGTCAAAGAAATAATTTTAGAAAGTGATAACAAACAATGTCGTCGGGCAACTAAGGCGCTAAAGATTGAACAAATTAGGTTTCAGATGTAGCCAAGTAATTACCGGTTAACTGCTCATAGAATTACCGGATGGTTTATCCTCCCTTTCACTTCACACACATTAGTATAGAGATAAGGACTTATACGTTACATATATTTAATGTACGCAATTGTTAAGAAATAATGTCGTTTTTATTTCCATGTAATTTCTTGCTGTTTATTGTGCGTTAAGTTATGTCTGGTTTCTAAATAAAATAAAAAATTATATATGTTACTAATTTATTGAATGGGCTACTTACGTACCTTTTTTATTTAATATTTTTGAAGAGAATGTAAAAACACGCTACCCATATTTTTTCTATTGACACAATTATTATTAATTAGCCAGAGAAAAAAAATAATGAAATTTGATTATTTGAATTCCCGCCATGTATGACGTAGAATTACGCCGCACCAATGAATGGTAGTAAAGCCACAGCATTTTGCCGTCCCATAGTAATGGTATGTTTGTGCGGGTAATGTAGATCACCTGTTTGACGTTTCAACAATAGTTTGGAGGTTAGTATTTTAGTTTATCTTTTTGGTATCGATATTTTAAATTACAAGTAACTTCCTATGTGTTTATTTATAAAGTAATTAATGTATTTGCGAGACCAGAAAGAGAGAAAAATGAACTAATGTCAAATTCAAATTAAAACTTTCTCGCACGCCATGCCATCTATTGATAACATTCTTAAACATGCTTCCCCTCCCCAGTTCAATATAAAGACGTCACAGAAAATTTTCTTTCTTAATTTAGTAAAAAAACAAATAATTATTTTAAAATAAAATTTATGTTTTATATATGTTTTCAATGTAACATTACGCACATAGTGACAGAAATCGGATTTTCAGTACCACGCAAGTAGTCCATTACCGAAGAATCTACTGTATTGTATTATTTATTAAGGCCCGAATCTACCACGTCTAATGGGGAAGTTTAGCGATTTTATTTTTATTTTTTATTCCATGGGAAATGATTTGAAAAATGCTGTAACATATTTTCCGGAAAAGCCGATTTTAAGCTGTGATGACGTCGGTAGAGGCTTGGCGCAACGTATGTCGACTTATACACTGACGGACGTTACCAGTGAAGCGCTTTTACGCTTTGTTACGACCTACGTTCAAGTGATTCGATTTCACAGTTCTTTCTGAGTTTGCGCATAACTGACTTGTGACGTACTTAAAGTTTATCCAAAAAATATTAATTATAAATAAATGGAGCAATAATTTTAATTTTTAATATCAATTTCAGCAGTCATTTGTGTTATATTTGTGAGAAAATAGTATGTTATGTAGAATTTTTACCATGCTAAACTTCCCCATTAAAGTGACAGTTTATTAACCATTAGTTAAGAATTAAACTGAAGGTTAGAAGTGATGCTTTCCTACAAATAGAACTTAAATCCAGTTAATAAACTATTAGGGCCAGTTTTAGTCATAAAATCCTGTCATATTTTCTTTTCTTTCACTGATCTCTTGCCCTTGTCGCACGCCCATGACTCCGTGCCACCCTCCGCCGTTTTGATCGATCAATGCGTGTCCAAAAACAAGCCGTACGCCCCTGCCCCGCGGGAAGAAACCGCCCACAACCCCTTGCATGCCGATTGATATTTGACGGATCGCAACTTCGACTCGACAATGCTCATACGCTTGTCTCCGTGGAGAAGCAGAAGAAGAAAGACATAGTAGTAGAAACGTGATAAGGGGTATTGGATAGTAATTACACTTAGAGTAGAATGGGTTGGTGTTTTATTGTCAAGTACTGACTGTAGTGGTCAGTCGGTTTGTTTTTTGGGAAAACAAATGAAGGCTAAGAGATCTTGGATGAAATGAATATGGGCATTAGTGTAAAAACATTAATGCGTTAAAATCACGAATAGTGAAAAATGAAATAATTATTTTAACCGTGAAAAAGTGTATGGCCTTATATAATTATTATTAAGATTAATAATAGGGTTCATTACAATAAGCAAGTTTTAGGGTCCCTACTATACGAATTTCCTATTTTTAATATGATGTCTGTATGTGTGTCCGTGTGTGTGTGTGTGTCCGTGTGTGTGTGTGTGTGTGTGTGTGTGTGTGTGTGTGTGTGTGTGTGTGTGTGTGTCTGTGCGTGACAAATTTTTCTCCGACGATAACTCCAATACTACAATTCTAAAAATTATAATTCTTTCGTATTCCTCTTCTTTACATCCAGATGAAGAGGTGATTAGATTTTGGTTACAACTGTTCCACCGGAAGTACCTTTATTTGAAGTTTTTAACAGTTTTTCTTAAAAAAACGCAGTTAAATAGTATTTTTTCACGTTTTATTATTTTATATAATAAAGGAAATGCTCTTCTCTATACAGTTTGATTATATATTTTCATTCATATTCAATAGATATAATGTTAAAGAATTATAAAGATACTAACTTTCAAAAATCAGTCAGCTTTGGTATTTATCATGGAAACAGGTGATATATTCAAAAAATTCTAATTGACAGATGTCAGTATCAAGTGCAAAACGAAAGGTTCCTCGAAAGTGACATGCAGTTGCAGCTTGCAGCCTTGTCTTATGATTAGAACTTCCAATGCGGGGAGCACGAGGAAGGCCAAAGAGATGGAAGGATTGTATCGTAGAAGACTTGAGAGAGGAAAAACTATGTGAAGAAGATGCGTTGGACAGGAATGAGTGGAACAGAAGAGTAAGAAACAGCGACCCCTAATAAAATAGGGAAAGCTGAACAAGAAAGAGGAAGTGTCAAGTGCATTTACATAGTATATGTTCATTCATTATAATTTTATTGGATTTATAGAATCTTCAAATAAACTTTTGGTAAGGAATTTGCAAAAAATAGTATGTGCTCGTGTTACAATTTTACGTGATATATACAACCTTTTTCAAGGAAATTTTGGTATGGGATTTGTACAAAATACATCGAATTGACGGAAGGTCTTGTGCTGGCAACAACAGATTTTTTTATTATAAAACAACGTTTCGACAGCGAAGAGCAATACAATACTTATATAACATAAAATGGAAATGGCGAGAGGTATTGTGCTTCCCCAACAAATATTTCAGAATATTTTTAAAATTTCCCTTAAATAGCTATCTATTATTCTTAATACCAGCCATCATAGCTGTTTCCTTTCCTTAAAAATTAAAACAAATAACATTCTTGCAATGTTTGTAACATGCTGTCTCATTACCCTGCCATAAATATTCATTCCGACGATCGGTGGAATTTCCATACACAAATTTAAATTTATGCAGCCCAGCTTTCTCGCGCGTCATGGTTCAGGAGCCTCGGGATTTGAACCCAGGCCGGAGCAACAGTGTGAACGGCCGAGGGTGAGACGTTGGAAAGCGGCCAACAGTAAGAAGTTTCAATTAGGTTGGTAAGAAAGGGTGAACTGTTGATTGTAAACATAGCCGGGTGTGTGTTTATTGTTGTGGGTGATATTTGAATTTGAGTGGTTGCTTTAAGGCTGATGTAAGCTGTAATAGTTATTTACATTCAAGGACATCACAAGTAAGTTTACGCAGGCAGACACACCGGCGACGGAGAACACACGACACGGCACTATGCGATGCGGTAGGTTGTCCTAACTTGCTAATAGTTATTTATATTCGAGTGCGTGTAAGTTGTATTTTACAGCGCGACAGCTTTGTTTAAGGCACGAGCCCTTAAGGCGAGTGCCTTATTAGCTGGAGCGCTGTAAAATACTTCACGCACGAGAATTGTATCAAATTTTTTGGCCGACGATAATGAAAATCACCTTTTTAATGAGATAGGTTGTACTTCTGAAAAGGATTAGTTTAAAATACTGGGTTAAGTCAATTTCCAAATTTGATTTGACTTACCTTCATTAGAGTACTTCTTCTAGCGAAAATTTATTTGTAATAATAGACGTTGTTTATGACTGCTAATATATTTATTTGCTCATGTTTTCTTCGTAATAAATAATAGGTAGATGTCGATATTTGACATTTCAGCAATGTTCGCCTCGCGTATTTGACAGGTATATCGATCGGTGACTATGTCGGTACCGGCGGATTTTTACAATAATGACAGATGTCGCTGCCGCTGATTTTGGTTTATATAAATTAATTTTAAATATAGGAAATGTTAAAGTAAAAAAATAACTTAAGTAGGTAGTACTTTTTTACATGAACTTTATTATAGTAAAGATGATTTCTTTTCTAAATGCCCATAAACGTCCAGTGTATTTTGATTATTTTACCGCATAGTTAGACAAGTTACAACACAGTAAGCGTAAAATGTAGGTTACACTTGCTGTGTATACAATTGTAAAGTTCCCATTACACTTCAGGAGGGCAAAAATCAAATTACACTCGTAAATATTAAGTTATAACTTCAAACTTGATACCATTGTATAGTAGATAGATCAATGCATGGGGCTGACCAATTATTTTGCATAATTATTAATTTCCATTGCATTTAAATTTAGTTCAGAAAACATCAGGAAAATGGCTATTTTAAAATTTATTTTTAACATGGAAACTGTATTTTACACAAAAAATGTTTGGGTCACCCCCATAGCGCCCACCTTTAGTAGTAAGTCTGTGAAAAAAATCTAAATTATCTCTTTTGGTTTAGCTGTGATTTGCTTTCTACCAAACCCCTTTTTGCCGCTTATTTCAGAAATCGGAACGACAGTCTATGGAGGAGAAAGTGTTAGGAGAATATGGTCTCCAAAAATTGGTCGTCGATAAAGGGAAAATTCCTTGGCCAGCACAACACCTCTCGCCATTTCCATTTTATGCTATATAAGTAGGTATTGCACTTCGCTATCGAACCATCGTTTTGTAACAAAAAACATTACAGAACTTTACCCAAATACTGTTTTTTATTGTTTTTAACATGTCTTCTGCCCACATACAATTCTAATTATATCTATTTTTCATTATATGAGGAAGTTCCTAAATGTCAGAGATTCTTCCAATTCATTAACTAGATTGGCAATATTTCTGATGGATATAAGCATTTTACCTACAATTTTAAATATTTAATTAATAAAACAATATAAATAATAAAATAAATATATCATCACGGTATATTACCCATTTCTGAGTGTGCCACAATCTGCTTTATCGCAGATATCGGTAATGATGATGACATATTTGTACCGTGCGGGCATTTACCAGACGTCACCTCACGGGCACTAATTACTGGCGTGGAGAGTGCACCACAGAGATCACTTTTGTGCCATTTAAAATTCAAAAATATTTAGCGTCGGTTGGAATCGAACCCGGTTTCCCAGGTTCGCGACCAGACACTCTGGCACACGGGGCCCCATAAAAATAAAACAAACAAAAAAAAAAATAAAACAATAAGAAATATTAAATGTACTTCCCAGAAAAAGCTTTCATAATGTCACTAATGCCCATATTCATAAACACTCGTAAAGTTTCAAAACGGCTCGTTATAATTTTTGACAAATAGAATTAAACTTGACAAATAAAATTTTGATTTTTCTTTCAATGTCGACTGTTTTTATTGGATAAATATTATAACGAACCGTTTTAAATTTTTACGAGTGTTTATGAATACGGGCATAAAACTGTTATTTTGGACAATGACATCTGTCATTTACAAACTATGTTATAAACATTTGAATTTGTCAACTGGTTTCCTTAGTATCTTCGCCTCTACATTAGATTATTCTTTGCCTTTATCACTAAACATATACAAGATATAATAAAAAAATTAAGTGTATAGATGGAGAATTTTATGTTCTTCAATATTTGTAATAACAAAAATTTCCAAAAGAATATTATTTAGAAGATTTTTTTAAAGAAACTATTAGTTCCGATTGTCCAATTGTTACCAAAATCTAATCAGCTCTTCCCAGGAATGTCAGATTGAGAAAACTGCAGTTAAATATTTTTTAAGTTTTATAGTATTTGAGAAACCGTGGCTCCAACATACACAAATACACACACACACACCTAAGGACAACATCGTAAAAATGTTATATTCGGATTATAAGGATCTTAAAACGTGCTTATCCACTAAAATTTGGATATGCGAATTTTAGCATGATTCCAACACCTCCCTTAGCGAGAGGTAAAAACGAGTTTTTTGAATTTTTTGAACTTATAACCTCATTGACCGTCATCAGCCCTCGTCAGATTATTAAATGAAGAAAAATATAGATCTTAGTAAAAATCTTAGTCAAATAAAGCAGTATTACGCAAAACTACAGTTCTCCATTTTCCTCTGGTGATAAAATGTTTTTTACAATTTCATTTATTTTCCTCGCTTTTCAATTTTGTCATAAAATTTAAAAATTTAACTTTATCACTCACTTTTATGAGTAAAAATATGTAAAAGCCCATTTGGGAAAATATAACTTTGTGTTGTAACTTGAGAACGTCTGGTTTAAAAACATATTTTCCTGTGTAATAGGATGTCCGTCTCCAACACATATCATTTTCATCATCCTTTATTGCTTCATTCTCCCTTCCTTTTCCCTATCAGTCCATTTTGTGTATCGATATAGACTGTCCCACAATTATTGTTGTCTTTCCATGGTCCCGTACTCGCATAGCTCGTCTGTCGTATTGGAGTGTTGTCCTCGTGTCCGGAAACAGCAACCGGAGTCTTGAAACGAGGTCCGGAGACCAACTCCGAGGCTATTTATCCGGAGACTCGCACCACGCGCGCCCGGCAGGGGTCACGGGCAAGGCGGGGCGAGCCAGTGGCGGCGGGAGATGAATTTTAAAAAAGGGGGTTGGAGCATATGTAACTAAATTTTAATTTTTACATATGTGATAAGTAAGTACTAGTAGTCCAGTCAATGGAGACCAAAAAAAACCTATGCCTTACAGAAGGTGGGGAAAAAATGATTTTAACATGTTGTTTGGTTCGAGACGATGAAAAATTCAAATTTGTGACCTTGGGAAGGTTCGGCGTGAGCCGCCATCTTGGATTAAAGGTGCAAAAAATGAGTTTTTCTACAGTCACTATAGAAAGTAGCCATTTGCGCTCACTTTTGTCAACGCAAAATGTCACTATGCCGCTCATGCGCGACAAAGTAGTAAAAACGCTCGCTGTCCAAATTTCTAAGTATACAATGTTGAGAAATGTCACTTGTCTACATTCTTAATGAAAATGTTTAGTTAGGAACTAATGGCACTGTAATTACACATTTATCACGTTCACAAGTCAATTTGACATATGTTCTGCCGGTATTTAACATAACCTAACAAAATGCCTCGCTGCTGTGACAATGAAATAGGGCATTCATTTACAAAAACGAAAGTATAAAATGCTTAGATTAGATTGAATAAAAACTCAAGAAGAATGGAAAATAACGATAAAATAAAATTAAATATAAAATAAATTGTGTGAATAGTTATGTTTAGTAATAGGAATGATTGTACACAGATGGCGGTAGGATAGTTGCGAGTCGTACTGACATCTGATCTCTAGTTAACTATTTATTTTAATTACAATAAAGTTATTAGTTATTTCGTTACTTAAATAATTGCGAGAAGTCAGTCAATGCACATACATGTCTATATAATCACAAATTCCTTGAAATATTTGTTAATTTTTTCAGTGTGACAGGCGTGACAACTAACCACACATTTTACTACAAAAACTCATCAAATCATCACAAATCCTTGCTTCCACTCTCTAATTTTGGTTTTTTTTTTATGGAATAGATGGCTAATGTAATGATATAATCATTTAAAAGCCTTTTTAAGTTTAAACCGTATCTTTTGTATCAGCCAATCGTTATTTATTGAGCAGTACTGTAAGTATAAAGTGTACATTTTATTATTTTTTGTTATGGTGGAGGACCCCATTGTGGCGACTGTAGAAAAAATCTTGTGTGTGTTTCGAGCGCAAATGGACATTGTCGATTTCGAGAGAATGCAACAACCTCTCAATCGACAATGTCGCATTTTGCGCTCTTAATACACAAATAGCTATTTTCGCTATTATCTCGAAAACAGTAGCCCGTATCAAAATTTTACAAGAATACAAATTTAAAGCTCGGTACTTTTTGTACAAAAAGGGTTCTTGCATTTTTACGTAAGATGAACTCTCAAAGATTTATGTTCAGAACTATGTAACCAGAACAACAATTTATGAAAGAATATTTAATCATTAAAAATATACACAATATTAATTTTTTAATACTTAGTCTAATAGATTTTATTTGTGACAGTTTACATTTTTTCTGGCATCAAAAGAAGTAAATTATCGATGATTTTTTAAATAATTTTTGTCAGCGCTTTTTCACAAATTCATCAACCACTCTGACTCGGTTAAAGATACGGTACCGCGGTTTAAAATTTTAATTCAGTTTGGAATTCTCCTTCATGTCACGTTAAACGATTTTTGCTCCGATGAGCGGTTAACGAATTATTAACAATTTAAACTTATGTGAAATTTCACTAAAATTTTGAACATCTGCAAATCAGCTTAGTGTTCATTTTTTCTTCTGAAATTTGAACACGATTAAAGATAAGCTTTACTGTGCATTTAATACGTGCTGAAATTTCAGAAGAAAAAATAAAAACTAAGCCGATTTGCAGATGTTTAAAATTTTAGTGAAACTTCACATAAGTTTAAATTGTTAATAATTCGTTAACTGCTTATCGGAGCAAAAATCGTTTAACATGACACGAAGGAGAATTCCAAAGCGCTGAAAAAAATTATTTAAAAATCATTGATAATTTACTTCTTTTGATGCCACGACAAATGTAAACTGTTACAAATAACAAAATCTATTAGAGTAAGTTTGAAAAAATTAATATTGTGTATATTTTTAGTGATTAATTCTTTTTTCATAAATTGTTGTTCTGGTCATATATTTTTGAACATAACTCTTTGAGAGTTCATCCTACGCAAAAAAAAATGCAAGAACCCTTGTTGCACAAAAAGTAATGAGCTTTAAAGTTGTATTCTTGTAAAATTTTGATACGGGCCACTGTTTTCGAGATAATAGCGAAAAACTCATTTTTTGCACCTTTGATCCAAGATGGCGGCTCACGCCGAACCTTCCCAGGCTCACAAATTTGAATTTTTCATCTCCGTCTCGACCCAAACAACATATGTTAAAATCATTTTTTCCCCACCTTCTGTAAGGCAAAGGTCTTTTTTGGTCTCTATTGACTGGACTGTATTTAGAAAATCATAATCACAGTCCGAAGAAATATGCCTAAGCTACTAAAAACCATGATGTTCATTTCACATTATTATCAGATCCTTACTTTTATCCCTATTACAATAGAGGGTGTCTCAGGACGAGCTTACGCTATCTATATTTTAAATACTATTTAATATAATTTAACGAAATTTGGTATCTAGGGGTTATCCTACATGCCCGTTTCAACTAAAATATTTTCAAAGCAGTAGCATTTTCGGTTTGACCGGAAATTGACCTCAACTTTCTTATTTTAAATGGAATACGCAATATTTTATTTTACCATTGAATGCAGCGGAAAATTTTACATATGAAGCAATAAAAACATTTTACTCATGATCAACTACTTCCGGCGTTATTCAACTTTTTTTGTCTGAAATCCGGCACATTTTCAAAACTCTGTATATCAAGAACGAGATCGAATTTTTATAATCTGAAAAAAGCCTTTTATAAAGGAGACATTAAGCTACATTATCATAGAAGAATCCTCGATTATTTATAAAAATGTGACGGGTACGTTACACCAAAATTTCAGTTGACAAACTTCAAAAAAGACAATTTTTTTAAATGGAATCCCATTTTTTATTACATAAATGTGTTCTACGGCAAAAAATAAGGGTACTTTATGTAACATGTCCTATGTTGAAAGTTGATAGAATTTCAGTAAATTAGAAAAACATGTAATCTGGGTATAATTATTTTATTAACACGGATAAGTAAGCCATGGAAAAACAAATAAATTCTAAATACAAAACTATGATTAATTTAATACATATTCAAACTGTCCTCCATTCATATGTAAGCACATCGTTACTCTCTTCAATACTTCTTCTTGTGTATTATTTTTTATCATCCGAGGAGACATGTTGTTAAATGCTGTTCGTACCCTATGCTGGCAATCTTCTTTAGTAGTTAAAGATTTTTGATAGACGACGTTTTTAATGTAACCCCAAACAAAAAAATCAAGTGGAGTTAAATCGGGTGAACGATGAGGCCACCTATGTCTACTTTATAAAAGGCTTTTTTCAGATTATAAAAATTCGATCTCGTTCTTGATATACAGAGTTTTGAAAATGTGCCGGATTTCAGACAAAAAATCAAAAAAAGTTGAATAACGCCGGAAGTAGTTGATCATGAGTAAAATGTTTTTATTGCTTCATATGTAAAATTTTCCGCTGCATTCAATGGTAAAATAAAATATAGCGTATTCCATTTAAAATAAGAAAGTTGAGGTCAATTTCCGGTCAAACCGGAAGTGCTACTGCTTTGAAAATATTTTAGTTGAAACAGGCATATAGGATAACCCCTAGATACCAAATTTCGTTAAATTATATTAAATAGTATTTAAAATATAGATAGCGTAAGCTCGTCCTGAGACACCCTGTATAAATTAAAATATCCCATTGTTACAAAACTATTCTTCCTTCATCATCATTTCACATCATCCCTCGTTTTCCATTTTCATTATACAACAACAATCCCGTCCCGTATCTTTCTGCATAATATTCCGTTCGATTTGACGTTCTCTAAACAGAGCACTCTGTTCACGTAATCAGCTCCAACAGTCGCTCGCTGTCCGTTGAAATGAAGCCAGTTTCACACAGGGAAATGGATTTTGTTTCCGCACACAAATGCATACGTGGAAGGGTATTATGGAAATTATTTTACCAAGGTAAATATGAGAGAAATTAATATTCTGAAATGTGTTCAATGTGGTATTAAATTGAATTGAATGCTGGGAAAAAGGGAATGAAAAGATATTGGTTTTCTTTTACAAAAAGGGATTTGGAAGAGATTAATTTTTATATCATTTTCTATGTAATCTTACACATCTTTCAGTGTGAAGAGTATGGAATGAAAATAAGTATAAATAATCTATTGCGGTATTGGCGGTATTTCTGATGGATATATGCATTTTACCTATAATTTCAAATATTTAATTAATAAAACAATAAGAAATATTAAATATTCTTCCCAGAAAAAGCTGCCAGAATGTAACTAAAACTGTTGATTTTTGACATTGACATGTGTCATTTAAAAACTATGTTATAAACATTGGAATTTGTCAACTGGTTTCCTTAGTGACTCAGCCTTTTGCGATTAAATTACTCCATATATTATAGTGTCTTTATCTCTAAATCTATACAAGATATAATAAAATTTTTAAGTGTATTAGATGGAGAATTTTATGTTCTTCGATATTTAATAACAAAAATTTCCAAAAAAATATATTTAGAAAATTTTTTCTCAGAAACTACTACTTCCGGTTGTTCAATTGTTATCAAAACCTTTTCAGCTCTTCCCAGGAATATCAGATTGAGGAAACTGCAGTTAAATCTTTTTTAAGTCTTATAGTTTTTGACAGACACCATTTTAAAAAAATTATAATCGGATTCTAGGGACCTTAAATCGTGCTTACTCAATAAAATTTTAGCATGAATCCAATACCTCTCTTAGCGAGAGGTAAAAAGTACAATGTTTCTTCAATCTGACATTCCTGGGAAGAGCTGAAAAGGTTTTGGTAACAATTGAATAACCGGAAGTAGTAGTTTCTTAGAAAAATTCTTCTAAATATAATTTTTTGGGAGTTTTTTTTTATTAAATATTGAAGAACATAAAATTCTCCATCTAGTACACTTAAAATTTTTATTATATCTTGTATAGATTTAGAGATAAAGACACTATAATTTATAGAGTGAACTAATCGCAGAGGCTACGGCACTAAGGAAACCAGTTGACAAAAGATGCCGATGCGTCCTTATTTATTTAAACACTTTTTAGTCCATACATCACTTCATTTCGCAAAATCATTCCCAATTAAAAGCAATCAAGTAAAAGCAATGCACGCCATTGGATCCATCCATAAATACTATCAGAGCTTTCGTGGGTATAAAGTCAACTAAAGCTCCGTTTACAACATAAATCATTTGCGGCAGCGGGACGCAATGATTCGGTATTAAATGAATCGGCTGTGTATCAAACCTATAGCCTCTATTGCCTATATATGGCCTATATGTGTCGCACAGTTCGCGAGCTGTGCTCTGTTGGTTCAATATTTCCACAGCAATTGCGTGATAGTTAGGTTAGATTCATAAATGACACAGAGAAAATATACATTTGAAATAGGTTTTTATGAAAACATTTTCTGTTATTGTTGAGATATGAGGGTATGCCAAAAATTTTTGAGAATAAGACAATCAGGAAAGCGGGAATAGTTATTTACATTCGAGTGCATGTAAGTTGTATTTTATAGCGCGACAGCTTTGTTTAAGGCACGAGCCCTTAAGGCGAGTGCCTTATTAGCTGGAGTGCTGTAAAATACTTCACGCACGAGAATTGTATCAAATTTTTTGGCCGACGATAATAAAAATCACTTTTTTCAATGAGATAGGTTGTACTTCTGAAAAGGGTTAGTTTGAAATACTGGGGTTAATGCTGGATTTATACAGCGTAAGCCGTAACGTAACGTACCGTACTCTAACGTAACGTAAAAAATAAAACAATGCAAACAAATGTGATAATTTATACAGCCGTAACCCGTAACGTGACGTATCGTGCTCTAACGTATTAAAATCCCAAAGATCGCCAACTTTTATCTTTCTACGGTACGGCACGTTACGATACGTTGTGTTATTACGAAAATTATTACTTCCCTGTGCTACAGTTTGTTTTTATGTGGCTAATGTATGTTAAAGTTTACCTTAATACATTAAATGTAAATAAATATAAAAAATACTGCATTACTAATAGGCTTTTCTTGTGGACAGTGACTGACATGTGTGACATATGTCATGTGTCAAAGTTTATATTAATATTTTAAATGGAAATATATACGAAATATAGTGCATTACCAATAAACTAACTTATTAAATACAAATTTGTCGTACAATTATATCGACTGAGCATGAGCATACTTTTTACGAGAAATCATCGTGAAAGGTCTGTATAAAATAGCTTAAAAAAATCACACGTTACGATACGTTACAATATGCCAAAGCACTGTACGTTACGTTACGGCTTACGCTGTATAAATCCAGCGTAAGTCAATTTCCAAATTTGATTTTACTTACCTTCATTAGAGTACCTACTTCTTCTAGCGAAAATTTATCTGTAATAATAGACGTTGTTTATGACTGATAATATATTTATTTGCTCATGTTTTCTTTGAAATAAATAATAGGTAGGTATCGAAATTTGACATCTCAGCAATTTTCGCCTCGCATATTTGACAGGTATATCGATCGGTGACTATGTCGGTAACGGCGGATTTTTACAATAATGACAGATGTCGCTGCCGTGATTTTGGTGTATAAAAATTAATTTTAAATATAGGAAATGTTAAAGTAAAAAAATAACTTATGTAGGTAGTACTTTTTTACATGAACTTCAATATAGTAAAGATGATTTCTTTTCTGAATGCCCATAAACGTCCAGTGTATTTTGATTATTTTACCGCATAGTTAGACAAGTTACAACACATTAAGCGTAAAATGTAAGTTACACTTGCTGTGTATACAATTGTAAAGTTCCCATTACACTTCAGGAGGGCAAAAAATAAATTACATTGTAATAAAATGGAAATGGCGAGAGGTATTGAGCTGGTCACAACATATTTTTTCCCTCAATTAATGAAAGCGTCCATTTTATTTGTCCCCGTTGCACGCCTATGGAACTTAACCCTCTTCACACTCAGTAAACCCTAGAAAATCCCCGGAAACGTATACAACAAAATCTCATTCAATTTTGTGCTTCAGTCGATGCGATATTACATTTACTCTTGCTACAATTCATACAAATTTAATAAGAAATACTCGATAATTCATCATTTCAATTCTGCTGCTACTACAATAAACAGTTCATTACCGATGGTTACTTTCTGACATTGATGTTTATATTCCGTGGCTAGGGTACATCATCGAGGATAAAAGAAGAAGTAAATTCGGCATTTATACGGAGAGAATGGAAAGAAATACCCAGATATACATAGATGCTCTCATTTTTATTGATAAAAAGTCACAAAAGAGATAAATTGTTTTTCAAAAGACGCAAATTGGTAAATTGGATGAATTGTAAGATCGTGTCAGTTTAAATAAGAATGATCTGTTGTGGCCAGCACAAAAATTCTCGCCATTTCCATTTAAGGGTACATATATATACGTACATATGTCAATTACAAACATTTTAATTTTTGAACTGGTTTCCAAGGAGTTATTTGGCCTGTGAGATACAATGGATTATTTTATATATTTATACTTCTCTATCTCTAAGTCTGTAGAAGATATAATAAAAAAGTTTAATGTGTCGGATAGAGAATTTTATATTCTTTAATATTTGTGATAAATTAAATTTCCAAAAAATAATATTTAGAAGATTATTTAAGAATCTACTACTTCCTGCTGTCCAATTGTTACCAAAAACTTTTCAGATCTTCCCATTAATGTCAGATTAAGGAATACACACACACACACGCTTCAAAGTTCTTCGAATAAAAATTAATTTTGCTTATAATAATCGGACGCTTTATTCGATTTGGATGAAATTTGGTATGACAGTTTATATGGTTATGTCATCTTTTAAGGTGATACTTGTTATTATTAGTGAACCACTAGTGTATGAAACAACATTAATTAGACCGTAACTTTTTAATGGCAATGCCGAAAACGTGAAATTATTTTTCTTCAGAAAGATACATTCAATAGTAAACTTTTGTCTCTCTGTGTAATTTGTGATATCTGTTACGGTTCACACAGAAAAAAATAAAATCTTAGTGTCTGCACTGCTAAATTTTTAAAATAAATTTAATCTAGCAGTCTATCCAAATGTCAAACAAGTAATTTTTAATGACAGTAACAATTGTTTTACGGGTTGTCAAAAATTTTCTTTGCAATATTCTAAAATTAGTAACATCCGTGTGTTCGGCCTAATAGTATTTTACTACCATTATTATAAATAAGACGATTACATATCTTAGCTTACTCCTAAACAAGTTGTAAAGATTGACAACTCGTTACTGTCATTAAAAATTACTTGTTTGACATTTGGATAGACTGATAGATTAAATTTATTTTAAAAATTTAGCAGTGCAGACACTCAGATTTTATTTTTTTCTGTGTGAACCGTAACAGATATCACAAATTACACAGAGAGAGAAAAGTTTACATTAAACTTTTGACGTATTATTATAATTAATTTTGAATATTATAATAATATATACCATTCATGAATAATTTTATATTTAATTATACTTTTAATAATTATGTAAAATTATTTATTGACAGGAGTAGAATTATGAGATCTATCAAATAAAAAAATTAAACATAAGTAATTCAATGGCACTCTGAAATTTGCTGTAAATTACGAATATTAATTCTCGTTTCTTTCATAAAATAAATAGAATTATGATTAATTTTATTCTCATATTGTGTAGTTTTTAATATTGAACAACTTTTGTATTTGGCACTTTTCTCGAAATTTAATAGGTCAGTAACTATAGCAAAATAAAGAAAATAAAATTTTATTCCCTATATTACGGATTTCAAGAAGACTTCCGGGATATATATATATATATACTGTATAAAATATATATATTTTATGTTACTGGCAAAGTTTTCGGAAAAAAATTTAATGTTCGATACTAAGGTTTAAGTAAAGTAGGTATATATTGAATGTGCTATTACTACAACAATTAACATGGTTTAAGCTTTAACATTTGTATTTGAGCTAGTGGCCCGCTTTTTTCTATACGACGAAGATCAGGTCTCCTTACAACAATTTCAATTTCAAATTAATGTCAGAATCTATATGATAATACATACATCAGACGGATACGTAAATGTATTATTAATCATGAGTGATTAACTCGATGACATTATGAATATCTACCCAGATTGAATCCTAATATCCTCGTATCCACTATTGAAATCTGGATATAAACATATCATCACGGGAATTGGACATTACGTATCTAATTTAATCATGTAAATAACTAGAGTGGATCATAATATTCGCCTCCGATTAATATATATTTGCGATATTTACCACATACGGTAATATGAATTTATTAATAAAATAATATTATGCAAAGATATATTATCTATAATTCATCTAATTTTGCTCGTATATGAGACTATATATGTATATATTTCGTATTTAGTTTGTTTAAGGAAATATTCACTCAAAAATATCCAGTAGAATTTAATAAATCCATCAGCATCAGCTACATTTTGTTCTGGAAAACTATAATACCGATATTTTCCTCGCGTCCGTTTCGACAATATCTCAATTCCTGGGCCCGCTCTGCAACGGGAACGGATGACGTCACAAATAATTTCAATCCCACCAAATCCTATTTCAGATCAGCGTTTGCATGGACCACGTATGGGTAAAGAGAAAAGCGTGTTTTACTAAATTACTTTCGAACGGCGCTGAAAATACACTAATCGAATTAATATCTATTGTTTTTGTGGCGTTTTATTTATATTGATATAGGCAGAGTTTTAAAATATTGTCAGTTATTGAATTTATAAATATGATGCGTTAAAATAGCTGTCGTATTTCTGACAAATTCGAATCCGTTAAACATAATAGTATATTACATCCGAAGTGGGAGATGTTTCATTACAGCCGAGGGCTTATGTACAGGGTGAAAACGAACTTAATGTCATAAATTTAAGGGTGAGTAGTGTGACATGTGCAGAGTACGAAACAGAAAGATTTTTTAAAAAAATCACATATTTAAGGGTAGTTCTCATTAAACTAGCATTTTTGGTACCACTGGACCACTGACAACTTTAATACTTGAAATTAATTTAATTAATTTACGTAATGTTTCTGTATAATCAATAGCTTTGTTCGATGACATGTACTAGGCCGCCCTAGTGTTAACTTTCTTACACTAACATGTTTTATGAGAAACGGGCAGCTTCTGGCAGGCTGTTCGATGACAAAAATTTTAAGAACTAGTGCTCACGTTTCTGACCTGACTCGCGAGGTGGTGTAGAAAGTGCAGACTAGGAGTGGGGGTAACTAAATGTTGTTCGGTAGACATTTTAATTCTATCCTATCTACACATCTGTTTATTAACCTAAAATTTTACACATTGAGAAAATAAAATAATGGATTCAGATATAGTATATTCTCTTTGTTTTGTTATATAAAAAATTAATTAATATATCTGTCTCTGAATCTGATGAAAAATCAAGTGATGATTGATCTTCGTCAGAATCGTTTATTAGTTAAAACACTATGCTCTTTAAAACAGATATTTCTGCAGTCACTTCTTTGCAGCTTATGATATGACTGTGTTTATAAACAACCTAACCTTTTACACCTTTGGCTACGCTTGGCTTGATTACTCACAGCTGAGCAAACTTGCCCAAATATACACTAGTGTGTTTTATGAAACCACAAGAATTAGACTGAACTAGTGTACACTACACTGCACTGCACTATTCTGCTCTGCACTTCAAGCACTTCTCATCGAACAGAGCTAATATTTTAATAATTTCTAACGTACTTTATTTTGAAAGTTCAATGAACCATATCAAAGATTAATATTAATACTTTGCAGAATTATTTTTAGTAAAGAAAAAAAAAAACAGAATGGATTAACTGATAAATAGCAACAATACTAGAAACTTTTCATGTAACAATATTAATATGAAAAAAACTTACCTTAAAAATCAATTGAAGAATAAACACAAAAGTCATAAATATTGTTCAAAATTGTCACCTCCCACAGCTACACACAATGCACTACGTTGCATTAATGAGACACTACATGCCAGGTTCATATGATTTTCTTGTTTAATAATTCAGGATACCGTTCGGCACACAGACTTGCTGCTAAAACCGCGTTTTGTCCCACTTCACCATAAATCAACAACATATCCACTAATTCAGAATTAGAATACATTTTTTTAACAAGAGCACAGCAAAAATCACTTGTCACTAACACTTCCGAGAATAATGAAATGTTTTATGCACCTATTACACAATTATTTTCGGTGTAAATGGTATTAAATACAAAGACTATCGTCTCTAAAAACATTCTTCTCTAAACTTCTCCATTTTAATTTACAAACATATTTGCGTACCAATCTTTGTTCTGTACTATACATCTACGGAAATGTCTTCAAACTTTACATTTCCTGTTGAAAAAATTAATATCCTGAATCAGGAGACGGTGAGTGAGTTTCCGCTGTAAATAAAAGTCTTTGGACTGTACTACACCGTAGTGGAGCAGGAGAAATAAATAAAAATTCAGAATGTACAAGTGGTTATTCATCTGGAAAGAAATCAGCAACAAATCTCATCCGTTGGCTTTATGTTGGGAGTCTCGATTCATCTCCCAGTCACCAGTGAGATGTAGAATTGTGGGACACGCAGAAATGTACGTATATAGTTTGTACTATGCGGATTTCAAACTAAAAAATTTCTGTTGTGGCCTGCCATTTCCATATTAGGCTTTATAAGTATTGTACATATTTGATATTTCTGATACACACAAAAACACATATCTTCTTTATGTATTTTTAATTCATTCTATGAACAAGTTTCCTCTTTAACTTTGAATTTATAAGGTAATGTCTCGTTATTGAATAAGACTGAATTTTGGACTTATCGTTCGTAACTAAAAACAAAAATAATCGCCCCAATTTTATAACTTAGCAACATTGTTATAGTAACTAACCAATAATATTAGCGAACACTGAATAAATCATGAAAATGACAGCCTTTACATTTTTACCTCCCGCTACCCTTGGTAAGGGAGGTATAGGGATCGTGCTAAAAATCATATATCAAGATTTTAGTAAATGACCACGTTTTGAGATCGCTAGAATCCAATTTTAACATTTTCACGATGATGTCTGTATGTGTGTATGTGTGTAAGTGTATGGATTTTGTCTTCGCTCTAACTCAAATACTATCATTCAGAAAATTCTGAAACCTTATATTTCTATCCTATTCTAATATGAAAAGAAGCCATTAGATTTTGGTGTAAATCGGATAACCGGAAATGGCACTTTACCTGAAGCTCATAATGGTTTTTCTTCAAAAAATACCATTAAATGTCATTTTTTCGCATTTTGTGTCTCATGAAAATTAAAGATTATTGAATTTTCTACAGGAATGCATTAATACTTTTTCTATATATTTTACAGATAAATTTAAAAATAATTTTTTTTATTAGTCGCGAAGCCTAAGATAAACACAATAATTCCTTTGTTCCACAGTTCATATTTCAAATGAATGTAACTGACAGTAAATGTCACTGTCAAAAAACTAATCACTTCAAATTAATAATAGTGACATTTTAAAAAGAAAATAGTAAATAAATCAATAGTTTTATGCAAGTGGAACAGTTTGCAGCGTTAGTAAATACGTAAGTATGTATTTAAATTAATAAAAATGGATAGCGATATGTGTGGAAGGATGATTGTTGCGTAACTATTATTGTGGTACAGATGCGGTTATTCGCTACCGAAAATCAGTCACTTTAATATGTTCTTATGTATGAATGCTATGATGATTGTTGACAAGGCGAAAGAAGAATGTTGTTAAAGAGTGAAGTGAGTTAGCTGAGCTCTTACTCTTATCCCTTTTCTTATTGTTACTATTGTTTCCGGGTTTTTGCTAACCCACTAAGTAGGAAACGCGTGATTTTATGTATGTATGTATGTATGTATGTAAAAATTAAATAGCGGGAGGTTTTGTGTTGGCCACATCAGATTTTTTTTATTAGTCCCGAAGTCTAAGATAAACACAATACCTTTGTTACACAGTTCATATTTCAAATGAACGTAACTGACAGTAAATGTCACTGTTAAAAAACTAATAATTTCAAGTTAATAATAGTGACATTTTAAAAAGAAAATAGTAAATAAAGCAATAGTTTTCTGCAATGGAACACTTTGCAGCGTTAGTAAATACGTAGGTATGTATTTAAATTAATAAAAATTAAATAGCGGGAGGTTTCGTGTTGGCCACATCAGTTTTTTACCTCCCGCTACCCTTGGTAAGGGAGGTATAGGGATCGTGCTAAAAATCACATATCGAGATTTTAGTAAATGACCACGTTTTGAGGTCCCTAGAATCCAATTTTAACATTTTCACGATGATGTCTGTATGTGTGTGTGTATGTGTGTAAGTGTATGGATTTTATAAATAAGAAAAGAAGCCATTAAATTTTGGTGTAAATCGGATAACCAGAAATGGCACTTTACCTGAAGCTCATAATGGTTTTTCTTCAAATAATACCATTAAATGCCATTTTTTCGCATTTTATGTCTTATGAAAATTAAAGATTATTGAATTTTCTAAAGGAATACATTAACACTTTTTCTATATTATACTTTACAGATAAATTTAAAAATAATTTTTTTTATTAGTCCCGAAGCCTAAGATCTATGATCTGGATATGCAATTTTTAGCATGATTCCAAATCCTCTCTTAGCGAGAGGTAAAAAATCTGGCATGGCCAGCACAATACCTCTCGTCATTTCCATTTTGTTACATCATATCGAATTTTTCATTTCTTGTACACACAAATAATTTTAATTATATCTAATCCTTCAGCGGCGCAAATAATGCCCTGTTGGCATCCAATGTGAGCTATATGCCGCTTAATCATAATTATATTATTGGTTTTTATAAACCAGACTAAACCAGCACCACGAAACTATTTATCATCTCCCTGCTTTGTGTCTGATTTCGTCTATGGACGAGTTATGCAAATTGTGCCTTGGAGAGGATTTGTGACGTTAAGACACGTCCTAACAGCTGTTACGTGCTGGATGCTATTCCCGCGCCACCCGGACTTGTGTTGGAAACTGGAAACACTCTCCTCTCCAAATCCGGAGAGTTATGGAATCAGGTTAAGAGAGATAGCGAGAGAGGGACAGAGAGAGAGAGATAATGGGAGAATGATGAACAATTTAATATGACTTCACTGTGAAATACAAAATATATTTATTATAAATCGATCAAGAAATAACTCCAATGATCAAAGCACTTATATCGAGAAAATTTTCAGTAGGCGAAACAAAGGTTGCTTGATAAATATGTAATAGCAATGCCTGCAGGCATTTTTTGTTAGGTTGTTCATAAGCTCTGCCGCTTTTTCTCTAACTACATCTCGGCCCCGAATTTGGTGCCTTTTAACTCAGAATTACAATTTGGGAATAAAAGCAAGTCACATGGCACTAACATGCCTATTCTACTAAAAAAAATTATAACGATATCATTACTGAACGACTGTCGCTAAGCATTTGGTTAAACGACTTTAATAACGACAAATGCCAAAAACCTATTCTACTAATCATATCGTTATAAATTATCGTTATCAGGATTATAACGATAATATCTAACTTCATGTATATTTTGACAGAATAAATTTTTATATGTTCTTCAATTTAAATTTGATATATTGATTCACTGCTTGTTTATTTAATTGAATTTGACAATGGATATAAAGAAAAGGGCTTCGAGGACAACTCAAAGACAGTATGAAATATATGTTGAAGAACTGGAAAATAACAGTTCATTAAGAATTAATAAATTGTCCACTGAAGAATTGGAAGAAATATGTCATTTAAATTCTGTGGGACCGGGTAAAAGGATCCGATGTATCACGCAGTGTACGATTATATAATCTGACATCCCTATACAAATGTATAATTTTTAAATACATAGATAGTGCATCTATATTCTATATTATATTATATATCAATATATTAAATAATATTATCTAAGGGTAGAAAAAAGAAAAAGTTTTTTCGTTGTAGAATGTATTTGAAAATTATTTATTTATTATTTACATTCTGCAACGAAAAAACCTTGGATTTTTCTTTTTTCTACCCTTATCAACATGCAGAACAGCCTGGAGTCCTTCGTCCACTAAATATTATCTAAATCTAAATTTTTAAATATATTTCTGAAATATAAATAAAATGTCTAATACTAAAAAGTATAATATATATAATTAGTGTACAGAAGTGAATAAATACTCATCTTTGCAGAATCTCTTTCTCAGCTACAATTAACAAAATATCTTCTTCAGCCATTTTTACTTTTGTTCTCAAAATATGTCTAACTTTACCACTTCAACGATGCATGTGAACTTGTCGTTATTAAACGTTATGAAATAACGATATGTAACGATTCGTAACGATAAATAAATTAGCAGAATAGGGTTTTGGCAAAAATCGTTATCATAACGACTTATCGCCTAGTAACGAGTCATAACGATACATATTTTTTTTAGTAGAATAGGCCTGTAAGTGAGTACGGTTGATGTACCAACACGGTGATTTTGTATTTCGTCAAAAATGTCTTGCCGGACAGGGCGTTGTCTTCATGGAGAATCTATCACATTTCAGCCCTTTTTCTTCTCACCCGTACATGAAGGGTTATCAAAACCTTCTTGTAATATGCTTGGTTAACGAAATGCCCCTCAGGCGCCCAATCCATGTGAACAATCACTCGCATTTCGAAAAGAACAATGTCAGTGTACGGCCGAGGCGCTAATCGTCTCCGATCTCTTTTCTTCCTTCTTTAAATCTTCTAAACTGCTTAAAAACTTTAATACTAGATAGACTCTCATCACCATAAACATTCTTCAACAATTCGTACATTTCTGTAGCGGATTTTTTAAGTTTCATATTGACACTACCATAATTCCGGCGAGTACGACAAAGTAGTTAACTTCAATCAAAGGCTACTGCCGAACAGTTTGTCTAATTATCTTTAAATTTTAACAGGGAAGTCGGAAAAAAATAAATCTCGTTATTTAATTGCCACACCTTGTAGATCCGATAATTAAGCCATATTTTTCTAATGTTTCTGTTTTAATGAGCAGGCATTAAGAAGCATTTCTCTGACACTTCCACCTCGCATTAAATATTGTACTGTTTAATAAAAAGTCAATAAAGCAACGTCGATAAGTGTGGATATTGATGCGACCACTGCAGGCAGCGCGAGTGCCTAATGCACGTAATAAAATAAATTTTCCTGAATATTTGATGAAGAAAGTGCATTTTGATAGGATGTAGGTCGAAGTTTACTGCAGCGTAGAAAGAAAACATTTTATGTACCACTCTAAATTTGCAACTTCGGATGTTATAGCTGACCTAGCTAATACACGAGACATGCTGCTGAACTTTTCGATAAGTTTTGCGTGAATTTAAACTAGAATTATTTATATTTAATGAACACATTAAAGTGTTTTATTGCTCAGAAATAAAAATATCGTAACTATACATTACTCACGTAGACAATAACATTTTTAGGGCCGGTTTGTCAATATCTGGTTAAAATTTTAACTAAGAGTTAAATAAATAAAATTGAAACGAAATGAACTGTAAATAAACTAAAAGTTAAAATTTTAACCAGAGATTGAAAAACCGGCCCTTATAGTGATAATAAGTATTTATGGTACAAAAGAGAGTTTAAATATAGAAGGAAATTATAAAATCTGTTGTGGCCAGCACAAAACCTCTCGTCATTTCCATATTAGGCTATGTAAGCACATATTGTATTTAATTCATTCTATGAACAAGTATTCTCTTAAAATTCACTCAGTTGTTCAAATGCTCTAAAAATGCGTACACTTACGTAACATTCTCTTTACAATCAAATAATATTACTACCAAGTTTATATTTCTACCCATTTTTGAATTATTGCCCCAAAAGTCAATATACACCACATTTAGATAAAAACTTCAAAATTTTCAAAAATCTAATTTTTATGTACCTAGATACTTCTCAATGCGCTGATTCCAAATTTTGAAACCGCAGGTCGATATCTCGTTTCGTTCTCGAGATATTTAGATTTAAAATTTTGCTCAAAACTGCCCATTTTTGGGCAATAACCCAAAAAAGGGTCGAGGTATGAATTGGGCGACAACACCATTCGATTCTACGGACAAAAATACATAAGTATACCAATTTTCATAATTTTTTAACACCGCATACAATCTCTAAAGCAAAATAACTGAAAATGGCTAAAATCTGAAAAAATCGTAAGGGGTACCCCTTACGATTTTTTCAGATTTTGGCCATTTTCAGGGGTTTTTAAGCTTTTTTTCATAAAAAATGAACCGGTTGGACAAAAATTATGAAAATTGGTATACTTATGTATTTTTGTCTGTAGAATCGAATGGTGATGTCGCCAAATTCATACCTCGACCCATTTTTGGGTTATTACCCAAAAATGGGCAGTTTTGAGCAAAATTTTAAATGTAAATATCTCGAGAACGAAACGAGATATCGACTTGCGGTTTCAAAATTTGGAATCAGCGCATTGAGAAGTATCTAGGTACATAAAAATTAGATTTTTGAAAATTTTGAAGTTTTTATCTAAATATGGGGTATATTGACTTTCGGGGCAATAAATCAAAAATGGGTAGTGATATAAACTTGGTAGTAATATTATTTGATTGTAAAGACAATGTTACATAAGTGTACGCATATTTCGAGTATTTGAAGAACTGAGTGAATACCTCTCTTAGCGAGAGGTAAAAAATTTTAAAACAAAAACTCTATCAAATAATTACTAAGGCTTTCATGGCCGGCATTTATCATAGGTTGGAAGTTTATCGGGTTTCTGGGCCATGGTCTTTTAGGTATAACACCTAACGTTTCACCCAACAATGTGTTAGGCATCATCAGAGGATTTTTGAGTCTTTACATATAAAAATAATCTTTATCTTGAAAATGACAGACATTAATGTCAATATTTGATATATTTTTGACAAATTGATCATAGATTGTTTTGGCTGGAAATTTTAATGATCGATATTTTATTTTTCAAAAGTCAAGAAAAAGATTCCTTTTATATGTAAAGACTCAGAAATCCTCTGATGATGATGATGCCTAACACATTGTTGGGCGAAACGTTAGGTGTTATACCTAAAAGACCATGGCCCAGAAACCCGATAAACTTCCAACCTATGATAAAAACTCTATCCTCTAATTTGTGAATAATTCACTTGTCGCTCATTAATACACCTGCTCTAGAAATAAATAAATTCCCTCGCTCCATTCCCCGAAGTTACTCGGGTGCCGGAATTCTATCATTTATCGAGTTCGCTTTGCAGCTGATCGCCCGGCGGTGTCAGGAAATCGGGATATCGGAACCTGGGCGGGAAGAACCGAAATGAGCTCGTATCGTTTCCTGTTCCCAGGTAATTCCCTTGGGAGCAGTTAAATATTCACAACACTGGACCATGTTAGGAATTTGTTGCTTGTTAATAGTGACAGCGGAAAATAGGTTAAGAAATGGTGAAGAGCCAGTGAGAATTTATTTTGTATGCAAGGAAGTATCAAAACAGTGATCAGAGTTTCATTTCATATAATCAAATTTTTATTTTGTGGTTCTTAAAAGAATTAGTAGTGGTAGCACGCACTTTTGAATTCTATCATATGAGGCATTTGTTTTCGCTTTTCGCCACGAAGCGAAAATTTGGTAGCATGCATATTCGCCTGCAAGCGTACGACTCGAGGCGAAAGTATCAAAGTAATGTCAATATTTTGCCACAGTTCTATTCAAAGCCAATTTATATATATATTTTATACATTTATTATATAGAGAACTGTCATAATATTTTTTATTTTAATAGCATAAAATCCAATAATTTTCGAAATCAAAAAGCGAATATAGAATTCTAAAGTGCGTGCTACCAAGATTCGTAAAAGTAAAATCGTATTCGCCTACTTTCTATGATAGAATTCTAAAGTGCGTGTTACCACTACTGTTCTATAAATCAGTGGTTAATTTTGAACAAGTGGTTAAATAAATTATCCGATAGATATTGACTGACAATTAAAAGTCCAAAAACATGACATTTATCCATCGTTATGGATACAAGAAGTTTGTGTGTGTGTGTATTTCAATATTTACGTCTCGAAATTACAGCATTTTCAATTTCGTTTACCTTAGGAGAAGTATCGCTATCACTGATCTAGTCACAATCCATCGTTTTAAAGCAAAAATTGATAATATACAGAGAATTTATTTTAAAATGAAACATTATGGTTCATCATTTCCATGGTTACTCACTATTGTCAAAAAATGACAGCAATGTAATATTTGTCCATTTTAAAATGCAACATTATAAATAGTATTGCAGCACAGAAGGTACGTCCAGAACACATCACAAATGGTGTCAATTCTTATTACGACCGACTAGAATATTGCTTCAGTGTGAATTGGGGTATTTTTTAACATTTATTACATGAAAGTTATGAATTTTTGTAAGCTAAAGTTTGTTAAGATGTGCAGCATTCATATTTTGATTTTTTTGTTAATCGTATGTAGGCTAATTTATTGGAAATTTGTTTTGATAATACAAAATTACAAATTTTGTATGTTGCATTTTAAAATGGACAAATATTACATTGCTGTCATTTTTTGACAATAGTGAGTAACCATGGAAGTGATTGACCATATGTTGCATGTTAAAATAAATTCCCTGTAGATAGATCGAAAATACAAATTCATAGAGGCTTTATTTTTACCTTCCGTCAAAAGGAAGGTATTGTCTTTTGTCAAAAAATTCGGTGGTGAGTTTTTAATGAATAAGTACGTTTTAAGATCCCTAGAATACGATTTTAATAATTTTACATTGATGTCTGTATGTGTGTGTGTCCGTGTGTGTGTGTGTGTGTGTGTGTGTGTGTGTGTGTGTGTGTGTGTGTGTGTGACAAATTTCTCTCCGATGATAACTCCAAAACTACAATTCTAAAAATTATGATTCTTTCGTATTCCTCTTCTTTACAACCATATGAAGAGCTGATTAGATTTTGGTTATAATTGGTCAACCGGAAGTACCCTTATTTCAAGTTCTTAACAGTTTTTCTGGCAAAAACGTAGTTAAATATCAATTTTCGACATTTTATGATCATTAATATGAAAGAAAATCTTATTCTTTATACGATTTGATTATACATTTTCCTTCATATTCAATAGATATAGAGTTATAGAGAGATTAAGAGAGGTTAACTTTCAAAAATCAGTCAGCTTTGTAAAAATTATGGAAACAGCAGATATATTCAAAAAATTCTAATTGACAGATGTCAGTGTCAAATGCAAAACCAAAGTGGAAAGTATAAGATCAGAAAGCAACAAAAGTGACAGAGTGTCCCTCGCAAGTGACTTACAGTTTCAATGCCAGGAGTACGAGGAAGGCCAAAGAAAAGATGGAAGGACCGTGTAGCAGAAGATTTGAGAGAGGAATAACTGTGTGAAGAAGATGCGTTGGATAGGAATGAGGAAATGTCAAGTGCAATTTACATAATGGTCGTCCGTGTTATAATTTTATATGTATGTTTATAACTTTGACAGTATGAACATACAAATTATCAATGTTGCCAACTATAGCAACAATTAAATGAATAATATGACGTTGATGTACATTATTTATATATTATTCATGTCATATACGATAAGTAATGAACTCTACTATTCATCTTAATAATAATTATATAAGGCTATACACTTTTTGACGGTTAAAAATGATTTTTCACTATTAGTGATTTTAATGCATTAAGGTTTTTACACTAAGTGATGACGTGCATTGGCTGCTTGAATGATTTTGGTATAGCATCATAATATCCAATTTATATCAAAGTTATTTATAGGAAAACTTAAAGAATAGCATATTGAAGCTAACGTAAACAACTGATTAATTCATAGCAATTCATTCCATTGTTACCTCCTGGTAGCCGGTGTTGAAATTCACATCGTGAGATCCAGAGAGCACAGGACCGCCAAACATCACGGCGTGCAAGGAGGTATAAGTTTACTTGAATGGGACTTTATTAAAGCCCGCGCTTTATGCAGCATGAATATTAATATCACTGCCTCTTCTCTCCGGAATTTTCAGGCGGGAAATAAAGTCAATATGAAGGGAAATTTGCCAGTGGATTAGCTCGAAATTGGTGTATGCTTAGTGGACATTTTTGTCGGTGATATATTTTATTGTAGGAAGGAATAATTGGGGAGGATTAGTGACTCAATTTTGTAAGTACTTCCGCAGAGTAATAAAGATGTTGGTTTTTATATACCCACCGGGTTTTCTTTTTCAAATACAAGGAAGAATAAATAACGAAGACAGATTTGTGAAAATGAATCTCATTACAATTTGAACCCAGGGCCTTCCGATTAGAGATGCACTCGATTTCGAGCTTTAGCCCGGCCCGGCCCGAAGCCCGCCTCGATTTCGAGTCGATCATCAAGCCGGGCCGAAGATTTTTTTATCGGGCCGAATCGGGCTAATCATTTTCAAAAATCGAGGCGAGTCGGACTTTTGATTTTGGCCCGGCCCGAAAATACGAGCTTTTCGGGACGGCCCGAAAAATCTTATAGTTCAATCAAATGCACAGTTTCCTTAATATTTTAATGAAAATGGATGAAGTTAAAAAGGATCAAAATGATTTAATAACACACTTCACATATTAAATAAATAAAAATGTATTATTTTTTGCATTTTCACAGAAAACAGTTTGTTTGCTGTTTTCTGTTTTTGTGCCAAAAAATTGCATAATTTTTCTAAGTTACTTATGATTTGTATTATATGTTTTTCAATTAATCATTGTACCTTTGAATTGCTAGTTGTCTTGACTACATGTTTATTTTTATTATAATTTTTTACCTGAAGAAGACAGCACCAAGCTGTCGAAACGTTGTATTTTTTCAATAAATAATACAGAACTTATACCCAAATATTGTGTTATTGTATTATTTTACTTCAAGAATTCAAGGTTATTCATTAAAGCATAATAATTATATTGTGATGTTGCTATTATTATTGTTATTACTCGTATACTTGAATAAAAGTGATATTTGTTCCTACCATAATGATTTCTTGTCCTATTTTTGAGCAGAAACAAAGTTAGATAAAAAATCCTTATGTAAATTAAAATTATATTTTTTTATATAAGATTTGTGAAAAAGTTTTTTAATTCTTTGGCAAACAAAGTGTTAAATACTCGTAGGTCTGTAATTTTTATAACAAACTTACACTAGAAGGGTCTCTTTTTTAACTACTTATGTTAACTAATGTTGAAAGTTATAAGAATGTAGAGGTTTTTTATAAGTTTGACACGAAAAAAGTTAAACATTTCGCCTTGACATAAAAATCAACATTAGGAATGCCGGATGCACCCAATTTCGAGCTTTGGCCCGACCCGGCCCGATTTCGAGTTAATTTTCGAGCCGGGCTAGCTAATTTTTTTGTCGAGTCGATCTTCGAGTCGGGCCGGTAATTTTTATTTTCGGGCCGAGTCGATCCAAACCTCAAAGCCCGGCCCGGCCCGGCCCGGCTCGAATGCATCTCTTCTTCCGATATCTAGTCGAACACTCTACCAACTGAGCTATGAGATCTCCTTGAAATCGCTGAATTTTTTACACGTCTCAAAAACCGTTGTAGACAAGAACATCTCCCTCTTGGAGTATTGTGACTCGCACAACACCGCGACAACACCTGTAGTAGTGTAATGGCTCTACAATATTTAATATACCGAGAGTTTATTTTATCAGTAAACATAGGGTATATCATTGCCATAGTTACGGTACGAATGTTTGACAGCAATGTATTGAAGCGTTTATTTTATGAGTAAACATAGGCGTTTAACATGGGAACCAGTTTTTGGTAAATACAAAGGTCTGGCAACAAATCAAGCCATGCTATTGAACATGATAATAGTACATTACATCTTGTACATTATTTAATATTAATTACTCTAATAATATTGCAAAAATTACAATAAATTGTAAAAATTGTCAAATAAATAATTGTTTCTTATTTTATTATGCAATATCAAAAGATTTATAAATGTCTCGGTAGTGCAGTGGTTATAACAGTTGCGTCTAAAATTTTTGGTTGGGGTTCGATTCCCCGTTGTGATAATTATTTTTTTTTTTTCATAAAAATTGTTGAACTTAAAAATCAGTTTATATTTCCATATTACAAACATTTAAAAATAATAATAACATTGTAATAAATAAAGAGAAAATAATTGAGAATAATTGATTACAATAATCAAAATATTGATGTAATAACAATGCATTGTATTTTTTATTCTGATAAATACAGTAAAAATATCTACACAAATTTATTATATTTCAGTTATTTTTATTAATATCAAAGGAAATACAATGCATTGTTATTGTATCAATATTTTGATTATTGTAATCAATTAATCTCATTTATTTTCTCTTTATTTATTAAAATATTATTATTTTTAAATGATTGTAATATGAAAATATAAACTGATTTTTAAAAGTTCAACAATTTTTATGTAAAAAAAATAAAATAATTATCCCAACGGGGAATCGAACCCCAGCCAAAAAAATTATATGCAAGAGAAGGGTAAGAAACAGCGATCCCTAATAAAATAATTCTAGTTTTGACGGAAGGTCTTGTGCTGGCCACAACAGATTTTTTCCTTCATTCCAACGCAATCTGGTTTACCAAGTTCATAAAACATTTCCACCGATTCAACTCGATCGACTTTTGCTAGTATTTTCCCGGTTTTTGGTTGAGTGAAGTATCCGAAAGCAGGAAATGAAACTTTCATTATGATACTCTAATTGAAAACCGCAACGGGACGCGAGCCGCTGAATAGTTCCTGAAGCTGAAAGCTTAAAACTGAAAACCGAACTCCCCCTGCTGGAGCTGGAACCCAATACGTCCCGCGTAGTTACAAACTTTATACGAGGGGCGGCGTTTACATTTTACAGAGTAATTAACAGATTTGGGGACACAAGGTGTAAAGAGAATATAGTGAATACGACAGCTTGTATAAGTGGACGCAAACGCAAGTACGACAAATATTAAAGTACGTTTAACAACGTTTAATACGAGAACACGCTATAATGCAATTTAAAAAAATAGGATTTAATATTGGGGTAATAGTTATTTTTTCGCGATCGCCCAGAAAATGAGCTCTTTCTGATCACTATTTAGATCGGAAAGTCCTTCTTTGCTGAGCTAGCTCGGAAAGTTGTCTATAAGGGATCGGAAAGTACTTTACCGATCCCGGGACCGGTAAAGCTAAATGTTTCCATGGAGATCAGTTGTTTATTTATTTCTTATTTGCTCGCAGTAAAAAATAAAATAATACTTTTTTATTCTTTTTTCAGATTCGCAAAAAAATATTGTACCCAACATGACCTGAAAGTGTCTATACTGGGCTCGCTCTGGAATATGCTTGCTCACCCAGTAAAGTATCACTTTCAGGACTTGTTATGTAAATTACTATTACGGTACGATTGAGTAAAGACATATTTTATGAAGAAAGTTACCACATTTAAACGATATCGCCTGTTTAACTAAAAAATAAAAAGAAACGAACACTATATTCTAGAATCTAGAAAATGGACAAACAAAACAAAGGTGGTCCAAATAAGAACAAAAAAAAGCAAATATTTTTTACCTCCCGCTACCCTTGGTAAGGGAGGTATAGGGATCGTGCTAAAAATCACATATCGAGATTTTAGTAAATAACCACGTTTAAAGGTCCCCAGAATCCAATTTTAACATTTTCACGATGATGTCTGTATGTATGTGTGTGTGTGTGTGTGTATGTGTGTGTGTGTATGTGTGTGTGTGTGTATGTGTATGCATTTTGTCTTCGCTCTAAATCAAATACTATTTTTCAGAAAAAATTTAAACCTTATATTTCTACCCTATTCTAATAGGAAAAGAAACCAATAGATTTTGGTGTAAATCGGATAAACGGAAATGACACTTTACTTGAAGCTCATAATGGTTTTTCTTCAAAAAATACCATTAAATGTCATTTTTTCGCATTTTATGTCATTATGGAAATTAAAGATTATTGAATTTTCTACAGGCATACATTAATACTTTTTCTATATATTTTACAGATAAATTTAAAAATCATTTTTCTTTTTTTATTCCCGAAGCCTAAGATAAACACAATTCCTTTGTTACATAGTTTATTTTTCTAATGAATGTAACTGACAGGTAAACGTCATTGTCAAAAAACTAATCACTTCAAATTAATAATACCTAGTGACATATTAGATAATAAAGAAAATCGTAAATAAGGTAATAGTTATATGCAATGGAACATAATAGTTTGAAGCATTACTAAATACGTAGGTATGTATTTAAATTAATAAAAATTAAATATTGGGAGGTTTTGTGTTGACCACATCAGATTTTTCTATTTTGGTTGTCTAATATGTTTTTTTATGAAACGCATTTGGAAATGCGAAATGATACGAGTACTACTAGCCAAATTAAAATATAATCATCAAAAATTTTATGTTTTACAACAATTTGTTTTAAAGTTCAACTGATATATTTAGATATATATTTTTATAAAAATGTAACAACATGACCAATAGCTGAGGATGATTGTCATTTAGCAATCGAAACGTCCAAATGTAAAATAATTCTTTTGTAATCAATAAACACAAGATCAAAAAAGAAAATTGTCTTCATCTACTGAAGTTAGTAAAAAGAGAGAAAATGTGACGTATTAGTTGGACCGTACTACTACCGTAATTAAGTACAAATTACAGCATAAGAAAATTAAGTTTTCCATTGTGCAGCTCTTCAGCAAAGTAGTTCACGAAAGATCCCTGGCAAAATTAATACCAGAAACGAAACATGCTTTAAGTGTTACTTTTAATTTTTTAATTCAATTTAACTTTCGAAGTACGGAGAACATTTTAATTTAGTAAAGCATGCTGCGTCGTATATTGTGCTTGTGCTATTTAGAAAATGTTTTAAATTTTCATATTCAAATTACATCTTCGTAATTAGGAAAAAATGGTAAAGGATATCACTTATTTTACATTTGTCTATATCAACAAGAAAATTAAAAGTATGTTGTGCTGGGTTTTATTCGTGTGTACATATTACATTGGAAAAACTGAAAGAAGCTGTTAGCGTAGAAGTCGCCCAAATTGACAGAGCGGTGTTGGAAAGAGTGTTTGAATATTTCGTAGAATGACTCCAGAAATGCACTAATGATAACGGACACCACATGCAAGATGTATTTTATTCTGTATGACATTTTTTTGGGTTATGTAATATAACGACAAAGCAGTCATATGTCAAATTAACTTGTGGAAGTGGTAAATATGTAAATAACAACAGCGCCATTAGTTCCTGACTAAACATTCCCATTAAGAATATAGATAAGTATATCTCAACATTTTATAGTTAGAAATTTGGACATTGAGCGTTTTTACCTTCCGTCACCTTTAGGTAAGGAAGGTATTGTCTTTGGTGAAAAAATTCGGTGGTGAGTTTTTAATGAATAAGCACGTTTTAAGGTCCCTACAATACGAATATACCATTTTTAAGTTGATGTTTGTATGTATGTGTGTGTGTGTGTGTGTGTGTGTGTGTGTGTGTGTGTGTGTGTGTGTGTGTGTGTGTGTGTGTGTGTGTGACAAATTTTTCTCCGACGATAACTCCAATACTACAATTCTAAAAATTATAATTCTTTCGTATTCCTCTTCTGTACATCCATATGAAGAGTTGATTAGATTTTGGTTATAATTGATCCACCGGAAGTACCCTTATTTGAAGTTTTTAACAGTTTTTCTTAAAAAACGCAGTTAAATATTATTTTTTGACATTTTGTTATTATATATATTAAAGAAAATACTCTTCTCTATACAGTTTGATTATACATTTTCCATCATATTCAATAGATATAAATTTAAAGCATTATAAAGAAATTAATTTTCAAAAATTAGTCAGCTTTGCTATTTATCATGGAAACAGCTGACATAATTATTCAAAAAAAATTAATTGACAGATGTCAGTTGCAAGTGCAAAACCAAATATGGAAAAAAGTATAGGATCTAAAATTGGTATGTCATAGTGTTGCTCGCAAGTGACACGCAGAGAAAGGCCAAAGAGAAGATGGAAGGACATTACTTAGTGTAGTTTATGTTATAATTTTATTGGATTTATAGAACTTTTTCAAATGAACTTTTGGTATGGAATTTGTAAAAAATAGTAGGTGTTTTTACATGATATTATATAGAATCTGTTCCAAGGACCTTTTGGTATGGGATTTGTACAAAATACATGGAATTGACGGAAGGTCTTGTGCTGGCCACAACAGATTTTTTACTATGTAACCCTGTATTAGATGGCCGAATACTTAAATATCATATTCAGTTTTGGTAAGTTTAAAATCTTTATTTTAAAGCAGTCTAAAGAAATTTGGAAAAAATTCTTACCATTTGCGTACACTCTAAGAAATTTTAGCCGTGTAAAAAAAAAAAAATTAGTAAGTGGTAAAATACATATATTAGTGTGGAAATCAATACATATGCCCATATTCATAAACACTCGTAAAGTTTCAAAACGGTCCGTTATAATTTTTGACAAATAGAATCAAACTTAACAAATAAAATTTCGATTTTTCTTTCAATGTCGACTGTTTTTATTGGATAAAAATTATAACGAACAGTTTAAAAAATTTACGATTGTT